>JBBBVM010000522.1:25000-268059 GCA_037355625.1 Petunia x hybrida | reverse complement strand
CAGGTGGTTGAATCTTTTCGATGATGCCAAAAGGGGAAAAAGGAAATGTTGTAGTGTTTGTGACCTAACTCATCTATTTTCAATTTCAAACTGTTATATCTTTTGTTTTGTGTTTTTGGTAATTTTGTCTATTCAGGTTCCTTGGCACATGTGTTTGTCATCATCAAAAAGAGGGAATTTGTTGAGGAAAGATTTTGAAGAATGACAAACGAGAAGGACCCAGTGGTTCCGGAGGAGAACCTGGTCCTTGTATAGAAGGGGCACGACTGATCGAAAGATTGTGGGTTGCAAATCCCTACGGATCTAGGAGTAGTGGCGCGTGAACGAGTATGCATCCTAGTCAGACTAAAAGAGGCGGTGCCCAGGCTGTGTCTTCGAAGTACGAATAAGAGTTGGACTTAAACAAGGAAAGAGTCACAAGGAATCTTGTCTTACCATAATTAGGTTTCCTTTGTGGAACTCAACTTAGTTCTGATGCCCATATAAATACAAGTAGTTGATGCAGCCGTAAGGGAGTTATTCACAAATAGAGAGTTGAGAGCATACAAAGGCGATTCAACAACTTTCAACGTGAGATAACTGAGGAAGATAACTGGTGGAGTTAACAAGATTGAGTCTAGATATTTTGTCTAGGTTCTTGGTTGTAAGTTGCCTTGTTTTAAGCGATCAGTGTTATTACCTATCAGCTTATCTTAGAAGCAATTGTGTAGGTAAACTTTTAAGAGATTACTTTGTAAAGCTAAGTTTAGCTTTGTCGAGTGACTAGGGTCTAGAGTGTAGCCCCTTGGTTACAGAGTCTTGTAATCAGAAACTTGCTCTTTATGTTAGTGGATTGAGTTCGAAAATCCCAGAGTGTGGTCGTGGTTTTTCTCCCTTGAGCAAGGAGTTTTCTACGGAAAACCCCTGTTCCTTGTGCTTTTGTTTGTGTGTGTTGTATGTCTAAGTTCAAACAGTTAGTCAAGAACAAGGTTCTTGACATAGGAGAATCAAGTCCTTGCAAAGAAAAATCGGTAGACACTACTCAACCCCCCTTCTAGTGTCTTTAGGAGGTGCCTAGATTATAACAGTTATGAAGTCATTCTATAACAATTAGGCCTTAAGGGCAAGTGTTACACCATATACTTATACAGTTATACACCAGAAATGTTCTTATATGTTAGTCTTTCATGAAGGAACGAATCTATTTTCAAGCATGAACTTTTCATTATGTTTTTGAGGATAATTTAAATCAAAAAATTGTTTCATAGGACCCTGTGGTTTGATCCAGTACTAGAAGAGCTATTCAGTACACTACATATAGACATGTTATTATAGGTAATCAGGTATTCAAATCCTACGTTTTATGGAATCTTATGTGTAAATACTTCTTGAATGACATGATAATGTAAAAAATTATATATGCGGCACAAAACATGAACTCCTTTCTGAATATGGCTAACGTTGAGCTTTGGTTTGAAGATGACAAACAAGAAGGACTCAGTGGTCTTGGAGAAGACCTAGTCCTTGGATAGAAGGGCACGTCTGATCGAAAGAGTTGCGGGTTGCAAATCCCTGCAGAACTAGGAATAGTGGCGCGTGAATGAATATGTATCCTAGTCAGACTAAAAGAGGCGGTGCCCAGGCTGTATCTTCGAAGTGTGAATAGGAAAAAAAAGGTTGACTGAATCCTGTCTTACCATAATTGCAAGGATTCCTTGTAGGACTCAACTAGGGTTACAAGGCCCGTATAAATACAAGTAGTTGATGCAGCCGTAAATCAGTTATTCACAAACAGAGAGTTGAGAGCATATAAAGGCGATCTAGCATCTTTCTACGTGAGTAAACTGAAGAAGACAACTGACGTGCTGAGTTGTTCAATCTAGATATTCTGTCTAGGTTTATTGAGTTGTAAGTTGTCTTAGTTTGAGCTTTCATTGTTTTTACCTATTGGCTTATTGCAGAAGCATATGTATTAGGTGAACTTGTGATAAATTGCTTGAAAAGCTAGAGTTTAGCTTTGAGTAGTGATTAGGGTCTAGAGTGTAGCCCCTTGGTTACAGAGTCTTGTAATCAGAAACTTGCTCGTTGTGTTAGTGGATTAGTTCTCAAATCCCAGAGTGTGGGTCGTGGTTTTTCTCCCTTGAGCAAGGAGTTTTCCACGTAAAATCCTCGTGTTCTCTGTGTGTGTGTTGGTTGTGTTAGTGGTTGAAACAGCAGAATTGCAAAGGCAAGAACTGGGTTCTTAATCAGAAGAACCAGGTTCTTAAACGAAAATCGGTAGACACTATTCAACCCCCCCCTTCTAGTGTCCTTAGGAGGTGCATAGATTATAACAAGTGGTATCAGAGCGGTCTTCTCGTGTGAGGCTAACACCTTGAGAAGGATCAGAATCATGAGTGCACCACCTACTATTACTGAAGGACAGTCAGTTCAAAGGCCCCCACAGTTTAATGGGCAGTACTATGCTGGTGGAAGAACAGGATGGAAAATTACATATGTGCTGAAGACTATCAACTCTGGCTGATAGTATCTGAAGGAAACCTGATCCCCACTAAAATAGTTGGTGAAGGAGCCACTGCCAAACAAGAACCTAAACTGAAAGAGGAGTTCAATGAGGCGGATTATAAGATATTGAAAAGAATCACAAAGCCAAACGTCTGGTCATTTGTGGTCTGGTCCTGAGGAGTTCAACAGAGTATCATCTTACAAATCGGCTAAGGAAATTGGGATACTCTGCTGGTTGCGCATGAAGGAACCACCGAAGTAAAGGACTCAAAGAGAAGAATGCTGAAGAGACAATTTGAATTATTCTCTATGGGTGAGAGGGAATCAATCCAGGATATGATGACCAGGCTAACCATCATTACTAATGAGATGAGATCCCTGGATATGAATCGGAAGAAGTAGAGATGGTTGATACGATTCTAAATGTGCTTCCTGAAGCGTGGGAACCTAAGATGACTGTCAACATTGAGTCTAAACCTCTTAGATCCATCAAACTTGAAGAACTAGTTGGTAGCTTGAAAACTCATGAAATGATGAAAGACTCAAAAGCTAAGCCAGTCTTGAAGAAGGACAAGACCCTTGCGCTTGAAGCAACTGAGGAAACTGATGAATATGTTGACTTGCAATCAGTTGAAGCAGCAATGATTAGTGCCCTAAGACAGAAGCTTAACCTGGGTAGATTCAAAGGCTTCAAAAGAAGTGGCAAGGAGAATTCTGGCAGGAAGAACATAGTCGACAATCCGGATTACTCAGGATGCTTTAAGTGTTTCAAGAAAGATCACGCCGTTATGGATTGTCCTATGTGGGAAATAGAATGGATGAAAAATAGAGCATCTAAGGAAAATGAGAAGGAGACGTCAAAGGACAATGACAAAGATAAGAAGAAGTCAAGACGACCTCCAAACTTCAGAGCATAAAGAAGAAAGAAGAAGGAAGCCTTCTATGCCACATGGGGACCAACTGACAGTGAATCTGATCATGAAAAGGATTCTGGAGATAACTCACCACTAGCACTGATGGGCCTGACAGACATCAGTTCAGATGAAGAAGACCCTCGAGAGTTCAGAGGAGGGAAAGATCCGTCAAAGTCACCTGTGTTCAACGGGACTAACTATAAGAGCTGGAAGAAACAGATGAAAATCTTCCTGCAAGCAACTGATTATAGTCTTTGGCTGATTGTGAAGAGAGGACCTCATGTCCCTGTGAAGAGAGCAGCAAATGGAATTCTAGTGCCAAAGGAGGTGGAAGAACTAGATCCTCAAGATCTAGATTGGTTACAGGCAAATTCCAAGGCTGCATTGTACCTGAGGAGAGGACTTACCTATGATGTGCTAGCAAGGATACTTGAATGCAAGTCCACCAAGTAAGTCTGGGAAAAGCTGAAGGAGTTGTACACAGATGACAGCCAAAAGAAGGACTCTGCCCTTATGGCAACTGATGGAGCTGAAACTGCTCATTCAGCAGAGGTATGTTTATCTGACCTTAAGGAAACCTTACATACATACTCTACTGAAAATTTAATTCTGATCACTGCCACTTGATTGAGGGTTATGAAAGGAGAAAATTGAAAAGGATAAATTAACTGAAGAGCTAGGTGATCTCAGAATCAAGCACAAGAGTCTCCTAGAACAAAACATTGAACTAGAAGAGGTCAACGCCATCTTAAAAGGGCAGACTCTTGTGTCAAATTCTAAGATCACTGAACTAGAATTGAAATGCAATCAGTTAAGAGAGAGTATAAATGGTAAGCACGTAATAAGTGAAGTTCAAACCTTTCTAGAAAATGAACTGAAAAGAGCTAATGAGATTCTGTATCAGAAAACTGAAAAGAACAGGATTTTAAACCAAAAGGTTGAAAAATCTGAATTCGAGCTTACCAGATTAACAAAATGGAATAGATCATCAGAGGCAATGAACTGAGTTCTTGAAAATCAAAACAAGGAAAAACAAGGTTTAGGATTCAAGAAACCATTGCCTCCATATAATCCAAAGAGCAAGTACGTGGGGCTGCCTTGCAACATGTTGTGTACCTTTGTGGTGAAACTGGACACTACAAACAAAGGTGCATGAATGTTAGCAAGGCAAAGGCCAAGAATAAAAGAAGTGTTCTACCAAAATGGGCTAGATAGGATTTGATTTATCCATTCTCTCGTAAGAAAGGACCCAAGCTTGTCTGGGTTCCTAAGGCTAACCCCTAATCTGTTTTGCAGGCTGGAGTGAGCGAGAATAACCCAAGCTGGATTCTTGATAGTGGTTGTTCAAGGCACATGACAGGAGATAGAAGAAATTTTCTCTCACTCGCAGCATTTCAGGGAGGCAGTGTGGCCTTCGGAGGAGGAAAAAGTGGTCAGATCGTGGGAATTGGAAAGATTGGGAGAACTCTGGATCATGCAATTGAAAATGTCTACTGTGTTGATGGTCTCAGACACAATCTATTGAGCATCTCCCAACTATGTGATAGAGGTAATGAAGTGAGCTTCTCCTCTGTAGGATGCATTGTGAAGAACCTACAGAGTGGAGAAATTGTTATGGAAGGAAAGAGGGTGAACAACGTGTACAAAGCATCGCTGAAGTCATTACCTGAAAACAACTTGACATGCTTGAATGTGCAAGAAAGCGACTCGCAGCTATGGCAGAAAAGGATGGGTCATGCAAGTCTCTCACAACAGAACAAGCTTGTACTTAAGGAGCTGGTTAGTGGATTGCCAAGCAAGAAATTTGAAAACATACAAATGTGTGATGCGTGTGTAAGGGGAAAGCATGTGAAATCATCCTTTAAGTCCAAGAAGGTGGTAAGTACATCAAAGCCACTGGAGCTATTGCATATGGATCTATGTGGACCCATGAGAGTCAGGAGCAGAGGATAAAAGAGATTCGTGTTCGTGATTGTTGATGACTACTCTAGGTACACATGGACCTTGTTCTTGGCATCCAAAGATGAAGCGTTTGACAGTTTTAAAGACTGGGCTGGTGTAGTGCAGAAAAGGTTAAATCTAGAACTCATCAGCATCAGATCTGATCATGGAACTGAGTTTGAAAACTCAAAATTTTCTGAGTATTGTGCAAAGAACAGCGTAGATCATAACTTTTCTGCACCAAGAACTCCCCAACAAAATGGTGTGGTTGAAAGGAAGAACAGGTCCCTGGAGGATATGGCAAGGACTATGCTGTTGTCAAGTGGGCTTGCAAGAAACTTTTGGGCTGAAGCAATAAACACTGCATGCTATCTGCTGAACAGGTGTTCCATCAGAGCAATTCTTGACAAGACTCCATATGAGTTACTCGGAGGAAGAAAACTAAATATTGCTCATCTGAAACCCTTTGGTTGTAAATAGTTTGTTCACAACAATGGAAAGGAACCATTGGGTAAGTTCGATCCTAGGAGTGATGAAGCAATATTCCATGGTTATTCCACTCAAAGCAAAGCATACAAAGTGTTTAACAAAAGAACACAAACAGTGGAGGAAAGTATGCATGTAGTATTTGATGAATCTGATAAGGCCTTGGGGGAAACTGAGGTAGATGATCAAGTGATTGGCCTAAGTCGGGAAGAGGGTGTAGATGAACTGGAAGACTCAGAAGACAAAGAGACATCAGGAGAGATTCTGAGCACACTAGAACAAGGAGTCAACATGACAGGGGGAACATCAGATGAAGCTGATGATCCAGCAAGTCAGGAAGAACCCCCTCAAGATAATGCTGCAGGTTCTTCCAGTCATATTCAACTGAGGCAATGGAAACATCAAAGCTCTCACCTCTTGGAGAATGTTTTATCTGAACTAGACACAGGAATCATGACCAGATCAGCCTTGAAGAACTTCTGTGCATTCATTGCATTCCTCTCATATCTGGAACCAAAGAATGTAAAAGAAGCTCTAGAAGATCCAGATTGGATTCTAGCCATGCAGGAGGAACTTCGTCAATTTGAAAGAAGCAAAGTGTGGCACCTAGTTCCTAAGCCGAAGGACAGATCAATAATTGGAACAAAATGGGTGTTCAGGAACAAACTGGATAGCATGGTATAGTAACAAGGAACAAGGCAAGATTAGTGGTTCAAGGATATAGTCAGGAAGAAGGAATAGATTATGATGAAACCTTTGCACCAGTCGCAAGGATGGAGGCCATCAGAATGTTGATTGCCTTTGCCACATACATGGAGTTCACACTATATCAGATGGATGTAAAGAGCGCCTTCCTGAATGGCTACTTGAATGAAGAGGTATATGTAATACAGCCACCAGGCTTTGTGAACAATGAATTTCCTGATCATGTTTACAAACTGGACAAGGCTCTCTATGGATTGAAGCAAGCCCCTAGAGCCTGGTATGAAAGACTCTCAGGATTCCTGCTGAAGAATGGTTTCTCGAGAGGAAAGATTGACAACACGCTATTTCTCAAGAAGAAAGGAAAGGACCTATTGGTGGTTCAGGTGTATGTCGATGATATCATCTTTAGAGCCACTGATGAGAAGCTATGCAAAGGGTTTGCTGATCTGATGGGAAGTGAATTTGAAATGAGCATGATGGGTGAACTAAATTTCTTCCTTGGACTGCAGATAAAGCAAATGCCTGAAGGGACTATGATTTATCAGCAAAAATATGTCAAGGAACTACTGAAGAAATTTGACATGGAGGGAGCAAAAGAAATGACTACGCCCATTGCTCCTGGAACCAAGCTGGATATGGATGAACTAGGTTCTTCAACAAACATAACAAAATATAGAGGAATCATAGGTTCACTCCTCTATCTCACAGCCAGTCGACCTGATATAGTATACAGTGTGGGACTGTGTGCTAGATTTCAGTCCAAGCCCAAGGAGTCACATCTGACAGCTGTGAAGAGGATCCTGAGATACTTGAAAGGAACTCAGGACCTAAATCTTTGGTACCCAAGGGGAGGTACTTTTGAACTAATTGGTTTTGCTGATGCAGATTATGCAGGTCATTTGGTGGATAGGAAAAGCACTTCAGGAATGGAACACTTTCTTGGTCCTTGTTTGGTCTCTTGGGCTACAAAGAAGCAAAACTCAGTTGCACTGTCTACTGCGGAAGCTGAGTATGTAGCAGCTGCATCATGTTGCTCATAACTGCTATGGATCAAACAACAGTTGGAGGTCTTTGGTATCAAATGTGGAGTAGTGCCAATTTTCTGTGATAACACAAGTACAGTGAATATTGCCAAGAACCCAGTCCAACACAAAAGAACCAAGCATATTGATATTAGACACCATTTCATTAGAGATAATGTGGAAAATGGTCTGATTACTATGAATTCTTGCAGGACTGAAGATCAAATTGCTGACATATTTACCAAAGCATTGAACAAGGTACAATTTAAGAGGAATAGGTTGGAATTAGGGATGACCAAAATACACGGATGACCCAGCAGGTGGTCCCACAATGATTGGTTAGTTAAGTATTCAATTATCTCTGTGTAAAATTCTGTTATTACTGTTCAGTCTAATTTTGTATTTTATTAAGTATACTTGTTCAGCTTTTGAGCACCAGGTGAGGATAATGTGATCCCATGAAGAACCGACTATGTACTTACTGAGAAGGAACCAACTGAAGTATGAGGAATCATGTCCAGGTACAGTCACACTACCTTGCATGATAGAAGTCATAACTGAAATTAAATTGTCAATTATACGTGTGTAAAGGGTGATCCTCCATGTTTCGATAACTGTCCTAAATTATAGGAACACATTCCTTTTTGGGATAGAATTCTATTTGACTTGTTAGGACCCCACTACTTGAAAAGGCTAAATTAAATAAGTCCATAACTGTCAAATCCATAACCCTTCCCAGTTTTCAAAAATTTCAAAAAGCTGCTTTTTCACTTTCATCTCATTATTTCTTTGGCTTCCCTAGAAACCGTCTAATCACCAAAACTCTTTCCCTTTCGTCAAATACACATAAAACTCACACCTTCAACAACATCGCTTCTTCAAATCTACACTCTCTCTCAAAAGTTCAAGACAGAAAAAATTCTTGAAATCTCAGTCAAAACCCTAACAAATTTCATCATATCTCAAGTACAATCCTCGTCCACTTCACCCACAAAGAGTCTCAAGAAATCATCCGCAAAACATCCTCCAACTACCCTTGCTGAAAGGTTTGCTGTGGCACGAACTAAATTTCTTAAAAAGGGAGAAAAGAAACTGGTCAAGAAAATGTTGTCAAGAACTGTGTCTACTACGCCGACTGCACAAGTTTCATCCGAGCCTTCGGCTGAGGTAAACCCTGATCCTATCCTATCTACTTCTGTTGGTTTAAAGGAAATAAAAAGCCCTGGTACAGTGGATACTGAAACCCTAGTAGCAGGACTAGATGAAATTGTAGGAGAAGTAGATACTGGTGACAAAACTGGTAGGGGGAACAAAGTTGAAGCAAATGAAAAGGTAGTTCAGGAAGAATCTAAGGTAAAATTGCATGTGCCTGTAGTAGGAAAGACAGATTTAGGTGTGCATGTTGCAGGGAGAGTGATAGAACGACTAAGGGAAGATGATTTGGTCGAATCCCTTAAGAAATGTGTAGATGAACCAAGTGCTAGTGCTGTGAGTGCTGAGGAGGGTGAAGGGGTACCTGTCCCTAAAGGTCCAGCAGTGGGAGGACCTAGTTTTGCTGAGACTTCACAGGGTCTGAGTCGAGAACTTGCTTCTTGCCCAGATCCTACTGAGGTCAATGATGCAGAACTTAATTGGACAGATTCAGAAGAAGAAAAGGAAGAGGAGATTGAGAAAGAAAAAATTGAGAGAGAAGAGGTAACCAAGAAAATAGAAGAAACACAGAAGAAAAGTTGAAAAGAAAGTTCGGTGAGGAAGATGAGAAGCTAGTGTGTGAGGAAGAGGAAGAAGAGGTAGTGTTTGTGAAGGAAAACAGAGTAGAGCCTGATAAGAGGAGGAGACTGGTGAAAGGGGAATGCCACTGTCAAAAAGCAAGTTGGTTGATGAACCAAGTAAAGAAAGTGATGACAGGAGAGTTGGAACTAGATCTGCTTTGAAGCAAAAGTTGGAGGCTGTTGGGAAGTTGGAAAGAACAATTACCAATGTGAGAGACAGAGAGGCAAAGAAAAAGGAAGAAGAGAAGGAAGCTAAGGAGGTAAAGGAAGAGAGTGACGAGGCTGGTAGTTATGTAGAGCCAAGTGACTCTGAGACTGACAGTGAAGCAGAGAACCGGAAGAGAAGGAGAGGTTCTGAAGAAGAAGTTGATAGAGTGGCTTTCTTTGCAAAGCATCAGGTGCTGCCTGGTAGTATCTTGCATGATGAGAAGGAACATCACATGAAGCCACTGCTGAGAATGATTGGTGACCAAGGATGGCTTGTTTGTTTGCAAACAAAGAGAGGATGTTATTTGTTGATGAGATCAGGGAGTTTTACACAAACTGCAGAGTAAATGCCAGGAGAGTGTTCACCATTGTGAAGGGAGTTGAGATAGAATTTGGGAGAACTGAGCTTGGGGTGATTCTTGACATACCTGCTGAAGGTTATTGCAGGTATATAAAATTGAAGTGGCCCAAGAGGACTGATGGAGTAACTCCTCTAAGTGTGGTCAAGAAATTCTCAGGAAAACCTAAGCTAAGGAAGGAAAGGAAGGTGGATAAGAAGCAGATGGAACCAGCACACTAGTTGTTGTTTGAGTTTGTGCACAAGTTCTTTCTGCCTAGAGGAGAAAGAAACAGTGAAGCTAGTACTCTAGACCTGACATATATGGACTTGCTGGATAGGGGGGTAAGAATAAATTTACCTGGGCTAATCATTAGACATATCAAGAGGATTGCAGATACTGATCAAAAGCCACATTCTCTGGTGCATTCCTATATCCTCCAGCAAGTACTTGAGCATTTTGGGGTTCCCCTGGAAGCTGGGAAGAAGCCAACCATTCATCAGATGTTTGGGCATGATAAGTCGGCATTTTACCGACTTTGAACCTTCCTTTATAGGAACTTTATGTGTTCTTAAGCTAATTTCACGACCAATTCTTATGTAATATTGCGTGATTCCAGGTACTACTTAGTTTAAACGCTCGAGGCCAGAAACTGAGCGAAAAGAACACAAAAAAAGGCCGAGTCGAGTCGAAGTTGGAGTCGTGCGAAATGGAGCAAGTGTAAAGCCAAAGTGCTGGGCCGCACAATATTGTGCGGACCGCACAAATTTGTGCAACACAGCACAATGCTCTGCACAACATGAAACAAATGAAGAGGAAGAGAATGTACAGCTCAAAAGAGCATTGTACGACCGCACAACAAAAATGCAAAATGAAGCAGTATCTACTTCAAGTTTTCAAGAATTTGTGCAGTCAGCACAATATTATGCGGTCAGCACAATATTGTGCAGTCAGCACAATTGGGACGGAAGAAGATTTTTTTTTGTGTAATTTTTCTTAGAAGTATAAATAGGAAAGTTAGGATTTTATAACAAAAACTCTGACATTACATTTTACTCTATATTTTGGGCGACTTTGGGAGCTAAGAAGAGGTTTTAACATCGATTTGTAAGCTTCTAATCTTGTAACTTTGAATCTTGATTCCATATATCAATTCAAACTTATGTCCAACATGATTTCATCTTTTCATTACATCTTTATTGCTATGATTCAAACCCTAGTTATGAGTAGCTGAACTCATAACTAGGGGTGTAAATATGCTATAGTGATAGAAAATCAATGGGTGTTGTTTCATTTCATTCAACATAACACATGAAACAATTATCCAACTCCTCATTACAATAACATCAAAATCCCAAATCTATGATATTTGGGATTTCTTGTCTACATTGCTAGTTAAAGACTCGGAAGAGATTAACTAGTGTAGAATAGTGGAGTTGGCAAGGATTTGAGTTGATAGGCTATCTTTATAGACTAACTCATCTAAAAGGGGTTACACTCGGAAGAGGTCTCCTTTCCTTGGGTCATTGAGTAGTGCTTTAAGCATTCAACTAAGGCTTTGACGAGCGGGTTGTGAAAGATCTCTTCTAGGCCGGAAGGATTCTAGAGATCACGATAGGAATGCTCGACCATAATTATACTTGTGTTGAGAAAGTGAAGTGGCAACACCCGTTGATAGGAAGTCACTAATAGTCGCTTACACCCCTAGTCTAGTAATATTGAACAACTTACTCGTTTAATTGCTTACACTTTAGAATTAATCATAGTTTTCATAGAACAAATCATACTTCTAGGACTCAATACTAAACCTCATTTGAATATCTATTTGCAACTCTCTCACTTGACGTGCTAGTTCCCTTGGGAAATCAACCCCGACTCACATCGGGTATTATACTTTGACGACCGCCCTTAACCATTAATAGTGTAAGCTTGAGCGTAGATCAAATTTTGGCGCCGTTGCCGGGGAACTACGGTTTCAATATTGAGTTGCATTAGTTTATCAAAGTTGTTTAGTTCGCAAGTCCTAGCATTTTACTTTTGGTTTTGGTTTTACCTTGTGTAGGTGAAACATGGCTTATAGGAGAAATCCTAATCGGAACTTGCGGAACCCCAATTACAACCAACAATTGGCGTATTAGAGTAGTTTGAAGAGTTGAGCTAGTTGGCTTAGTTCCAAACTTTGTGAACCGTTCTTGTTAAAATTGTGAATAGTAGTAATGTTCTTTGTAAATTATAAATATTTGTTTGTGTGTAGTGTTTACTTGCGTTAGTTAGTTAGTTCAGATTAGTGGTAGTCATCTTGAAATGGCATCATGGAACCAAAAATTGGTCCCATATTGAAAATCCATACATGAGTGACTCTTGTCCTTATTGTGGCGGACCTCACCATTGGCAAGATTGTCAAATTGTTTCCGGGGCTGAGTTGTGCGAACCTTCTCAACCCTTTGAGTGGGACATATGTCATGAGTGTGGGGGTCAAAATGGCCATTGGGACAGTTGTCCTAATATTCCTTATTCTTCTTCCAATGATTTTTATAATGATGGTAATGATTCTTATGAGTTTGATTGGGCAAATGCAAACATGAACATGGAGCTTGAACCCGAGTGGAAAGGCATCCAAGAGAGGTTTCAAGAAGAGATGGACCTATCGACTTCACTAGATGAATGCAATGAAAATGAAAGATTGGAACATTTGATGGAGCAAATACTTAAAAACAATTGTGAAAATGCCGAAGCCTTCAATGAAATAAAAGAAACGATCCATCAAAATGGCTTAGCAATTCACAACTTGGAAACTCAATTGAGCCAATTGTTTGACACCTTCAATGATCAACAAGCTAAGGGTGTTGCCAAATTTCAACAAAGACGTTATATAGAAGATGAGGTTGAGTTCCAAGAAAAATCCTCCATTGAAGATGTGCTTGAAAATCAAAAAGAATTATTGAAGAAAAGAACAATTGGGATGAAGAAGAAATTGTGAGCCGAGCTTGGCTCCGAGATCAAGCTCGAAAAATAAAAGTCCATGAAGCATGCCTTCACGACTTAAATATCGAAGGTTGGGATCTCAAACATGAAAAGGAAGAACTAGGACAAAGAGTGAACCAATTTTATCTTGAAGCTCGTGTCTTGAACATTCTAGTGCATGAAGTGGTTGAAGCCTCCAAGGCTCAACATGAAGAAATAGTGAACGATATGCTAGAAATGAGCGAATTTGTGGAAGAGAGCACAAGTCAAATCATGGGAACTCATGAAAGTGATCACATCTTCAAGATATTTGGTAATGATGTCGTGAACAAGAAATTTGTGTTGGAGTCTAGAGCGGAAATAAAGAACTTTTGTGATGAAGACTCTAGCATAGTTGAAGAGGAGTATGTCATACTTGGTGCTCCATTGGTGTTCAAAAAAGTTGGCCCTCATTCACTTCATTTTTCAACCCTATGTGTGCATGAGGCAATGGAAATGGAAGAACAAGCACCTTGTGATGACTTTGGCATTGATGAGCAAAATGGGTACATTGTTGAGTTCGCCATGCCAAGAAAAAAAAATGACATTCCTCACTTGAAGGCCAAGAAGTGCAAAATGAATTATTCGGCCTTTGGAACCTTGAAATTTGTACCACCACCCCGGAAGCACAATGAAAAACTTGATTCAAAATTAGAGAGACAATTCACATTTACAAAATGGAGAGAAAAGTGTGATTTTGGTACTCGTCTTGCCATGACGTTAAATTAGCCGCTTTTTGGGAGGCAACCCATGTTTAAATTCATGCACGTTTTGTAGATATATTGTGATGCTCCTCACTTGTTCTTGAGTGGATGGTGTTTGTAGGTATGAAGTTGATCAAAAGTGAAGAAAGGAGTCCAATTGTGGCTTAAGGAATGGGATTGTGCGGAGTCGTGCTCAAAAGTGCCCGAGAATGATAAAGAGTGAGAAGGCACAACATTGTGCTACCTAGCACAATTGTTATGAGGCCACTGCACGAAAATGGAAAATTGTGCGGGTCAGCACAATGTTGTGCGACCACACAATCCAATTGGAGCCACCGCACAATGTCTCGTTCTTGGAGGAGACAGGGAGGAAATCTGCGGCTGAGGATGTAGATGATGAGGATGACGAGGAAGAGGAGGATCCCGAGCGCGAGGAGCTTATCAGGCGTCGGGAGCTTGACATCTTGGATAGGCAGGCCACTTCTATAGCTAGGGTTGAGCAGACAGAGACACATGAGCCATTGCCTGCCGCTGCCACTACCACTCCACTCCAGACAGAGCCTGCAGATACTCAGCCGACCCTTGAGGGTCCCACTGCTGCTGAGGCATCTATCTCTCCACCGACCCTTGAGGGTCCCTTGTCCACCGCTGCTGCTGCATCCAGTTCTCCACCAGCCACTGAGGGCTAGCTATGACATGGAACATTCTTTTACTCATTCTCTTAATTGCTTTCATAACTTTTAGTTGCATTAGGGTCCATTGAAGTGTGTTTTGCTTGAGGACAAGCAAAAGTTCTAGTTTGGGGGTGTTAATAAGTCGGCATTTTACCGACTTTGAGCCTTCCTTTATAGGAATTTTATGTGTTCTTAAGCTAATTTTACGACCAATTCTTATGTAATGTTGTGTGATTCCAGGTACTACTTAGTTTAAACGCTCAAGCCCAGAAACTGAGCGGAAAGAACACAAAAGAAGGCCGAGTCGAGTCGAAGTTGGAGTCGTGCGAAATGGAGCAAGTGTCAAGCCAAAGTACTGGGCCGCACAATATTGTGCGGACCGCACAAATTTGTGCAACACAGCACAATGCTCCGCACAACATGAAACAAATGAAGAGGAAGAGAATGTACAGCTCAAAAGAGCATTGTGCGACCGCACAATATTGTGCTGTGCGCACAATGCTCCGCACAATGGTCCGCACAAAAATGCAAAATGAAGCAGTAACTACTTCAAGTTTTCAAGAATTTGTGCGGTCAGCATAATCGGTCAGCACAATATTGTGCAGTCAGCACAATCGATCAGCACAATATTGTGCGGTCAGCACAATTGGGACGGAAGAAGATTTTTTTTTTGTGTAATTTTTCTTAGGAGTATAAATAGGAAAGTTAGGGTTTTATTACAAAAACTCTGACATTACATTTTACTCTATATTATGGGCGACTTTGGGAGCTAAGAAGAGGTTTTAACATCGATTTGTAAGCTTCTAATCTTGTAACTTTGAATCTTGATTCCATATATCAATTCAAACTTATGTCCAACATGATTTCATCTTTTCATTACATCTTTATTGCTATGATTCAAACTCTAGTTATGAGTAGCTGAACTCATAACTAGGGGTGTAAATATGCTATAGTGATAGAAAATCAATGGGTGTTGTTTCATTTTACTCAACATAACACAAGCAACAATTATCCAACTCCTCATTACAATAACATCAAAATTCCAAAATCTATGATATTTGGGATTTCTTGTCTACATTGCTAGTTAAAGACTCGGAAGAGATTAACTAGTATAGAATAGTGGAGTTGGCAAGGATTTGAGTTGATAGGCTATCTTTATAGACTAACTCATCTAAAAAGGGTTACGCTCGGAAGAGGTCTCCTTTCCTTGGGTCATTGAGTAGTGCTTTAAGCATTCAACTAAGGCTTTGACGAGCGGGTTGTGAAAGATCTCTTCTAGGCCGGAAGGATTCTAGAGATCACGATCGGAATGCTCGACCATAATTATACTTGTGTTGAGAAAGTGAAGTGGGAACACCCGTTGATAGGAAGTCACTAATAGTCGCTTACACCCCTAGTCTAGTAATATTTAACAACTTACTCGTTTAATTGCTTATACTTTAGAATTAATCATAGTTTTCATAGAACAAATCATACTTCTAGGACTCAATACTAAACCTCATTTGAATATCTATTTGCAACTCTCTCACTTGACGTGCTAGTTCTCTTGGAAAGTCGACCCCGACTCACATCGGGTATTATACTTGACGACCGCCCTTCACCATTAATGGTGTAAGATTGAGCGTGGATCAGGGCACAATGTGCTTAAAAATTGTGACTTCTTCAATGAGAGGAGAGCTTCTAAGAAACCTATGCAGGTCAAGCAAGAGCTAGCTGAGGAGAGTGAGGACTATGGACTTGAGGAGGCCATTGATGCTGTGAAGGAGCTGGAGACTCATGTTCTTGAAGTGAATACAGAAAATGCAGAGCTTCACAGACAGCTGAAGATGAAGGATCAAGAAATTGATCGTTTGAAGATAGACTGCCACAAGTACGAGGCTGAGCTTGTGATGGAGAGGGCCAAAAATACAAAGCATCTTGAGGCACTTGTAAAATACTTCAATCTTCAGTCTTGAGTCCTCTTGTCCTACCCTCCTGTTCTTTCTCCTAACGGCTGTTAATTCCTTCCATTCTCTCTTGCACATGTGATGATTATTTAAAACAATTTATTTTGGCTGTGTGCTAATGGATAGGGTAGTGCTGCTGTCACACCCTGGATAATGATTTTAAATTCTCATGTTTATGACTGTTTGCTTTACAGTATTTGGTTCTTGTTGGGCCCTTACCCCTGCTTCTGTGTATTTTTTTGTTGACTTGTTGCCTTGTGCTCTAGACTGGATAGTACTAACAGGTTCATGCAGGTATTTGATTCTTTTCGATGATGCCAAAAGGGGGGAGAAGAAAATATTGGGGTGTTTGTGACGGGTGTTTGTGACCTAATTTATCTGTTTTAATTCTCTTGAACTTGTTACCTTTTGTTTTTGTGTTTTTGGGAAATTTTCTCTATCCAGGTTCTTTGGCAACATTTGTTTGTCATCATCAAAAAGGGGGAATTTGTTGAGCTTTGGTTTTGAAGAATGACAAACGAGAAGGACTCAGTGGTCTTGGAGAAGAACCTAGTCCTTGGATAGAAGGGCACGTCTGATCGAAAAGAGTTGCGGGTTGCTAATCCCTGCAGAACTAGGAATTGTGGCGCGTGAATGAATATATATCCTCGTCAGACTAAAAGAGACGGTGCCCAGGCTGTATCTTCGAAGTGTAAATAGGAGTTGGACTTCAACAAGGAAAGAAGTTGCTGGGAATCCTGCCTTACCATAATTGCAAGGATTCCTTGTAGGACTCAACTAGGGTTACAAGGCCCGTATAAATACAAGTAGTTGATGCAGTCGTAAATCAGTTATTCACAAACAGAGAATTGAGAGCATATAAAGGCGATCTAGCATCTTTCTACGTGAGTAAACTGAAGAAGACAACTGACGTGCTGGAGTTGTTCAATTCTAGATATTCTGTCTAGGTTTATTGAGTTGTAAGTTGTCTTAGTTTGAGCTTTCATTGTTTTTACCTATTGGCTTATTGCAGAAGCATATGTATTAGGTGAACTTGTGATAAATTACTTGAAAAGCTAGAGTTTAGCTTTGAGTAGTGATTAGGGTCTAGAGTGTAGCCCTTTGGTTACAGTGTCTTGTAATCAGAACTTGCTCGTTGTGTTAGTGGATTAAGTTCACAAATCTCAGAGTGTGGGTCGTGGTTTTTCTCCCTTGAGCAAGGAGTTTTCCACGTAAAATCCTCGTGTTCTCTGTGTGTGTATTTAGTGTGTGTTGCAGTGGTTGAAACAGCTGAATTGCAAAGGCAAGAATTGGGTTCTTAATTCAGAAGAATCAGGTTCTTGAAACGAAAATCGGTAGACACTATTCAACCCCTCCCTTCTAGTATCTTTAGGAGGTGCATAGAGTATAATAGCTAACCATTTGTTTTATAAAGGTGTTGAGACAAAAATATATTTAGAGTCATAAGGCCTGCGTTCTCTCTAACCATTTAAACTTTTAAATGAGCTAGCTAGTCATAAGAGCAGACATATCGATCAATGATTCAAATATGTAAAAGAAGGTTTTTTTGAAGAAAAGTAGTCATTTTTATTTGGCCATTAAAAATTTTCAGACACACACGTGAAAGCGTGTTGAGACAAAATATTACTATGTAATTAAATACAAAAGTTATGTTTCTCCAAACAGTTTAATTTTTCAGATGATAAATGTAACATATGTTGTCATACGTGGATAAAGCTGCAATGGATTGGTCTCACACTTATACAGCGCTAAGATTGAAATTTGAAGTGGATTTTCAAAACGAAATTAATTAGTGTAACAATATAATAGTACCTCCTCGGGATATTTAATATTAATTTGGTTGACTTTGTTTCAGATATTTAGTTACTCCCCATTTTAATTTATGTGGCAATATTAAATTGGACATTGAATTTAATAATCATATCATATCATATTATATTAAAAGTGAGAATCCTCAAAGTGAAAGTTAAAATACCAAAATGCCCCTATTTTAAAGGTAATGGACTAAAACGCCCTTTAGTAAAATAAAATAGTCATCCATTATTCACCAATTAATTACTTATATCTTTATAATTCCAATAAGACTAAAGTTTAAGTAAATATCAAAATTCACCACTAATTACCATACAATAAATGAAGAAAATGTTCAATAAATATATCAAAAGGCGAACCATTCAAAATTACCACGTCCACGACTTTGCTACCTGCACAGATAGCCGTCATTGAATAAGGCTACATTTAAATGTGGTGTTCGATTTTCTTAGTTAAAGTACATGAATCAGGTTGAGGGGCAGAAGATACTAGAGTGTGAAGTTCTTTCCACCAATTCAATGCTTTGAAATTTATTTATCTTCCAATAAATACATTTATTAAGTGTCTCTTGAGATAAGCTAAACTGATTAATTTGAAGAGTTGCGAGACTCATCTTCAAACATTAGCCATACCAGTCGATTCATATTCGAAAAGGATTTAATGTAGATATTGATGGTCATTATAAATTCTTCCATTCACGCTCAGTTGAAGCTTTGTGGTGCCACAGTGCATGTTCATTCTATATGAAACTAATTGCTTTATTTGTTTCTTCACTTAATGAAGAACAAACAAAAAGGAGTTAAAGATGAACTACATATATTAATCATCCTTACTTCCTTCATGGAAGATGAAAATGATGAAGATAAATACAAAAAATTCAAAAGCGAAACCCGCCCACACTCCCTCAGATGTTTGTGTCTTGTATATAATTAACTTAGGTATGTAGAGTTTTAATTTTGTGGCATATATCTGTTTTTAGATCTTTAATTGTAATAAACTTCATTAGCTCTTATTTGCTGACCATGCTCATGTAGTCATGTTTTATTGACTCCTCATTGTTTGTGTGTGTTCCGTGTTGTTCTCTTTTTATATTGGTTTTGCATTTTCACCTACTATCTTTTCTGACATGTGTTCTACCGTTCATGTACAAACTTCTTATGCTAAAGAAGAAGCAAAGAGTCTCATGGATTCGACATTTGCAGATATTTTTGACAAGTTACACTTAAGGTTGATGGTTCGGAATTTAGAGATTCCTGAAGTGGGTGTCAAAGTTTCAACTATATATCCTTTAAAAATATGTTGAGGTTTGTTAATGTGCTTTACGATCATTTATATAAGTTTTGATTACAACTTATCTATGATCAATTTTCAGCAGTACTTTGAAAGCTTAAGTGCTTATAAAGGTAGTTTTAAAACATTCACTAAATAGTACTATGTCAAGTACAATCCACCTTTAATCCATAGAAAAAGGTGTAAGAGTGTTATTAAGTAGGAGTAAAATTTTGTTTATTTTGGTTACCATGTTAAGAAAATGAAAAGTTACCCGGTAGAATCTTTTTATTTCTTTCTGAAGAGCTCTGCTTAACCACTTTTAAGTAAAAATCAATACATTTGGATGGACGTTCTACATCTCAACTTTAATCTTCCCATGAGGCAGTTCAATATGTTATCCAGAAAGGGAAGGTTGATCGAGGACTGTTATACTTTATGCACCTCCTAGAGACACTAGAAGGGGGGTTGAATAGTGTCTCCCGATTTTCGACACAAGAATCTTGTTCTTCTACCGTAAAACAGGGTTCTTCAGCTCTCTTTTATGCTGCCTTCTACTCTGGAACACACAACACCACATACACCAAAGACACAAGGATTTTACGTGGAAAACTCCTTGCTCAAGGTAGAAAAACCACGACCCACACTCTGGGATTTTAGAACTGAATCCACTAACACAAGAGCAACGTTTCTGATTACAAACTCTGTAACCAAGGGGCTACACTCTAGACCCTAATCACTAATCAAAGCTACACTCTAGCTTTTCTAGTAATCACAAAAGAATTCACCTAGTACATATGCTTCTAAGATAAGCAAATAAGTAAAACAATGAAAGCTCAACAAGATGACAACTTACAACTCGATGAACCTAGACAGAAAATCTAGACTCAATACTCTGCATGCAATTCAGTTGTCTTCTCCAGTTTACTCACGTAGACAGATCTCAGATCGCCTTTGTATGCTCTCAACTCTCTGTTTGTGAATAACTGAATTTCGGCTGTCTCCACTTCTTGCATTTATACGGGTCTTGTAACCCTAGTTGGGTCCTACAGGGAATCCTCTTAATTATGGTAAGTTAGGATTCGTAGTAACTCTTTTCCATGTTGTAGTCTAACTCTTTTTCACACTTCGAAGACACAGCCTGGGCACCGCCTCTTTTAGTCTGACTAGGATATGTATGCAACCACGCGCCACTACTCCTAGTTCCACAGGGATTTGCAACCCGTAATCTTTTCGATCCAGCGTGCCCTTCATTCCAAGGACTAGGTTCTTTGCATGAACCTCGGAGTCCTTTCTGTTTGTCATGCTTCAAAACCAGCTCTCAACAAATTTCCCCTTTTTGATGATGACAAACAAATGTTGACCAAGAACCTGAGTAAACATAAACCAGAACAAGAAAAAACAAAAAGTAACAGAACAATTAAAACAGATGAGTTAGGTCACAAACACCCCAACATTTTCTTCTTCCCCCTTTTGGCATCATCGAAAAGATTCAAAGACCTGCAGGAACCTGTCAATTTAATCCAGTCTAAAGCACAAGGCAACTCGTCAGTAGTTAGGACACAGACATACAGAAATAAGGGCCTAACCAAGAACCAAATTACTTAAGCAGAAACAAGTCATAAACATAAGAAATTTAAAATCAACATCCAAATTGTGACATCAGCACAACCCTGTTAATAGTTACACAACCAAACAAATTTAAATTCTCTTAAACATCCATATCATGCAATAAAGGGAGAATAGGAAGGGGCAGTCATCAGGTAGAGGTAGGAGGACAGGACTAGAAGAATCAAAGCTGAAGGTTGAAGTGTTTGACAAGCGCCTCAAGTTGCTTCGTATTTTTGGCCCTCTCCATCACTAACTCGGCCTCATACTTGTGGCAGTCTATCGTCAAACGATCAATCTCTTAATCCTTCACCTTCAGCTATCTGTGGAGCTCTGCATTTTCTGTATTGACCTCAAGGACAATTGTCTCCAGCTCCTTCACAGCATCAATGGCCTCATCAGGTCCATATTCTTCACTGTCCTCTGCTTGCTCTTGCTTCACCTGCATTGGTCTTTTAGAAGCTCTGCTTTCTTTGAAGAAGTCACAATTTTTAAGCACATTATGCCCAAACATCTTATGGATGGTTGGCTTCTTCCCAGCTTCTAAAGGAACCCCAAAATGCTCAAGTACCTGCTGGAGGATGTAGGAATGCACAAGAGAATGTGGCTTCTGGTATGTATCAGCAATCCTCTTTATGTGCCTAATTATCAGCCCAGGCAAATTAATCTTCACCCCCCTGTCCAGCAGATCCATATATGTCAGGTCCAAAGCACTAGCCTCGCAGTTCCTCTCTCCTCTAGGCAGAAGGAATCTGTGCACAAATTCAAACAACAACTGATGTGCAGGTTCCATCTCTTTCTTTTCTACCTTTCTCTCCTTCCTCAGCTTGGGTTTTCCTGAAAACTTTCTGACAACATCCAGAGGAGTGACTCCATCCGTTCCTTTTGGCCATCAGTTTAACATACCTGCAATAACCTTCAGCAGGTATGTCCAGAATCACTCTAAGCTCAGGTCTCCCAAACTCTATCTCTATTCCTCTTACTGTGGTGTACACTCTCCTAGCTATTACTCTGCAGTTAGTGTAGAATTCTCTGACCTCATTCACAAACAACTTCCTGTCCTTGTTGGCAAACAATCCAAGCCAACCCTGATCACCTATCATCCTCAGCAATGACTTCATATGGAACTCCTTTTCATCATGCAAGATGCTGCCTGACAACACCTGATGTCTAGAGAAACAGGCTTTCCTATCAACTTCTTCTTCATTCCCTTTTCTTCTTTTCCTATTTTCCACCTCACTATCTGTGTCAGAATCACTTGGTTCTACATAACTGCCAGCCTCACGATCCTCCTCTGCTTCACCAGCTCTCCTTTCTTCTTCTTCTCTCTTCTTTGCCTCTCTGTCTCTCACATTAGTCACTGTTCTTCCCAACTTGCCAACCTTCTCCAGCTGCTGCTTTAGTGCCGACCTGGTGCCAACCCTCCTGACAACAGGCTCACTAACTGACTTGTCATCATTTTCTTCACTAGCTTCATCAACCAGTCTTGTCTTCAGCACTGGCTTTCCCCCTTTCACCAATCTCCTTCTCTTCTCAGGTTCCACTATATTTTCTTTCACAAACACAACTTCCTCTTCATCATCCTCATCAGCTAATTTTTCATCCTCTTCTCCAAACTTCCTCTTTCTTTTTGGTTCTTCAACTTTCCTGGCTATCTCTTCCTGTTCTAAAACAACTTCCTTATTCTTTTCCTCCTCAGAATCTGTCCAATTAAAATCTGCATCATCAGCCTTAATGGGATTTGGACAAGCAACAGGCTCTTGAACCAAAATCCCTGAGGCTTCAGCAATAGCAAGTCCACCAACTACCGGACTTTCAGGCGCCGATTCTTTCACATATTCAACAGTTCCACTCACTTCTTTACTCGGCTCTACTACATCTTCCCTCAAGGTTTCAACATTTTCTTGTTCTCTAAGTTGTTCTTCTATTCTTTCTGCAATATTCAACTTATCTCCAGACTCACCAACTACAGGACCCTGCACATCTCCCCTAAGTTCATTCTTATTACTATCTTGTTCTCCCTCACATGGGTTCCCCCTATCTGTTCTGTCTTTTTCCTCATCCCCCATTATTTTGTCTAGTTCTATAACTAGGGTTTCAGTTTCTACAATTCCAGGGTTGGTTATATTTACTGAACCAACAGGTGTAGATGAAATAGGGTCAGGGATTACCTCATGCAGAGATTGTGATGAACTTTGCGCAGTGGGTGTAGTGGGAACTGCTCTTGACCTCATCCTCTTTACCAGTTTCTTGTCCCCTTTTTGGAGAAATTTTTTGCGAGCCCTTGCGATTCTTTGGGCGAGTGTAGATGGTGGTGGTCTTTCAGATATTTTGACACGATTTTTATATGTTGCTACTAAGATGGAAGATTTTTCTGATTTCAGGGCTCGAGAGAAAGTTTTGGTGTTAAGAAGAAGAAATGGGTGAATTGTGAAGGATTGTGAAAGTATGTTGAAGGGGAAGTGGTTTCGGTGATTTGACAATGTCTAAGGAAGACAAGAAGTAATGAGTAGAATAGAAAAGCAGCTTTTTGAACTTTTTGAGAACCGGGAAGAGTTAAAGATTTGACGGTTATGGACTCAATTAATAAACTCTTTTCAAGTAGTGGGGTCCATACCATTCAAATAGAATTCTATCCTAAAAAGGAATATGTTCCTATAATTTAGGACGGTTATAAGAACATAGAGGATCTCCCAAGACACACGTATGATTGACAATTTTAATTTTAGTTATGACTTCTATTATGCAGAGTAGTGTGAATGTACCTGGACCCGATTCCTCATGTTCTAGCTGGTTCCTTCTCAGTGCATAGTAGGTTCTTCATGGGATCACATTATTTATGCCTGGTGCTCAAAAAAACTGAACGAGTATACTTATTCAAGTACAAAGGTTAGACTAGACAGTAATGACATGTTTTACACAGACACATTGAATACTTAACTAGCCAATCACAAGGGAATTACCTGCTGGGTCATCCGTGTATTTTGGTCATCCCTAACTCCAACCTGTTCCTCTCGAACTGTACCTTGTTCAATGCTTTGGTGAATATGTCAGCAATTTGATCTTCAGTCCTGCATGAATTCATAGTAATCAGACCCTTTTCCACATTGTCTCTCAGGAAATGGTGTCTAATATTAATGTGCTTGGTTCTTTTATGTTGGACTGGGTTCTTGGCAATATTCACTGCACTAGTATTGTCACAGAAAATTGGCACTGCCCCACACTTGATACCAAAGTCCTCCAATTGTTGCTTGATCCATAGCAGTTGTGAACAGCATGAAGCAGCTGCCACATACTCAGCTTCACCAGTTGATAAGGCAACTGAGTTTTGTTTCTTTGTAGCCGATGACACCAAACAAGGACCTAGGAAATGTGCCATTCCTGAAGTGCTTTTCCTGTCCACCAAATGACCTGCATAGTCTGCATCAGCAAAACCAATTAGTTCAAAAGTTCCTCCTCTGGGATACCAAAGGCATAGATCCTGAGTTCCTTTTAAGTATCTCAAGATTCTCTTCACAGCTGTCAAGTGTGATTCCTTGGGTTTTGACTGAAATCTAGCACATAGTCCTACACTGTACACTATGTCAGGTCGGCTTGCTGTGAGATAAAGAAGTGAGCCAATGATTCCTCTGTATTTCTTCTCATTTGTCGAAGGACCGAGTTCGTCAATATCCAGCTTTGTTCCAGGTGCAATAGGCGTAGTCATTTCCTTTGCTCCTCCCATGTCAAATTTCTTCAGCAGTTCCTTGACATATTTCTGTTGGTGAATCATGGTTCCTTCCGGCGTTTGCTTTATCTGCAACCCAAGAAAGAAGTTTAATTCACCCATCATTCTCATTTCAAACTCACTTCCCATCAAGTCGGCAAAACCTTTGCTCAGCTCCTCATCAGTTGCTCCAAAGATGATATCATCGACATACACTTGAACCACCAGCAGATCTTTTCCTTTCTTCTTGAGAAATAACGTGTTGTCGATTTTACCTCTCGAAAAGCCATTCTTCATCAGGAATCCTGAGAGTCTTTCATACCAGGCTCTAGGAGCTTGCTTCAATCCATATAAGGCCTTGTCCAGTTTGTAAACATGATCCGGAAATTCATTGTTCACAAAGCCTGGAGGTTGCACCACATAAACTTCCTCATTCAGGTAGCCATTTAGAAAGGCACTCTTTACATCCATCTGATACAGTGTGAATTCCATGTATGTGGCAAAAGCAATCAGCATCCTAATAGCTTCCATTCTTGCAACTGGTGCAAAGGTTTCATCATAATCTATTCCTTCTTCCTGACTGTAACCTTGAACAACCAGCCTTGCCTTGTTTCTTGTTACTATACCATGTTCATCCAACTTGTTCCTGAACACCCATTTTGTTCCAATTATGGATCTATCCTTCGGCTTGGGAACTAGGTGCCACACCTTGCTTCTTTCAAATTGATGAAGTTCTTCCTGCATAGCCAGAATCCAGTCTGGATCTTCTAGAGCTTCTTTTACATTCTTTGGTTCCAAAGATGAGAGGAAGGCAAAGAATGCACAGAAGTTCTTCAATGCTGACCTGGTCATAATTCCTGTATCCAGTTCAGATAGGACATTCTCCAAGGGGTGAGAGCTTTGATGTTTCCATGGCTTGAGCTGAAACTGACTGGAAGGACCTGCAGCATTGTCTTGGGTATATTCTTCCTGACTTTCTGGATTGTCAGCTTTATCAGAAGTTCCCCCTGTCAAGTTGACTCTTTCATCTGATGTGCTTGGATTCTCTTTTTCGTCTGAGTCTTCCAGTTCATCTATGCTTTCTTCTCTCCTTAAGCCAATCACTTGATCATCTGCCTCAGCCTCCCCCAATGCCTTGTCTGATTCATCGAATACGACATGCATACTTTCTTCTACTGTTTTTGTTCTTTTGTTAAACAGTTTGTATGCCTTACTTTGAGTAGAATATCCCAGAAATATTGCCTCATCACTCCTAGAGTCAAACTTTTCCAAGGGTTCCTTGCCATTGTTGTGAACGAAGCATTTACAATAAAAAGGCCTTAGGTGAGCAATATTTGGTTTTCTACCTCTGAGTAACTCATATGGAGTTTTATCAAGGATTGCTCTGATAGAACACCTGTTAAGCAAGTAACATGCGGTGTTTACAGATTCAGCCCAAAAGTTTCTTGCCAGCCCACTTGACAATAACATAGTTCTAGCCATATCTTCCAACGACTTGTTCTTCCTCTCGACCACCCCGTTTTGTTGGGGAGTTCTTGGTGCAGAGAAGTTGTGATCTATGCCGTTCTTTGCACAATACTCAGAGAATTTTGAATTTTCAAACTCAGTACCATGATCAGATCTAATACTTATGAGCTCAAGACTTAATCTTTTCTAAACCACACCAGCCCAGTCTTTAAAACTGTCAAAAGCTTCATCCTTAGAGGCCAAGAACAGGGTCCACGTGTACCTTGACTAGTCATCAACAATCACGAACACAAATCTCTTTCTTCCATGGCTCCTGACTCTCATAGGTCCACACAGATCCATGTGTAACAACTCTAGTGGTTTTGATGTGCTTATCACTCTCTTTGATTTGAACGATGTTCTCACATGCTTTCCCTTTACACAAGCATCACACATTTTTATGTTTTTGTTATACTCTAAGCACCTCCTAGAGACACTAGAAGGGGGGGGGGGGGTTGAATAGTGTCTCCCGATTTTCGTTGCAAGAACCTTGTTCTTCTGTAGTAAAACAGTGTTGTTCAGTTCTCTTTTATGCAGCCTTCTACCTTAGAACACACTTCCAAACACACACCAAAGACACAAGGATTTTACGTGGAAAACTCCTTGCTCAAGGGAGAAAAACCACGACCCACACTCTGGGATTTTAGCACTGAATCCACTAACACAAGAGCAACGTTTCTGATTACAACCTCTGTAACCAAGGGGCTACACTCTAGACCCTAATCACTAACCAAAGCTAAACTCTAGCTTTTTCTAGTAATCACAAAGTAGTTTGCCTAATACATATGCTTCTGAGATAAGCTAATAGACAAAACAATGAATACTTGTTGCGAAGACAACTTACAACTCGATGAACCTAGACAAGAGATCTAGACTCAAATACTCTGCATGCGAATAAGTTGTCGTCTCCAGTCTTCCCACGTAGACAGTTCTTCAGATCGCCTCTCTATGCTCTCAACTCTCTATGTGTGAATAACTGACTTCGGCTGTCTCTTCTACTTGCTTTTTATACGAGTCTTGCAACCCTAGTTGAGTCCTACTGGGAATCCTCTTTAATTATGGTAATTGAAGATTCGCAGTAACTCTTTTCCATGTTGAAGTCTAACTCTTGTTCATACTTCAAAGACAAAGCCTGGACACCGCCTCTTTTAGTCTGACTAGGATATGTCTTCAACCACGCGCCACTACTCCTAGTTCCACAGGGATTTGCAACCCGTAATCTTTTCGATCAAGCGTGCCCTTCATCGCAAGTACTAGGTTCTTCTCATGAACCTCAGTGTCCTTCCTGTTTGTCATACTTCAAAACCAGCTCTCAACAAATTCCCCCTTTTTGATGATGACAAACAAATGTTGCCCAAGAACCTGAATAACATATACCAAAACAAAAACAAAAATAACAGAACAATAAAAACAGATGAGTTAGGTCACAAACACCCCAACATTCCTTCTTCCCCCTTTTGGCATCATCGAAAAGATTCAAAGACCTGCAGGAACCTGTCAGTTTCATCTAGACTACAGCACACGGCAACTCATCAGTGTCAAGAACATAGGCAATCAAAATAAGGGCCCAACAAGGAACCAAATACTTAAGCAAGAAACAGTCACAAACATAAGAAATTTAAAATCAACATCCAGAGTGTGACAGCAGCACAACTCCATTTATAGTTACACAACCAAATAAAAAAAATTGTCTTAAACATCCAAATCATGCAATCAAAGGAGAGTAGGAGGGGGTAGAGATCAGGCAGAGTAGGAAGGGGTAGAGATAGGAGGACAAGACTGGAAGAATCACAGTTGAAGGTTGAAGTGTCTGACGAGTGCCTCAAGTTGCTTCGTATTATTGGCCCTCTCCATCACCAGCTCGGCCTCATACTTGTGGAAGTCAATCTTCAGACGATCAATTTCTTGATCCTTCACCTTCAACTGTCTGTGCAGCTCTGCATTTTCTTCATTAACTTCAAGAACCATTTTCTCCAGTTCCTGCACAGCACCAATGGCCTCATCAGGTCCATATTCTTCACTGTCTTCTGAATGCTCCTGCTTTACCTGCATAGGCCTTTTGGAAGCTCTACTTTCTTGGAAGAAGTCACAATTTTTCAGCACATTAACCCCAAACCTCTGATGGATGGTTGGCTTCTTCCCTGCATCTAAAGGCACTCCAAAATGCTCAAGAATCTGATGGATGATGTAAGAATGCACAAGAGAGTGTGGCTTCTGATCAGTATCACAGATTCTCTTTATGTGCCTAATAATGAGCCCAGGCAAATTGATTTTCACCCCTCTGTCCATCAGATCCATATAGGTCAAGTCAAGAGCACTAGCCTCACAATTTCTTTCTCCCCTAGGTAGAAGAAACCTATGCACAAATTCAAACAACAGCTGATGTGCAGGCTCCATCTCCTTCTTCTCAACCTTCCTCTCCTTCCTCAATCTGGGTTTCCCTGAAAACTTTCTCACCACATCTAAGGGAGTAACTCTATCTGTCCTCTTAGGCCATTTTAGCTTGACATACCTGCAGTAACCTTCAGCAGGTACATCCAGAATCACTCCCAATTCAGGTCTCCCAAATTCAATCTCCACTCCTTTCACAGTGGTACACACCCTCCTGGCTACCACCCTGCAATTTGTATAGAACTCTCTAACTTCATCCACAAACAGCTTCCTGTCTTTGTAGGCAAACAAGCTCAACCAACCCTGATCTCCTATCATTCTCAATAAGGATTTCATATGAAACTCCTTTTCATCATACAGTATGCTGCCTGGCAGCACCTGATGTTTAGAGAAGAAGGCTTCCCTATCCACTTCTTTTCTTTTCTTCTTACTCTCCACCTCACTGTCAGTGTCTGAATCACTTGGTTCCACATAGCTCCCAGCCTCACTCTCCTGCTCTTCTTCACCAGCTCCCTTCTCCTCTACTTCTTTCTTCTTCTCTTCTTCCCTTATCTTCACATTTGTTACTGTCCTTCCCAGCTTTTCAACCTTTTCCATCTGCAATTTCAATGTAGACCTAGTACCAACTCTTCTCACCACAGGCTCACTAGCCTCTTTGTCACCTCCTTCTTCACTGTCTTCATCTACCAGTCTAGATTTCAACACTGGCTTTCCATCTCTCACCAACCTTCTTCTTTTTTCAGGCTCTACTTTATTTTCTTTTACAAACACCACCTCATCTTCTTCTTCCTCACCAGTCATCTTCTCATCCTCTACCCCAAATTTTCTTTTCTTTTTAATTTTTCTACTTCCTTGTCACTCTCTTGCTTCTCTACAACAACTTTCTTGTTTCCTTCCTCATCAGATTCTGTCCAGCTAAACTCTGCATCATCTGCCCCATTAGGTTTTGGACAAGCAACAGGCTCTTGTCCCAAACCTTCTGAAGCATCAGCAGTAGCAGGTCCACCACACTCCGGACCTTTAGGCACAGATTCCTCCACACACTCGACAATTCCACTTACATCTTTACTGGACTCAACTGCATCTTTTCTCAAAGTGTCAACATTATCTGGTTCTCTAAACTATTCTTCGATTCTTTCTACTACATTTAACTTGTCTCCAGACTCACCACCTGCAGAGCCTTGCACATCTTCCCTAAGTTCGTTCTCTTTATTTTCTTGTTCCTCCTCACATGGATTCCCCCTATCTATTTTGTCTCTCTGCTCATCACCCATTATTTTATCTAGTTCAGCGACTAGGGTTTCAGTTTCTACAATACCAGGACTGGCTATATCGACTGAACCAACAGGTGTAGATGAAATAGGGTCAGGAATTACCTCATGCAACGGTTGAGACGAACTTTGAGTACTGGGTGTCGAGAGAACGGTTCTTGACCTTAACTTCTTGACCAGTTTCTTGTTCCCCTTTTTGAGAAATTTGATGCGAGCCTTTGCAATTCTTTCAGCAAGAGTGCATGGAGGTGGTCTTTCAGACATCTTGAAGGATTTTGTAAAGATTTCGGAGTTTGTTGAAAGGTTTTCTATTTTAGGGCTTGAGAGAATTTTGATGTTCAATCGGAAATGGTGGGTGAGTTATGAGAGATTGAAGGAGTGCTGTAGAAGGAGAAGGGTTTTAGTGATGTGACAATGTCTAGGGAAAATAAGAAGTAATGAGTATAATGAAAGCAGCTTTTTGAACTTTTTGAGAACCGGGAGAAGTAAAGAGATTTGACGGTTATGAACTTATTTTAAATAAGTCCTTTTCAAGAAGTGGGGTCCAAGCAATTTAAAGGAGTTCTATCCTAAAAAGGAATGTGTTCTTATAATTTTGGACAGTTATAAGAATATGGAAAATCTCCCATGATGCACGTATACTAGACAATTTTAGTTTCAGTTGTGAAACCTAACAAACAGAGTAGGTTGACTGTACCTGGAAACGATTCCTCATGTTTAGACTGGTTCCTTCTCAGTACATAGTAGGTTCTTCATGGGATCACATTATTTGTACCTAGTGCTCAAAACAACTAAACGAGTGTACTTATTCAAGTACTAATTTAGCCCAAATAGTAATGACAAGTTTCTAACAAACACATTTACTACTAAACTAGCCAATCACAAGGGGGTTACCTGCTGGGTCATCCGTGTATTTTGGTCATCCCTAACTCCAACCTGTTCCTCTCGAACTGTACCTTGTTCAAAGCTTTGGTAAATATGTCAGCAATTTGATCTTCAGTCCTGCATAAATTCATAGTAATTAGACCCTTTTCCACATTGTCTCTCAAGAAATGATGTCTGATGTCAATGTGCTTGGTCCTTTTATGTTGGACTGGGTTCTTGGCAATATTCACAGCACTAGTATTGTCACAGAAGATTGGCACTGCCCCACACTTGATACCAAAATCCTCCAGTTGCTGCTTGATCCATAGCAATTGTGAACAGCAAGAAGCAGCTGCCACATACTCAGCTTCAGCAGTTGATAAGGCAACTGAATTTTGTTTCTTTGTAGCCCATGATACCAAGCAAGGATTCTCTTCTGGGATACCAAAGGCATAGATCCTGAGTCCCTTTCAAGTATCTCAGGATTCTCTTCACAGCTGTCAAGTGTGATTCCTTGGGTTTTGACTGAAATCTGGCACACAGTCCCACGCTGTATACTATGTCAGGTCGACTTGCAGTGAGATAAAGAAGTGAGCCAATGATTCCTCTGTACTTCGTCTCATTTGTCGAAGGACCAAGTTCATCCATATCCAGCTTTGTTCCAGGAGCAATTGGGGTAGTCATCTCCTTTGCTCCTTCCATTTTAAACTTCTTCAGCAGTTCCTTGACGTATTTTTGCTGGTGAATCATAGTTCCTTCCGGTGTCTGCTTTATCTGCAACCCCAGGAAGAAATTCAATTCACCCATCATGCTCATCTCAAACTCACTTCCCATCAAGTCAGCAAGGCCTTTGCTCAACTCCTCATCAGTGGCTCCAAAGATGATGTCATCGACATACACTTGAACTACCAGTAGATCCTTTCCTTGCTTCTTGAGAAATAGTGTGTTGTCAATTTTACCTCTTGAAAAGCCATTTTTCATCAAGAATCCTGAGAGTCTTTCATACCAGGCTCTAGGAGCTTGCTTCAATCCATATAAAGCCTTGTCCAGATTGTACACATGATCAGGGAATTCATTGCTCACAAAACCTGGAGGCTGCACCACATAAACTTCTTCATTCAAATAACCATTCAAGAATGCACTCTTCACATCCATCTGATACAGAGTGAATTCCATGTATGTAGCAAAAGCAATTAGCATTCTAATTGCTTCCATCCTTGCAACTGGTGCAAAGGTTTCATCGTAGTCTATTCCTTCTTCCTGACTGTACCCTTGGACAACCAACCTTGCCTTGTTTCTGGTAACTATGCCATGTTCATCCAGCTTATTTCTGAACACCCACTTAGTTCCAATTATAGATCTGTCCTTTGGCTTAGGAACCAGGTGCCACACCTTGCTTCTTTCAAATTGATGAAGCTCTTCCTGCATAGCCATAATCCAGTCTGGATCTTCTAGAGCTTCCTTTACATTCTTTGGTTCCAAGGATGAGAGGAAGGCAAAGAAGGCACAGAAGTTCTTTAATGCTGACCTGGTCATAATTTCTGTATCTAATTTAGATAGAACGTTCTCCAAGGGATGAGAACTCTGATGTTTCCATGGCTTGATCTGAATTTGATTAGAAGAACCTGCAGCATCGTCTCGAGTAGGCTCTTCTTGACTTTCTTGATCTTCAGCTTCATCCGAGGTTCCCCCTGTCAGGTTGACTCCTTCATCTGATGTAACTGTATTCTCCTTTTCATCTGAGTCTTCCAGTTCATCTATGCTTTCTTCTCTCCTTAATCCAATCACTTGATCATCTGCATCAGTTTCTCCTATTTCCTTGTCTGATTCATCAAACACAACATGCACACTTTCTTCTACTACTTGTGTTCTTCTGTTGAGTATTTTGTATGCCTTACTTTGAGTAGAATATCCCAAGAATATTGCCTCATCACTCCTAGCATCAAACTTTCCCAAAGGTTCCTTGCCATTATTGTGAACAAAGCATTTGCAACCAAAGGGCCTTAGGTGGGCAATACTTGGCTTTCTACCTCTGAGTAGCTCATATGGAGTTTTGTCAAGGATTGCTCTGATGGAACACCTATTCAGCAAGTAACATGCAGTGTTTACAGCTTCAGCCCAGAAGTTTCTTGCTAGTCCACTTGACAGCAACATGGTTCTCGCCATATCCTCCAATGACCTGTTCTTCCTCTCGACCACCCCGTTTTGTTGGGGAGTTCTTGGTGCAGAAAAGTTGTGATCCATGTTGTTCCTTGCACAGTACTCAGCAAATTTTGAGTTTTCAAACTCAGTTCCATGATCAGATCGAATACTGATGAGTTCAAGACTTAGCCTTTCCTGAACCACACCAGCCCAGTCTTTAAAACTCTCAAACGCTTCATCCTTAGAGGCCAAGAACAAGGTCCATGTATACCTTGAATAGTCGTCAATAATAACGAACACAAACCTCTTACCTCCTCTGCTCTTGACCCTCATAGGTCCACACAGATCCATATGCACCAGCTCCAGTAGCTTTGATGTACTAACCACTTTCTTTGATTTGAATGACGTTCTCACGTGCTTTCCCTTTACACAGGCATCACACATTTTTATGTTTTCAAACTTCTTGCTTGGCAATCCACGAACTAGTTCCTTCGAGGCCAGCTTATTCAATTGAGTGAGACTTGCATGGCCCAGTCTTTTATGCCACAGCTGAGAGTCACTTTCTTGCACATTCAAGCATGTCAGATTGTTTTCAGGTAAGGACTTCAGTGACGCCTTGTACACATTGTTCACCCTTTTTCCTTCCATCACCACTTCTCCACTCTGTAGGTTCTTCACGATGCACCCTACAGATGAGAAGCTCACTTCATTTCCTCTGTCACATAGTTGAGAGATGCTTAGTAAATTGTGTCTAAGACCATCCACACAATAAACATTTTCGATTGCATGCTCCAGAGATCTCCCAATCTTCCCAATGCCTACTATCTGTCCACTTTTTCCTCCTCCGAAGGCCACACTGCCTCCTTGAAATGCTGCGAGTGAGAGAAAATTTCTTCTATCTCCTGTCATGTGCCTGGAACAACCGCTATCAAGAATCCAGCTTGAGTTGTTCTCCCTCACTCCAGCCTGCAAGACAATTAGAGGTTAACCTTAGGAACCCAGACAAGCTTGGGTCCCTTCTTATGAGAGAATGGATAAATCAGATCTTGTTTGGCCCATTTGGGTAAAACGCATTTTTTATTTTTTGCCCTTGCCTTGACAATATTTACACACCTTTGTTTAGTATGACCAGTTTTACCACAGAAAGTGCATAGCATATTACAAGGTAATCCTACATATTTGCTTTTAGGATTATATGGAGGCAGAGGCTTCTTGAATCCTAATCCTTGTTTTCCTTTATTTTGATTTTCAAGAACCCAATTCATCGCCTCTGAAGATTTATTCCATTTTGTAAGTCTGGTAAGTTCAAGTTTTGAGTTTTCAACCTTTTGATTTAACATCCTATTTTTCTCAATTTCTTGATACAGAATCTCATTTGCCCTTTTCAGTTCATCTTCCAGAAAGGTTTGAACTTCACTCATAACTTGCTTACCAGTCTTACTCTCTCTCAACTGATTATATTCTAATTCAAGCTCAGTGATCTTTGAGTTTGACACAAGAGTCTGTCCTTTCAGGATGGCATTAGTTTCATCAAGCTCAATGTTTTGTTCTAGGAGACTCTTGTGCTTAGTTCTAAGATCACTCAGTTCTTCAGTTAATTTATCTTTTTCAAGCTTTTCTTTTTCATATCCTTCAATCAATGTGGCTGTGATTAGAATTAAATTTTCAGAAGAGTATGTATGTAAAGTTTCCTTTAGATCAGATAAACATACCTCTGCTGAACAGCCAGCTTTCTCTCCATCAGTTGCCATGAGAGCGGAGTCCTTCTTGATGTTGTCAGCTATGTACAACTCCTTCAGTTTCTTCCATATCTCCTTGGTTGATTTACATTCCAGTATCCGTCCGAGCACATCATCTGTAAGTTCTCTTCTTAGATAGCCCTCAGCATTGGAGTTTGCTTGTAGCCAGTCCAGATCTTGAGGATCTAGTTCTTAAACTTTCTTGGGTACCAGGACTCCATTTGCTGCTCTTTTTACTGGAACATGAGGTCCTCTTTTCACAATTAGCCACAGACTATAATCAGTTGCCTGCAGGAAGTTTTTCATTTGTTTCTTCCAGTAATTGTAATGAGTTCCATTGAACATTGGTGGCTTTGATGGATCTCTTCCCCATCTGACTTCTCGAGGTTTTTCTTCATCAGAACTAACGTCTGTCATCCCTGCTAGTGCTAGTGGTGAGTCATCATCAGCTTCCTTCTCGTGATCAGACTCACTATCAGTTGGTCCCCATGTGGCATAGAAAGCTTCTTTTCTTTTCCTTCGTTCCGCTCTAAAGTTTGGAGGCCGTCTTGACTTTTTCTTGTCTGTATCAAAATCCTTTGTGGCTTCCCTTTCCTTTTCCTTAGCGGCTCTGTTCTTCATCCATTCTATTTCCCACATCGGGCAATCCATAACAGCATGATCCTTCTTAAAGCATTTGAAACATCCAGAATAGTCAGGACTGTCAACTATGTTCTTCCTGCTAGAGCTCTCCTTGTTCCCTCGTTTAAATCCTTTAAACCTTCCAAGATTGAGTTTTTGTCTTAGAGCACTTACCATCGCAGCTTCCACTAATTGAAGATCAACATATTCATCGGTTTCTTCTGTTGCTTCCAGTGCAAGGGTCTTTTCCTTCTTTGCTGCAGGTTTAGCCTTTGAGTCTTTCATCATCTCATGCGTCTTCAGACTTCCAACCAGTTCTTCAAGATTAATGGATTTCAAGGGTTTTGATTCAATGATAGCTGTCATTTTTGGTTCCCATGCTTCAGGCAGCACATTTAGGATTTTGTCGACCATTTCTACTTCAGGTAATTCCATCTCCAACAATCTCATTTCATTTGTGATCATGGTCAGTCTGGTCATCATATCCTGAATTGACTCCTTCTCACCCATAGTAAACAACTCAAATTGTCTTTTCAACATTCTTCTTTTTGAGTCTTTTACTTCTGTGGTTCCTTCGTGTGCAACCTGCAAGGAATCCCATATTTCCTTAGCCGTCTTATATGATGATACTCGATTGAACTCTTCTGGACCAAGACCACATATAACCAACCGCTTGGCCTTGTGGTTCTTTTCGATCATCTTATAATCCGTCTCATCAAACTCTTCTTTCTGTTTGGGTTCCTTTGTAGCAGTGGTTCCTTCACCGACTATTTTGGTGGGAATCAGGTTCCTTCTGAGACTATCAGCCAGAGTTGATAATCTTCGGCACATATGTAATTCTCCATCCTATTTTTCCACCATGCGTAGTATTGCCCATTGAACTGTGGAGGCCTCAGAACCGACTGTCCTTCAGTAATCGTAGGTGGCGCACTCATTCTGATCCTTCTCAAGGTGTTAGCCTTACAAGAGAAGACCTGCTCTGATACCACTTGTTATACTCTAAGCACCTCCTAGAGACACTAGAAGGGGGGGTTGAATAGTGTCTCCCGATTTTCGTTGTAAGAACCTTGTTCTTCTGTAGTAAAACAGTGTTGTTCAGTTCTCTTTTATGCAGCCTTCTACCTTAGAACACACTTCCAAACACACACCAAAGACATAAGGATTTTACGTGGAAAACTCCTTGCTCAAGGGAGAAAAACCACGACCCACACTCTGGGATTTTAGCACTGAATCCACTAACACAAGAGCAACGTTTCTGATTACAACCTCTGTAACCAAGGGGCTACACTCTAGACCCTAATCACTAACCAAAGCTAAACTCTAGCTTTTTCTAGTAATCACAAAGTAGTTTGCCTAATACATATGCTTCTGAGATAAGCTAATAGACAAAACAATGAATACTTGTTACGAAGACAACTTACAACTCGATGAACCTAGACAAGAGATCTAGACTCAAATACTCTGCATGCGAATAAGTTGTCGTCTCCAGTCTTCCCACGTAGACAGTTCTTCAGATCGCCTCTCTATGCTCTCAACTCTCTATGTGTGAATAACTGACTTCGGCTGTCTCTTCTACTTGCTTTTATACGAGTCTTGCAACCCTAGTTGAGTCCTACTGGGAATCCTCTTTAATTATGGTAATTGAAGATTCGCAGTAACTCTTTTCCATGTTGAAGTCTAACTCTTGTTCATACTTCAAAGACACAGCCTGGACACCGCCTCTTTTAGTCTGACTAGGATATGTCTTCAACCACGCGCCACTACTCCTAGTTCCACAGGGATTTGCAACCCGTAATCTTTTCGATCAAGCGTGCCCTTCATCGCAAGTACTAGGTTCTTCTCATGAACCTTAGTGTCCTTCCTGTTTGTCATACTTCAAAACCAGCTCTCAACAGTTTTCAAATTTCTTGCTTGGCAATCCACGAACCAGTTCCGTCGAGACCAGCTTATTTAACTGTGAAAGGCTTGCATGACCCAGTCTTTTGTGCCACAGCTGAGAGTCACTTTCTTGCACATTCAAGCATGTCAGATTGTTTTCAGGTAAGGACTTCAGCGATGCCTTGTATACATTGTTCACCCTTTTTCCTTCCATAACAATTTCCCCACTCTGTAGGTTCTTCACAATGCAACCTACAGATGAGAAGCTCACTTCGTTACCTCTATCACATAGTTGGGAGATGCTTAGTAGGTTATGTCTGAGACCATCAACACAGTAGACATTCTCAATTGCATGCTCCAGAGTACTCCCAATCTTCCCAATTCTTACTATCTGACCACTTTTTTCCTCCTCCGAAGGCCACACTGCCTCCTTGGAATGCTGCGAGTGAGAGAAAGTTTCTTCTATCTCCTGTCATGTGCCTTGAACAACCGCTATCAAGAATCTAGCTTGAGTTGTTCTCCCTCACTCCAGCCTGCAATGCAAATCAGAGGTTAACTTAGGAACCCAGACAAGCTTGGGTCCCTTCTTATGAGAGAATGGATAAATCAAATCTTGCTTGGCCCATCTGGGTAAGACACACTTTTGTTTTTGGCCTTTGCCTTGCTAATATTTGCACACTTTTGTTTAACATGACCAGTTTTCACCGCAAAAGGTGCACAACATGTTGCAAGGTAACCCCACATATTTACTTTTAGGATTATATGGAGGTAAAGGTTTCTTGAATCCTAACCCTTGTTTCCCTTTATTCTGATTTTCAAGAACCCAATTCATTGCTTCTGAAGATTTGTTCCATTTGGTTAGCCTAGTAAGTTCAAGCTTTGAGTTTTCAACCTTTTGATTTAAAGTCCTGTGTTTTTCAATTTCCTGATACAGAATTTCATTTGCTCTTTTCAATTCATCTTCCAGAAAGGTTTGAACTTCACTCATAACTTGTTTACCATTCTTACTCTCTCTTAACTAATTACATTCCAATTCTAGCTTAGTGATCTTAGAATTTGACACAAGAGTCTGCCCTTTTAAGATGGCATTGGTTTCTTCAAGTTCAATATTCTGTTCCAAAAGACTCTTGTGCTTAGTTCTAAGATTACCCAGTTCTTCAGTTAATTTATCTTTTTCAAGTTTTTCCTTTTCATACCCTTCAATCAAGGTGGCTGTGATTAGAATTAGATTTTCAGAAGAGTATGTGTGTAAATTTTCCTTGAGATCAGATAGACATACCTCTGCTGAACAGCCAGCTTCATCTCCATCAGTTGCCATGAGAGCTGAGTCCTTCTTGTTGTTATCATTCGTATACAGCTCCTTCAGTCTTTCCCAGATTTCCTTGGCTGACTTACATTCAAGTATTCTTGCAAGTACATCGTAGGTAAGTCCTCTCCTCAGGCACCATTCAGCTTTGGAGTTTGCCTATAGCCAGTCTAGATCTTGAGGATCCAGTTCTTCCACTTTCTTTGGCACTAGGACTCCATTTGCTGCTCTCTTCACAGGGACGTGAGGTCCTCTCTTCACGATCAACGACAGGCTATAATCAGTTGCTTGCAGAAAAGTCTTCATCTGTTTCTTCCAGTGGGTGTAATGAATCCAATTGAACACCGGTGGCTTTGATGGATCTCTTCCTCCTCTGAATTCTCGAGGATCTTCTTCATCAGAACTAATGTCTGTCATACCTGCTAGTACAAGTGGCGAGTCATCCTCAGCCTCCTTTTCATGATCAGACTCACTATCGGTTGGTCCCCATGTGGGATAGAAGGCTTCCTTCCTCTTCCTTCGTTCTGCTCTGAAGTTTGGGGACCGTCTTGACTTCTTCCTGTCTGTATCATGTTCCTTTGAAGTTTCCTTCTCCTTATCCTTAGCCGCTCTGTTCTTCATCCACTCTATTTCCCACATCGGGCAATCCATGACAGCATGATCCTTCTTGAAGCATTTGAAGCATCCAGAGTAGTCAGGACTGTCAACTATGTTCTTCCTGCTAGAACTTTCCTTGTTGCCTCTTTTGAATCCTTTAAACCTTCCCAGATTGAGTTTTTGTCTTAAAGCACTCACCATTGCTGCTTCAACTGATTGAAGATCGACATATTCATCAGCTTCATCTGTTGCTTCCAGAGCAAGGGTCTTGTCCTTCTTTGCTGCTGGTTTAGCTTTTGAGTCCATCATCATCTCATGCGTCTTTAGACTTCCAACCAGCTCTTCTAGCTTAATAGATTTCAGAGGTTTGGATTCAATGATGGCAGTCATCTTTGGTTCCCATGCTTCAGGCAATACATTCAGGATTTTATCGACCATTTCTATTTCAGGCAATTCCATCTCCAGAGATCTCATTTCATTTGTAATCATAGTCAACCTGGTCATCATGTCCTGAATCGATTCCTTTTCGCCCATGGTGAACAGTTCAAATTGTCTCTTCAACATTCTCCTTTTTGAGTCCTTCACTTCTGTAGTTCCTTCATGTGCAACCTGTAGGGCATCCCATATTTCCTTAGCTATCTTATATGATGATACTCGATTAAACTCTTCAGGACCAAGACCACATATGACCAGACGCTTGGCCTTGTGAATCTTTTCGATCATCTTATACTACGTCTCATCAAACTCTTCTTTCGATTTAGGTTCTTTCGTGGCAGTGGTTCCTTCACCAACTATTTTGGTGGGAATCAGGTTTCCTTCAGAAACTATCAACCAGAGTTGATAATCTTCAGCACATATATAATTCTCCATCCTGTTTTTCCACCATGCGTAGTATTGCCCATTAAACTGTGGAGGCCTCAGAACCGACTGTCCTTCTGTAATGGTAGGCGGTGCACTCATTCTGATCCTTCTCAAAGTATTAACCTCACACGAGAAGACCCGCTCTGATACCACTTGTTATACTTTATGCACCTCCTAGAGACACTAGAAGGGGGGGTTTGAATAGTGTCTCCCGATTTTCGACACAAGAACCTTGTTCTTCTACCGTAGAACAGGGTTCTTCAGCTCTCTGTTATGCTGCCTTCTACTCTGGAACACACAACACCACATACACCAAAGACACAAGGATTTTACGTGGAAAACTCCTTGCTCAAGGGAGAAAAACCACGACCCACACTCTGGGATTTTAGAACTGAATCCACTAACACAAGAGCAACGTTTCTGATTACAAACTCTGTAACCAAGGGGCTACACTCTAGACCCTAATCACTAATCAAAGCTACACTCTAGCTTTTCTAGTAATCACAAAAGAATTCACCTAGTACATATGCTTCTAAGATAAGCAAATAAGTAAAACAATGAAAGCTCAACACGATGACAACTTACAACTCGATGAACCTAGATAGAAAATCTAGACTCAATACTCTGCATGCAATTCAGTTGTCTTCTCCAGTTTACTCACGCAGACAGATCTCAGATCGCCTTTGTATGCTCTCAACTCTCTGTTTGTGAATAACTGAATTTCGGCTGTCTCCACTACTTGCATTTATACGGGTCTTGTAACCCTAGTTGAGTCCTACAGGGAATCCTCTTAATTATGGTAAGTTAGGATTCGTAGTAACTCTTTTCCATGTTGTAGTCTAACTCTTTTTCACACTTCGAAGACACAGCCTGGGCATCGCCTCTTTTAGTCTGACTAGGATATGTATGCAACCACGCGCCACTACTCCTAGTTCAACAGGGATTTGCAACCCGTAATCTTTTCGATCCAGCGTGCCCTACATTCCAAGGACTAGGTTCTTTGCATGAACCTCGGAGTCCTTTCTGTTTGTCATGCTTCAAAACCAGCTCTCAACATATTCCAAGCACAAAAAAAGTCCATCATATCGTGCACTTATGAGATTGCATCTTCAAAAGAATTGTTGACTCACGGTACCAGCAAGTAGCTACTAAAAATATGAAAAGAAATGGAAACAAAATTAGCAAAGTAGAGAGGAAGGAGTCAAGCTCATCATCTTACTTTGTTCATCACAACTCGTGCGGCAATTTATACAATTTGAGTAATCAAAAACAGTAAGATATCCCTATTAAAATTGAAAATCTAGTGAAATTTGGATTTGTACTGCACTATATATAGAGGTATTTTCAATTGACAATGTTACTTTCACATTTGAAAATTACGGATAATGATAAAGATAAAAATTGTTAAGGATGTAAAATTCAAATTTGAAAATCCTTATGAGCTGTGAATTGGAAGCATACGTATTCATAACACATATCTTTTTATCTCTGCATATCAACATTTGCATGCAAACGTAACCTATTTTTATATTTTTTAATTTGAGAAGATAAAGTTGATTTGGTTTTAAGTTAAAGCATCTAATAGAAGATTTAAATTAGATAAGGATAAAGTTGAGCTAATTTAATAAAAGATATTATCCAATAAAAGGTTTCAAATTGTATATGGTGTATCAAGACTCCTTCCTGTATTAGGAGTAGTTATTGATAAAATCAAATTCACAGTCGCATGGTTCTTTATCTCCAAGTAAAAAAAGCAGTAGTTTTGTGTACGCTTTCTCGAGCAAACGAAGTTCGCAAGATACATTTCAAGATAAGGTTTCTTAATACATTTAATCTTTTAATTTATTTTTAAAAGATACTCATTTTCGAATTTGAATCAAATATCATTACAATTGTTGTCCTAACGTCCTATTCTATATTTTGTCCTAAGCGTTCTTTGTTTTTATATATATATAGATTAAGTCTTTATGATCTAAAGATGAGCCATGGTCACCTCACTCAAGTTCTTCCTTGGTCTATCCATACCCTTCCTTATGTGTTACGAAATTAAATAATACAATTAATATGAATCATCATATTAAATGAAACATATATATCCTCTTGTCCCAATTTATGTGACACTTTTATGATTTTGAAGACCAAACGAGCTTTCCTTTGACTATATTTTCTATATGCTTCTTAAATAGCTAATTTAATTTATTATGACTTATAATAGTTTTTATGTAAATATCAAATACATATAGAATTTTTTTCAAAAAAAAAAATTAAGATGTTGTATGTCGTCATTCACGATCAAAATTAAAAAACTTAGCTCTCGAAATCTAAACTCTTTCACATGAATTAGGTACGAGATATATATAATTAGATGGGGTCATAAGGTATATTTTGTTTGTATTTTACTACTCTCTACGATATTTGTTTAGTTTTTGTTACATATGTTTATTTTGGCTATAAAAGTTTACCTTATATAGTGATATATTAGTTTGTAGTAAAGTTATTTTTTATAGTTCTTTTAACTCATTCAATGCCAAAATAACTTAAAAGAAAATCCCAAAACAAAGAAAGTTTATAAGAAGAGAAAATAAGCAAAGAGTTAGAGAAAATAAAAGAAAAAATAGAGGGAAACCAAAAGGAAACTTGTGTTTTCCATTCCCGCGCGTCACTACCAAAACTTAACCCCTCAATTTCCTATCTTTCTGCCTCTAATCAATCCAATAATATAAAGAAGAAACCCTCAAAACCTTAAAAAACCTACGTTGCCTCCGCGAAGAAGATATTGAATTTTTGATTGAAAATCAGGTTATTTACTGTTTTCTTCTTCATATGTTGCGTGTTTCATGAATACTTTATGCCTCTTTTATGAGCCGGGTGTTTATGACTTATTAATTTATACTGATTCTTACTTGTTAATTGATGCCTTCGAAAAGATTCTCTCACATTTTCTAATTTTCTGCTATTTTGATACTTTTAGTAGGCTCTGTATTGAGGGGATATAAATAATATAGTATTAGAAAAGATACATTCATCCCTTCCTACACTTCTTACCAGGCTCGACTGGCTTGATTCTCATGTCACCATTCAAACACAATGTAGAAAAGTTATTAGAATGGGGTCCTATGCTCTCCAACTCCAAAGTTGCATTATGTTTTACCCTCTTGCTTGCACAAACACTAGAGACCTCAAATGTGATATTTTCTGTTTTCTCACTTGACTATAATGCAATTTTTTCCAACTTCGGCATCATCGTCTTTTGGATCCAATGATTAAAATTCTATTTTTTGCTCCTTAAGTTGGACTTCTTCTTTTTGAGGTCTTCTTGAATATTAGCTACATCGGTAGCTTGTTGATCAGTTAAATCTTGAAGAAGGCCTACCATTGAGACATCAACTTCATTACCGTGTTGATATCTCTCCCACCATTCGTGAAATATTCTTCCACAAATTTCACTTTGTTCCATGGTGTCTCTTATTAGTTTTTCAATCTTTATAGTGCAATCAAGTGAGTCTTCTTCTTTTAGTTCTTGATCCATCTTGTCAACTTGATCACAATTTTCAACTTTAAAGTTCTTCTCAACATTATCAATAAGAGTGGATTCTTCCATTGGAACTTTAACCTCACATTTACTTGCAATTTCATCTATTGCTTTTTGGTATTCAACATTTTGCGCTCAATATTGCCTCATCATATCCATAATACGAGCATCATGTATTGTTTCCTCTGCCTCATTGTTCCTATCAAACTCTAAAGAAGGGTTAGCATCATTATAATAATAACTTGGGGAAGGGTAACAAGACTTAGGACAATTATTCGAATCACCACCACAAATATTACAAACATTCAACTCATAGGATGGAGAAGGTGCAAACAAACCACTCCCCAAATATTTGGACAATTTTGCCACACGTGGGTTCTTCACAAAGTAGAAAAGAATCATTAAAACGAGAATATCCACTATTCAACCAGTTTTTAAAAACTATTAAAAACTAAAATTAAAAACAAAAATTAAAAACCAAATAAATAATAGAAACTTGACTAGACAAAAAGTAAAAGTCTAATCTAAAAAATATCTAATTTCTAAGTTCTCCGGCAACGGCACCAAAAACTTGTTGCTCCAAAACGTGCATGCAAGTATACGTGGTCGATAAGTAATAAAGTAAAAAGATCAAGTATCATTGCCACATAAACTTGTGATTAACTATTAACTAAAACAAACAACTCCTACTTATCTAAACAAGAGAAGATTTCATTAACTGTGAATTTATTCTAAGCAAACTTAGCTAATTATACTAAAGCAATTAACTAATGAGATTAAATGCAAGAGGTTGGATTCAATGAGAGAAAATATTCTACTGTTATGCAAAATCTACCAATCTTGTTGAAATCTTCATCTAATTTGACTCAATTAATTTATCTAGATTGCTAATAGATAGGGCTAATATTTCTCACACGACTCTGTCAAGGACTTGCTCGCCTATTCAAGTTAAACTAACAGCTATATGTCTATGGACTTAGTGTCAACAAGAACACATTTACAGCTCCTTTATAGTGATTACGCAAGGTGAATAGGTATATGTCTATCTTATCCATAAATCCATTCCGTAATTCACAAATTTAAGATAAAGCCCTATTCCTTCTTATTACGCTCGTGAAACCCCTATCTCGAGTTCAAATCGCGAGCCAGAGATAGAGTTTAACTACTGGCAAGTAAACAAACAATTAAGAACAATAAAGAGTAAATAACCCACTATGATAAACTAATAAAATCAAACTAACATCCAAAAATCAATATTCATGGAGATCCCACAACACTAAAATAAACAAACTCTAGAATTAATGAGAAGAATAAGAGTAAGAGAGAAATAAGTCGTTTATAAGATATCTACGGCTCCTCTGCTCTCCTCCTCGTCCAACTCCCTTAAATGACTAAGTTATAATGTATTTGTAGTGTTTTCAAATAACAGTAAATATTATCAAGTCCTGAACTAAATTGGAGACGTGAAAGGTGGTAGCTTAAAGCCATTTAGAAGGCCCCGCATGCTAGATAGCATGGACAAAGCAGAAGAAGCAAGCAGTGGTAATGGTGTCGCATCGTGGAACGCCTTGCCAATGATTTCCAAAGTCACGTTATTCAATTGAAGTATATAGCCACTTTGAAGTACACGCTCAACCTTAGCCACTTCATTTAACATGGAGTGAATGTTTTGTTGATTTTTCAAATATTTATCCAATGTCATTGTCTCTTGCTTTGATTGCACTCCAAGAGTTTCAACAAGCATAAATTACAAATTAACTGCAAATCATAATATATATTACAAAAGGAATAAAGAAAGCACTAAGAATGCAAGGAATATTAAGGAATAATATGTGTTTGATGCCAAGTATCACCACCCCATACTTACACTTTGTTCGTCCTCGAGCAATTACCATGAACCAACTTTCCACTTCTCAACATATCACAAACTCCAAATAAAATAGGTCTACCTATTGTTATGGTTGATACCGACCATTAGAAAAGGGCACTTCTATAAATAAAATTAAATCTCAACATGCCAAAAACATTAAATTATTTTAAAACACATGAATGACCAACTCAAGACATCTCAAATTCAAAATCCGACTCAATCATACCAAGTTTTAAAAATATTAATACCCATACACTCAACCAAAGAGTTTAATAACTTCAGCTATCTCGCGCAAACCATGTGCCTTCACCCAATAAGAAAGAATCTAGAGAGCGACCAAATATCACACAAATAATAAATTTCAAGAATATGTTGGGGACATAATGTAGAAAGAATTGACTCGCTCTCACAAAGATGTTCACGTGCCACACACGAAGTACAATAGGCTTGCCTGTAGTGTAGGACTTCATTAATGTAGGATCACTCCAATTCGGGATTAACTAGGACTGTAAGGGTTGTAATGTAGGCTAAAGGAAGGGTAGGATATATATGTATGTAAAATAGTGACTATCTCCTTAAGCTATTTAATACATCACTTTCAATTTGTTTTCTCAATTCTTCTCAAAACCAAGCAAGCAACAAACTGAACATAACAGCAACAATAACAACAAACAACAACAACAACAACAACAACATACCCAGTGTAATCCCATAAGTGAGGTTTGGGGAGGGAGAGATGTACGCAGACCTTACCTCCATCATGGTAGAGATGTTGTTTTCGATAGACCCTCGGCTTAAGCAAAATATTTAAAACCGCCCGAACATTCATCGAAGAATTTCACTCTCAATTTATGCATTATTTTTTTAATTTTTGCATAACACTAGCAAGGATTGAGACTTTTTCTTTTGTTTTCTCTATTTTTTTTACTTCTTTTTTATTTCTCATTTTCTGGTAATCTGGATGTATAATAAACACGATGTTGACCAAAGAAGTAGTCTCTAGTGAAAGGAAAACTTATATTGCATGGTTCACATTGTGGCTTCTATACTAGCGAAAGGAAAGAAGCAAAACAAACACCCACCCTCCTACCAGAATATACTCAGTAAAAAAGAATAAAAAGAAGTTTTACATCGACCTCATAAAATGACAAGTCAAATTAAAGTGAAACAAAACCTAGCAGCCATAAAATTCATTTCATTATTCTTCAAGCCTCACCACTGAACTTTTCTCAAAATACACCATATTTTTCCATTTTTGGTTTCACTCAAAAGCTACCCAATTTTTCCAACCACAACTCCAAAAACTCAAATATTTTGCAATAAAAATGCTCTACGTAGTAAGGATTCAAAAAGAGGACAATTAAGAACAAAAAGAATAATGCTTGTAATGTGGGTGCCAATAAAAAGGTCAATTGGTTCAAAAGGGCTTACTAGGGTAAATATATAAGGGTAGGCTAATCAAGGCTAAATGGTTAATCAAATAAATGCCTGTGTCATCTCCAAATAGAGCAAATTTAGGATTTCGCCTTAAACACATAATGGCAAGTTCTAGACATCAATATGACATGCACACAACACAACTAATGCCTAACATCATATATAGCACATAGTTAACTCAAGACGAAATCCAACTATTAGTACAAACAAATAGGGTGCAACTTTAATATCAAGTAATAAAGAACAATGGTTAACAAAATAGTCAAGTAGTTGAGTTTAAGCGTCTCAAGAAGGTCATTCCAATTTTTCTAGGCATGTATCACAAAATCTATTAAAACATAAGGAAATCACTAATAGGAAATACTCAAGTCCAAAATAACCGGTATTAAACAAACCAAAGATCCCGCCCTCATGTCAGGCAGTTGCCTCCGGCGGGGCTGTGCAACTAGCAACTGGGGCAGAAGTGGCGCATTCGCTCCATGGGGCCAGAGTCCTGGAGGAAAATTTCTTGTGAGGATGCTCGTTACCAGTCCACCTAGTGGTCATGAGAGAAAAGGAGGAATCAAATGAGTCACTACAGGGTAATTAAATGGTAGAAAAGGATTTAACGAGTGATGAGCGCAGATCAAAGAAAATAGAGATTCCAAAGAGGGACTTATAGTCTGTGTTGAACACCTTCGTGAAAGTATCAGCAGCACCAATATTACTCACCTTGAAAACCGTTCATACATTTACTTAGCAGAGAAAGGATTTTTTGTTTTAATTGTTAAATACACTTTCAGTATAATTTTTTAATAACAATTATTAAGCAAGTTTAATCATCATCACCTACAACCACCGCTATCATCATTTTAATGACAAACAACAACCCTCTGCCCCCGGCGGGTAAACGTAAGGATGCCCCGCGGTAGAAACTGAGGGAGTAAAGAGCATGGAGGTACCAGAAGTTGAAAGAAACCTCGCCTTGCTGGTGAGGTATTCCAAAGCCAAGATGAGCCACCAAGCGTGAGGACCCACTTGAGCTAAGGACGTGCACATCTTCTCCATGACAGCGTGCACCGGCAGTTCAAGACCAATGATGAATGGGTTGGTGTACACAAATGAGAATCCTTCGTGGAGGTGGCCCTTTCGTCATGAGCAGGAATGAGGACCTCAATGGACCCAATTTCACTGTTTCCTCACTAAAGCAAGAACCTTCTCTGTGATTTCGGTAGCATAAGCATCGAAGAGGAGGTTACGAGTCACTATTTGCCCTACGATTTTCTTATGAATCTCACTATATTTGCTGTAGTCGGACTCCAAGGGCATATATAGGGCATGGTTGAAGTCAGAAAGAAGGAAGTTAACCGGGGCGGCCACTGATGTAAAGAAGCTTTTGAGAAACCTGAGAAGAGAAGTATGCTGGTGGACGAAGTTTCTTTGCAGAGAAATTCAAAAGTAGATGGAAGGAAGAAGACAAAAAGGGGAATTTGGAACACATACGCGAGTGATAAGGCGGATACAGAGAGGAAAAAAATGATGGCCGATACAAAAAGACGTGCTTACAACAGAGTTCAAAAGGAGCACAATAATGACCTTGGGAAGATTCAGGAGTGGATAACCAATTAGACGCAGACGCGTGTACGAACTTAGTACGAAACGACAACCGTCCAGTTGAAACGGCGTAATCCTTGCCAGGTACATCTGGTTTCCCGATGACACGTCGCTTCACTTTTTGAGCACTAACAACAACACTGAGCAAGTGGTGGGACGGACTGTATGGGCATAAATTGTACAACCCTTAATCCACGGACCCGAAGGCCCATTGGCCCACATAAAATAGGTCCAAGGATAACAGAAGTTGTGGACCCAGGAGCACACATTAGTCCCCGAAGCAACGGCCGCTGCAGCCGGACATACCTGTAACCGACGGGCACATTAGTATAGCTAATTATGCCGCCTTTGAATTTACATTATTCCTACCCAGGGTAAGAATTGGCTAACCTCCTCATGTAATGGGGCATATCGCCCTACACATAGAATTGTTCTAGAACTAAGATTGGGTTAAACTTCAGCCTATAAATATCTCAATCACCCCATTGTAATATTCATTCAAGAAATACAATGTGTACCCTACTATTATGCTTCAATATTTCATTTTTTCTTTTAGCCTTAGAATACAAATTTGACAGGTTTGCCTTATTGCCTAAGTTTTACGTTAAACAGTCGTTCCACCAAAAATGAAAAATGTTCAAAGTACGACTAAAAATGTGTTCATGAAAACTCCAAGTGTAGTTAAAATTTGTAGGAATCATATGATACCCTCGTCTTCACAATGAATCTCTAAAAGGACTAGAAATCACAGGGAGAAAGTTCATGATATGTGGATCATAATTGTCAGTGATATATATTTTAGAGTATATTGTTGAAATAAGACATGATAAAAGGATGAATGATAAGAAAAAGACTTTTGATCTTCAAATGAGTACACACTTTTGAGATTGTTATTCTCATGCATATGTTGGTTCAGAAATATTTACCATTGCATTTAAAAGAAAAAGACAGATCCAACCAGCAATGAATATGATTAACTAAATACGTTAATTCGTTTATTCCTCACTCTACCCAAATATATAGACAAGAGATTATTGATTTTCACGACTAAAAGTTTTTTCCCAAGCAAGTACGTCAATTTTTGGGAACAAAATCGAATGACAAATCTTTGAGAGATTACTTGTATTACTTGGATGGTGTATTGACCAAATACCTGTTAATGAAAAGGAATTTTTACACAAAAACACACTTTTGAGAAGTTATTTAGAAAAGATAGAGATATTTTAGTAAAATTATCTAATATAGAAGTAAAAAGAACTTAATTATAAAACATAGACAAAAATAGCAAATTAAAACTCTACCTTCTTCCTCCCATTTCCTCCAATTTTACTTATCCTCTTCCCCTCCTCCAATTTCACTTCTCCTTGCGTTTTACTTTAAAGCTCATAAAAATTTGTAGATTGTATTGCCGGTCGCGAGCCAATAACTGTTTCAATCCACATACGAGTTTCAATGACGTGCAATATTAAATTCTTTTGACAGCTAACACGAGAAGAATGGGCCAAAAGACCCTCTCAAGTCTTTAATTAATAAAAGGGGACGCGCGTGGAGCGTTGAATAACGCGCGCGTTTAACATTAAACCATGGGCCAGATTAGAAACAACAAAACTTGTGGGGCTTGATTAAAACCTTTTTGGACTGAATTAGCAATCCCGAAAACTTTTAATCAAAAGGTGGGAAAAGGAACCGAACGGACTGAGTGCAATGATTTAAAACATCGAACCCCAAAAATCTTCTCTTACACACTTCACAGTTCTCAAGTTCGTCTCTTCTACAATATTCTATGCAGTTTTCTAAACATCATCGTCGCCGACCATATACATTTCTCCGGTAACATCTAAAGGTAAATTTTGAACAATATTGATGTTTTTCAAGTGAATCAGGGTTTTTCTTTTGCTATTTTGCTATTTTGAAAAAACTATGATTTTTACGCCTTTTTACAGTACTGGAAGAAAGTTCTTGTGAAAATCTTTGTTTTTGTTGATTTTTTCGTCAAATAGTGCTATGTTCTTGTACAAATAGTGAAGTTTTTGCATGTTTATGTTATATTACCATGTTAAGAGTATACTCCTTCGAAGAGTGAAATATCGTGAGACAGTGTTCTAAACGTGTGATACGATGTTTGAAGTTGGTGATGCATTTTAGATGATTTTTGTTAAAATAAATTAGGGTTTTATAAAATAAATAGGCTAAAGGTTGAAAAAATGTTGTACGCATACTCCTTCGCAGAGTCAAACATCGTGAGACAGTGTTCTAAACGTGTGATGGGATGTTTGAAGTTGGTGATGCATTTAGATGATTTTTGTTAAAATAAATTAGGGTTTTATAAAATAAATATGCTAAAGGTTGAAAAAATGTTGTACATATAGTCAAGATTTTGCATGTTTATGTTTGTGCATGCATGTTTAAAGTTCTGGAACATTTGAGACAGTGCTCCGACCGTGCGAGAGGATGATAACGTTTAATGATGACTCTACTTGAACTAGGGTTTGATAAAATATACATATGTATATTATGTTTCACACACCCATATTGCATGCTTGTACATCTTTAATTGATAAATATACTTGTGATTTGCAGCTACAATGGCTTATACGCGGGGAATTAAGAGGAAGGAGACTACTCCTCCTAGTAAACAGCCTCCTAGGAAGAGGAGAATAATATTGGAGGACGAAGAGGAGGGGTCCCTAGACTATGATGTAAATGTTGGGCCACAGCTGCCGGACGATGGTAATCTATTAGAAGAAATAGAAGCGCTGTTTGGTGATGATGACTGGGATGAAGATGGAAACAAAAAAGAGAGCCTTTTAAATATGGCAGAAGAAGAGGAGGTGGGAAGGTTGGTAAATAATCTTGCAGGGGAATTTGAAGGAGTTGCAAATGTTGAAGAAGTAGATGATGTACATGAAGTTATAGAGGTAGTAGATGTTCAAGCTGGTGAAGGAGGTAGGAATGGTAGGGAAGAAGAAGAGGGTGAGAGATGCGAAGGAGAAGGTCTGATGAAGTTCGTAGACGACGTGGGTGCTGATTCCGCAGAGCCACCTAGAGAGGTATAGTTGTTGTCTAGAACATACATAAAGTTGTTCGTCACTTTACAGTAGAATGTTCAATATTTTTTTATGTGATTTGAGAACACTCGCGTGCATGATCAGATCAACCTTAACTATGTTCAAAGTATTTTCTTGTAGTTCCTTGGAACATCTCAAGGGATGTTTCATGCATCTGATATTATGTTCTTACTACCTTGGTGATTCCTTAAACTAACAAAGTTCAAAACATTGTGCAGCCTGAGTACGTCACCAGTGTCATTCCACCAATGGTACTGAAGACTTACTTGGATGAGCATGAGCATTTTCAATCCAAGATAACTGTCCGCTCGTCGCTTATTGGACGAATGCGTGAGTTCAGGATTGTGCTGTGTACAAGTGGTTTGTATGACAAGTTCAAAAACAGTATCTTTGGCCATTTCTTGGACTTGCCGGAGGAGCCATCGTTTCCAACCAGGTTGGTGCACAATATTCTGCTAAGAAAAGGTTTGTGCAATAAAGAAAAAGAAGCTTGGTTCAATTTCAATGGAGTGCATGTTCGTTTTGGCCTCCAAGAGTTTGCTTTGATGACAAAGCTGAGATGCCAAGCCTATCCAAGTGTCCAATGGGAGGCTGCGATCAAAGAGAGGGGCAGGGAGATGTGGGAGTATATCTCAAAGGCATGGGAGGATGGGAAAGCAAGGGCAGTTACTGCTTCCCGGTTGCTGAGTTTGATAGAAAATGAGGAAGTTCCTGAACGGTGCAAGTTTGGGCTTGCCATGGCTTGGTTTGTTCACTCAATATTGTGCGCCAAGGACAAAAAAGCTGGTATTGAGGAATTACTGGTCTACCTTGCATACCTTCCAAATGAATTTGCCAAGTATCCTTGGGGGCGGAAAAGCTTCGAGCTGACCATTGAGTACCTGACGAAGCCCATGGATAATCGTGCAGCTAGCAAGGCCAAGGACGGGCCAAATTACAATCTTTATGGATTTCCTTGGGCATTTGTGGGTTGGGTATTTGAAGCAATACCTGCGCTTCGTCCCAGGGATTTTCCCAAGGAGAGGACCATGCCAAGGATGCACAGGTGGATCACTGAAAAGAATGAAAGAGACTCCCGAAGGCTATTTGAGAATGTTGCAAAGCCTGTAAGTACTTTACCTACAATTTTCTAAATGTTGGAACATCTGCAATATCGTTATAATCATTGCTGTTAATGTTAAGAACGTGTTTTCAGATGTTCGATCACGACAGATATGATGTTTCATTTTTAATGGTGTTAAATGTCGAACAGTAATAATGATGTTCTGACTACTCTTTTATGGTATGTAGGTGGTGCACCCTTTCATTGACCCTATCGATGCAGAGAGGGAAGATGATACCTTTCAGAACATTGAGCCGTTTGTTGATGGGGGCGATGAGGTAATTGATCAGCTTGTTGTGATGTTGGAGGGGGCTAGCTCGATCGTTGGTGGTGATCGAGTGACAGTTTTTAGGAATTGCCCCAGGACCCCTCCAAGAGAGGTAATTGATGAAGGAAAGGTTGGTGAAGAAGTTGTTAGTGGAGGTGCTGGTAGATGTGAAACACAAGTTGGTGATGAGATTGGTGGTAGGACTAGTCGTTTTACTGGTGCTGGTGCTCTTTTTAGTAGTAGGGGTTTGTTCGAAGTTGGAGAAAGCTCTAGGAGGAGAGAACATGAGAATGTGCAGCCTAGTGTCTGCAGTTGCAAGTGTCACGACTGCCTTCAATGGCGACAGGGACTGGATCAGAAGCTTGATGCGATCCAGCTGTCCCTTGCTAATTTAGTAGCGTCGTCGTCAAAGAAGGAGAAGCAGCAGCAGCGACCAAAGAGGCATATTTTGTTGTCCAGGATGCTCCTGGAAAAGAAGAACAAAGGAAAAAAGAAAATGACTGCTGCCAGAATGGCAAGGTTAGTAAAACATCCAATTAGAATCGTTGAACATAAAAGGGACGTTCTTCTATTAAATCTAGACAATTTTTCAAACATTTATATTTTTTTTTTTTTGGAAATTTAGAGAGAGAGCTCAAGTCAGGCTCCAAGAACTCGAGAGATTGCCAGTGACACTGTACAAGGCACTCGACATTCACAAGAAAGCTGCATTTGACGCTTTCTTGGAGGAGAAGAAGGAACAAAAGACTGCCTTCCTGTGTCACGAGTTTAATTACTTGGATTTTCTGGACTTCCTGGACGTGAAAGAGTGGATGTGGGATAGTGTAAGTGCATCTCTTTACTTCTATTGTTTTGTTAGTATTTGGTTTTTATCGAAGAACGAACATTTGTTTCTCCGTTCGGAACCTGATGGTCATATGTTCGTTGAACATTCGACTGGCTGGTCCAAACATAAAATAGTATGTGTCGGCATAGTTTTATTCACAACTTCTAATTTGTTTTATTCTGCAGTTTATGGATGATTCCTTGGCCTTTATGCGTGTGAGGCATAAGGCTTACCCCCGGCATTATGATAGCTCTGATCTCATCCTCGATCTTTCATTCTTGACCAACTTGTGCGTTCGATACGATGCGGCTGAAGAGGAAGCAAAGGGGTTTGATGTCGGCCTTGACAAATACCTAGCAGAATATAAGTTTGAGGATACATTCCTTGATTATGCCAGGGGTAAGTCTCCATATCCGGGTGGAAGGAAGTGGGATGGTGTGAAAAGACTCTTTGCCGTGTATAACATTGAAAGCACGCATTATGTTACATGCGTCTTTTATTTAGAGGAGGCAAGGATCGATGTCTACGACTGCAACATTGGGTTGTACAATGAAGACAGCTTTGATTCAATAATGGGGCCAATAATGTACATGTTCCCAATATACATCCGGCAGTCGGGGAAATTCAACCACCTCCCTCCTGAAATCTAATCTATGAAAATGTGGCCGTATGAGCGCATCCAAGGCCTTCCAAGGAATTTGACTGGTACTGCATGTGGAGCGTATGCCATCATGTTCCTCGAACATTTGTTGTCCAACACCCCGATGGAATATCTGTGTGACAATGTAATAGAAGACTGTCTAGTTAAATTTGCTGTGGACATATTCCATGGCAAATTAATCCCTTAGTATGGGTTGTAAAATTTGGATAATTATGTTTTGTTTTTGATGGGTGTAATATATGGATGATTACCCATTTTTCGATGTCTATATATGCCAAATGATGACTATTGTTTTGCATTACACTGAACATCGAGTTTACATTATTAGAACATCTATATTATGATAAGATTGACTTAAAAATATTAAAAATTATAGACTATTGGAACAACATTAGTTATTTTCGGAACATTATGTTGTACGTTCAAATAGTTTTTAACTTAATGGATATTTGATGTTCAATAACTAGTAAATAGGGAAACAACAACAGATGTTCTGAACATTCAAGTTTATACATTGATAATCAAGAACCAGGCAAAAACATTCTTGATCGTTCAAAGATTCAGCTCTTTACAAAAGTATGCTAATTATATTAGCATTTAAGACATTACTTAATAAACAGTCATATTAAAATCCTGGTCAAAATATGCGTTTTCACTTCAACGCGATGCAGTCCCTTCTTGTTTCAAGGTTGCTATCTGGAGCATGGTCTTTATCCTCTTTATTTCTTTCAACATCTTTTTGACGTCCCTATTGTAGTATTCGAAGAATTCCTCAAATTTGAACTTCCAACCCCAAACTTCAGCACGAAGTTGTTCCAAAATATCATTTGCACGTTCTTGTCGTTCTGCAGAAGTGTTTCGACTTTTTCTTCCTCCTATTAGCCTGGCTGATCCTCTTCCCATTTTTCCTTCTTTTTGCTTGGCTGATCCTCTTCCCTTTCTTCCTTCTTTTTGCATGGCTGACCCTCTTCCAGTTTTTCCTTCGTTTTGCTTGGCTTCACTTCTTCCCGTTCTTCCTTCGTTTTGCTTGGTTGACCCTCTTCCCGTTCTTCCTTCTTTTTGCTTGGCTTCACCTCTTCCTTCTTGTTTCAAGGTTGCTCCCTTTGTCATTTTTGCTACTCTTGACGTGGATGCTCTTGTATTTGTTGCTCCTGTTCTTGCAGTAGTAGCAACTATTGGGGAGGAAGGTCGGCGAACCATTTTTATTTTTTTATTTTTGGCTGAAGATTATAGGTTGTAGTGGTATAGAGTTTTTTGAATGGTTTGATCGAGTATTTATAGGAGAAAAATAGGTAACCGACTTAAGTGTGTTTTATCCAGACAATCCAACACTAGCCGTTATGTATTTTTTTAAATTTTTGAAGTGACGCATTCGTTGCTTTGCTTCAGATTTGAATTGAAGGGGATAGCCGTTAAGTGTATAATGATGAGTAGTTTAAAAAATACTAGTAGTCTACTGGAAGGGTATAAATAATTTTCAAACATGAAGATCAATTTGAATTATAAACGTCAAAAACCAATAGACTACTGGAACGAGTATATGATGATTCGTATCGCCATGAAGATGTTCTGACTTCCGCGGGAATCCCCTGGTCACAATTAAAACTCGTGTACTAACCCCAACCATTCAATGTGAATAGGCGCCTCTTTAAATCATCACATATGCAACCGAAAAGTCACCAAGCCTCTATAAATGTTAAATGTCTGCACAACAACAACAACAAGACGAAACAAAAACAATGCCTCGCAGAGTAAGGCAACCAAGAGCACCAGAACATGATAGTGGAGTTCCAAGTACTAGTAGGTTCACTGAAATTGATCATGTCCGTGAAGATATCGCAGATCTGACCTCAGATGTTGATCAGATTGTAGTATATATAGGAAATGTGTAGGATCAAGTGACGCGATTAAGAACTAGATTCGATGAATTCCGCGAGGATATGAATCTTATTAAGCTTATGCTTCGTGGTATTCAAGCTGCACTCGAGATTGACCCCCAAAACTACCCTTCACCACCACGGCCTCCAGCGGAACACATGTGAAATGAAGAAATAACCTCCTTTCAAGTCTAGTCATTTAAGAAGAATTTCTATTTGTTTTGAATGTCGTGTTTTGAAGTGTTGTCCTTTAATTTTCAGTACAATTTAGCATGTTTTGAATATTTATGAATGTTGTTTTACATTACACTGAACATCCCGTTTGCAGTATTAGAACATCCGTATAATGATCAATTTGAATTATATACTACAAAAATAATAGACTTTTGGAACGCCATTGATAAATGCTCGAAACATTAACTTAAACGTTCAAATATATAGATCTTAGTAGTACTCGATGAACAACAATTGGTATCAAATAAACCTAGCTACTATGAAACCAAAAAAAAACCGCCCAAGACAGTAAGAAATACATTTTCCACGGTTGCAATTTAGCCTCTAACTTACTGATCTTCAATAAATTTGTAGTATTGCAAGCCCCTAATTTGTCAACTTCCTTCAGCAAATTGGCCCTTTCTTCACAAACTTCATTAAGTGAAATTTTCAACTTGTTTAAAACCAATGTAGTAGGCTGGGGATACTCCTCGTCACCCCATTCCCAAAATCTGCAATTGCTAATACCCTTGCGAGGACACTTGCAAATTTTCGTCCAGCATTCGACTGTGTGCCCGCCGTGAATTGTATCGCAGGTAAACCACACCAACATCGACGATTTTGAGAGGAGCTGCGAGAAGAAGTTGATCCTTGAGACATGGTTGAGTTAAGAAGAAGACGAGGTAGAGGGGGTCCCTAGGGATAACTTATGTATTTCAATAACAATAATGGGGTAAAAAGACCTAATTATATAAATGGTTGGGGTTATTCCACGTGTTATAAGGTAATAGAACGGGTTGGGATTAATGTAAGTTGTGTGGAGCAGGTCGCTCCACGTATTTAAAATGGGTTGGTCCAAAGATTGATGCAAAAAATATCTAATTTAAGTTACGAACGTGGGTTTATATGTTCAGTTCATAGTAGGTGCCTAATTTAATATGTAGTGTTCCAACCTTTAATATGACTGTAATAAGAAACTATATAATATGAAAAGATTAATAAGTCTTTATATTTAAGGTTAAATCATCATTATATAGATTATCCATTAGTTAGAACAACATCTAATGAAATACTCAATAACTTAGTAAGTGTTTCATTTGATATAACTAAGTAACCGCTTTCAATAGATATAAATGAGTATACTCTAGTAGAACTTTTACGAGTAAACACTTCCAATAGACATACTATTGATGTAGTCACCTTAAATACACATAATATTGAGTATTACAATCAATACTTGTATGATTTGAAGTCTTAGTTGTTGTAGATACACGAAGAATGTCTGTAATTGAGCTACACATAGATTGTAAGATCAGCAAATAGATTACTAATGTGTCTATCTAGTGATATAACGTCCAATCTATGCAACAATTCGTTATAATACACTTCTTAATGTTTAAAATTGTTAATTGATCTAGAATCAACCCTACACTCCTTATCCAAACAACTTAATAATTGCATTTGGTATAATTAACGACATATATTTTGGTTTACTTACACATAGCATGTTTTGGAATCTTAATAAACTACTAAATCATTGTTTATGCATTTTAAATGATCCTTATATTAGTATTTATCAACTAATCCTCAACGGTACAAAAACAACATCAGTATGAAGATCCAGAACAGACTTACGACGTTCGAGAACGTTCCGCAAAAGGTTAAGAATAGGAGATTGAATGTTCTCTAAATGTTAGGAATTTTTGCGGTTTGGGGTTAGGGTTAGGGTTAGGTTTTGGGGTTCAGGGTCAGGGTTAGGGTTAGGGTTAGGGTTAGGGTTCAAACATCGTTTATTATGTTCTGAACGTGAAAAAGGTACCTTTTTTTTTAGCAAACGCGTTTCATTTTAAACGAACTACCTAATTGATTATTATATTTGGCACGTTCAGAAGAACGTTCTAATATCTCAAAAAGAAATGTACCCCCGCCCCGGGCTTTATTTTATACAAAAATGGGAAGCGCGTGGAATTCGGAACAAAAAAAAGGTGGGGCCTTAATGGCAATTATGAGTATGACAACCCCAAAAGTGAAGTTTTAATTAAAAATGCGGCTGACCAGTCTTATCAATTCCATCATTTCAAACATCGAACACCCGCCCCTCCCTTTCTACTCTTACACACTTCTCAAGTCTTCTTCTCGAGTCTTCTATTTCGTCCGCCGGCCATCTACATAATGTTCTTCGGTAACATCTAAAGGTAAATTTTGTACTATATTGATGTTTTCAAGTGAATCGGGGTTTATTTTTTGCTATTTGGCTATTTCGATCAAGCTAGGATTTTTACGCCTTCTTTCTGGTTCTGGACTGAAATTCTCGTGAAAATCTCTGCTTTTTGTTGATTTTTTCGTCAAATCAAACTGTGCTGTGTTGTTGTACAAATAGTGAGGCTTTTGCATGTTTGTGTTAATAACGATTTTAAGGCCAAAAATCTTCATAAAGTGCTCTGAACTTTTGTTAGGATGTTTCAACTTGCTGATGCATTTTAGATGGGTGTTGTTAAAATATATGCTATCATGTTTACGTTAGTGTGAGAATGTTTCAAGTTGCTGATGAAGTTTAGGCGTTCACTTATGTAGTGGAAGTATTATCAACTTAACACATAATCTGATAATTTTCATTCATACTTAAGGAAACAAAATACATATACAAAAGTACTTGACATAATGCTTGACAAAAGTACTAGATATAGTGCTTAGACAAAAGTACTAGTACTAGATATAATGCTTAAATAAAAGTTCTAGTTGTCAGCATTGGGAGAATTTGGAGGAGTAACAAACTGCTCCGGATTCATCCCTTGTTGGATAAGAAGTCCCAAAAGCATTCTTTCAATATGCTCCCAGCGCTGAACTAACACTTGCCTTATGCTCCATACATCAGCAGATAAGCGGTCCACAGAATGGTTGATTGCAGTGATGTCAGTTTGTATACCGGCAATATCCCAGGCGATGTTTCCATAATATTCGTTATAGTCAGGTTCGTCAGCTGGGGCATAGTGGCCATTAGCGACAACTTCGTTTTGATTATTTTCCATTTGTGTTTGTTGTCTATGAAGAAATTTTGCTAATTCAAGTAGGAGGATAATTGTGTGTATGGAGGGACAAAGAAATGTTTGTATTTATAGATGAATTTAACATAGAAAACACCAAAAGGCGTGATATGAACATTGAAAAGTCGTTCACTACTCTCTAGGTGATGTATCTGGATTAATTAATGCCTTTTTTCGTATGCAGGTTTTGAGGGATGCTTTTTCACACCTTTTAATTGCACAAGACAACCCTTCGCTTGAATCAGCATGACTATTGAATTACACTGAACATCCCGTTTGCAGTATTAGAACATCTGTATGATGATCAATTTGAATTATATACTACAAAAATAATAGGAATTTGGAACGCCATTGATAAATGCTCGGAACATTAAGTTAAACGTTCAAATATAAAAAAATATATAAAATTGTCAAGATTAAAATTCAAAAAGCAACACTTTGAGTTTGGGAGGATTGTCCACTATCCACTCGTTTCGGGCAAGTAGTTCTTTTGTGGCCTGACCTTTTGCAGATGCTATATTTGTTTCTCCTACTTGAAAATACTTCACCAACTGATGGTATCCGCTTTTTCCTTCGTCTACCCTTACCCACGTCGATGAAAGGAGGCAATATTCGTCTCTCAAGCAGCTCAGGAGGAACATTCCAAAATTCTTCCGGTGGAACAGCACTGATCGGTTCTGCATAGGCAAGCATATATGACTCTAACTTGTAATATGCAGAAGTGAAGTCATAGATGCACGCTCCATAGTCTTCTGGACACAGCATTCTGATAGCTGCCATAGCATGTTTACAGGGTATTAAGTCAATTTGATACTCTCTGCACGTACAAGTTCAGTTGAGTAAATCGACTTCTGCTCCCTGGCCTGGACTGATGATGGTGAAACCATACGTACCTTTTCGACTAATTGCGAGCTTACCCCCTTCCTCCAGGTTGAATCTTATTTTTCCTTCAATTGAAGGGACACATATGGTTGAAACCTCGAGGAACTCCGTAGCTCTCACATGGAATTTTTCGCCAAATGTACGATTGATATGATTTAATAGGGCAACGATAGGATATTCTCTTTCATCCCTCAGCATTGCATTTGTGGACTCAGCAATGTTCGAGGTCATCACTGCAAATCTGAAATTATAACAAACAAACAAAGACCTTAATGCTAAACACGTCTAATCCAAGTGCGAACATTAAGCATGCGATCAGAACATCAATAATTACGTCACACACATCATTGGTACTATTTTGAACGTCAATTAGAATGTTCTCGGCTTAATTGCCATGTAAATATAGAACATTCCAACGCAACGTTCAGAACATTTGGTATGAATGTTCATAGTGGTGTACCTGTGCCCAGGGAAAAAGCATCTGCTCCATTTATGGAACCCCACGTCATCTTGAAGATATCTGGCAACCCTTGGATCGTTGTCTTCTATTTGCTTAAAGTGCGTTCTGAAATCCTCCACACGATATGCATCTGCTGCTAAGTAATAGGACCCCAGGTGGTCTCCAAATTGAAACTTTGTACGGATATTTTCAGTAAGGTGCCTCGTGCAAACTCCGTAGTGAGCTTGGGGAAACCACTTGGCAACTGATTTTGCTATGCTTTTATGCCTGTCTGAAATGACGCTCAAATCATCATTGAACTGGGCTATGTCAACCAATTGTTCGAAAAAAAAAAATCATAAGAAGCATCACATTCTTTGTCCACAACGCAGAATGCAACAGGGAATATGTGCTTCTCTGCATCCTGGGCAACGGCAGACAACAACACACCGCTGTACTTGCCTGACAAATGAGTCCCATCAATAGCAAGGACTTTCATCATATACAGAAAACCCCTAATCCAAGATCCGTAAGATATAAAAAAATACTTAAACCTCCCACAACTATCAAGCTTCAAAGCTGTCTTGCTTCCAATATTTTGGGACCTTACCATATAATTGTATGCCTCTAAAATTTCATAACTGTGTTCATGTGTCCCTCTTGCTATTGCCTTTGAAATCTCACATCCCTTCAAACTTTTCCAATAACTAATGTTCCATCCCAATTCCTTGTTGAATGCAACCCTGATGTCTTTTGGTGTTATTCCTTTCCCCTCAATGTACCTATCTTTCATGTATTCACCAACAACATCAGTTGTGGCATGTGTATGGTGGCTTTGCAGGTGCTGCACACCGCACGTGTGCTCGCCATTGTAGATTGTAATATAAAATGTATCACTACTATGATACCTCAATGCTCGAAGCCACTACTTGCAATTTGCATCAACACATCGGGCATAAAACAACTTTTTTGTATTCTTCACAGCTTTGAAAGAAAAAGGCTTCCTCACTGCAGCAAGCCTCAACTTCACCACTAATTTTCGCTTGTTCTTGAAAGTCATATCCTTTACAAAACCTGTGCCGTCTTTTCCAAAAAAATCGTTGCGGCTGCTCAATGATGGTGCTCTTTCTGAAGGATTACCTACTACTTCTCCACCTTCTTCACCTTCTTCGTCTGCCTCTCCACCTTGTTTTAATTCATCTTCATCCATCTCAACATGCATATCTTATTCATTTGAATTTGAAATTCCTTCAGGCCTTGGAATCACACTAACCCTTAGTGTTGGCCTAGCCCCAGCTGGGTCTACATCAGCCATATAAAGCTGAACATCATCATCAGTCCTAATTTTAGATGGAGCAGTCTTTTGCTTTGCGGCAACACTCAGCATATATGAAATGCAAAGATCCCTAGGATCATCACTTACCCCCCAACTGCGTATGATTTTGTTGACAAGTTCATCATATGTAACATTCCTACTCATAAGGATAGGTCTTGTCTCTTTCACCTTAGGAATCCAAGCATAGCATTTCGAACGCTCAACCCATTCACCGAGAAAATCAACTCCTAGTAGTATGTTGTCCCCCATTACTTTAACGATATCTGCAAGGTAGGATAAACATTCATCAAATGTGGTCCATGTAGCAAAGGATACTGGAACATCGAAAAACAGATCCGAACATGCCCAAGGATGTTTAAGAATACAAGGATACCGATGTGAAACATCGATACATCAGTTCCGACCATCTACAAAAATGTTCCAACATTATGAATAGCATTTACTGAACATGCTGTAAGATTATTCGAGCAACCAAAATTATGTTCCGTAACTCTGACTAGCACAATAAGAACATCAAAAGGATTATCCTGAGCATCTAATACAATGTTCCATAATTGTGACTACGTTGTACGAGTATTTGTAGAACAATCTTTATAATGTTGCGATCGTCACGGTAAGATGTTTCAAAACAGCAACATACTAGTTTAAAAGGGTTTTTACAAAAATTAGAATAGTAGAGATTAGCAAGACGGAGATTTACACTTACAGGAGATATGGGACTTGTCAAGCTTTCCAGTTTGAAGTAATGCCCAACGTTATTCAAACAATTTCAACGACAAGCTTTCCAATTTCAAGTACTGGCCAATAGGTAAACATTATTCATAGCATTTGAACGTCAAGCAAACCAATTAAAAGTAATGCCAATCAGAAATTATTATTCAAAGAATTGCAGCATATTTTCCCCAAATTATTTATTCAATTAGAGTCAATAATACCTCTAATTAACCGAAATGGATTTAGATCTGACAATATTTTCCGTTTGGGAGAGTTGGAATGCAAGAATAATAGCGAAAAGGAATGGAGATTGAAGAAAGCAGATGCGCAGCAGCTATGGTGTTTCAGGTCGCGAGGGAGAAGAGAAGAGGGGGGGAGAGAGAGAGAGAGAGAGAAAGGAGGGAATAAACGGAGGGAAAAATATTTCCCTAATTTGGCAAATTTTATTTTTTATATACGTGAGGACCAAAGTGTAAGAAATAAAACTTTAGGGTGAAGGGGAGTGGAGGAAAGTTATTTTTAAGAGCATTAATTAGATGTGTCCCTTTTATTACATTAATTAAGACTTTTTCCCTTTTACCTATTTTCACTCTTGAGTGTCCCTTTTGACCAAATGTCCCAGCTAACACCGATGACAAACAAGAAAACAAACAAGTTCCTCCTTGACTCCTTCCTGTTTACTTGTAAAAGAACTCAATGTGTAACTTCTAACATTTTCAGTTTCCTCTCTATCAGACGGTGAAAATAAGTATCATTATGTTTACATTCAAATCTTATAATTTTCATTTCTCATGTTTAGGCCTAAATTTGATCGTTTAGGTAAAACAATTAAATTTGTTAGAGGTTCACAAGCAATACATTAAATACACAGTAAAAATAAGTAAAACTGAGATAAAAATAATAAGCAAGAAAATAATAATCATATTCCTTGAGAATAGTCGGATTCTATGTGAATAGCTTCATGTACAATACAATGTAAGGAGGAGTATTTATAGCTAAGATTTACCCAGTCCTAATTATGGTAAAATACAAAGACTAATAAAGGTTGTGGGCCTGTATACTCAAGGGCGCGGTATATACGAAATCCTAACTAGGAGACTGTAAACCTTACGATGGCGGGATGTATACCATGCATCCTATGCCAATACCGGCTGAGTATTCGTGGCTTGAAGAGCATGCGTTTATCCTCTACGCCCGGTGACTTATCAACTAAGTCTAGTCTCGCCAGCTGGACTTGTAACCCCGTAATCATAGGTGGCATATTTTTTTCCACACAATCAGTCCTCCCACTTGCTGAGTGCTGTTGTAAGCAGTCAGGAAGTGAAAGAGGCGTGATAGAAGACGTAAAGATGCGTCTGCATCCGATACTCATCCCATGTCGCTTCGCATGCATCGCATTGAATGCCATTACTCAAGTGCGATGACGTGTAACCTTGTGATGGCAATGGTTTTTATTTGCGTCTTTCCAATGCTGCAACCGTCCTGTCATATCCCGTAATTATTGAAATATATCACCTAAGCCATAATGAGTATGATCTTACGTCTGGAGAACGATTAGCTTTCCATCTAAGACTCCTCTTCAGTGTGTATATATACACTGTTATTATAAACCCTTTCATTCATCTTCGATTTTTTTCAAAAAAACTTTCTTTTAAATGAAAATTTTTCTCTAATCTTCTCGAAGCGTCCCTTCTTCGATATGGCTCAAGAAGCAAACTTCCTCCATAGGAACTTCAGAGTTCTAGATTATATGCCTCCAGTCTTGAATTTTGAAGATGATGGCCGAATGCAGGGCCAAGCAGCCAAACAAGAAGGTGAGAATAGTAACACTACAATATTTTCGTAAAATTTCTAAGCCACAAAATTAAAATTGTCAAAGCTAACTCCTCACTTTTGCTACATTTGCTAATTATCATAGCAATAAGTACCTAAATAGCTACAAACTTATTGCCACAATAAAATTTTGTAGCTAAGAATAAGTTTTTGCTACGTGTTTAAAGTTATCGTAGCAATAGTAACTCTTTATCCACAATAAATTATTTGTAACAAAATATTAGAGCTAACTATAAATATGAAAATCATGGCAAAAATGTCATAACTAATCATAAGTTTTTGACACGCAATTGAAATTTTCGTAGCTATAATGGTGTTTTAGAAATAATAAATTATGTGAAATAAAAATTGTTGCTAAATAAGATTTTTTGCTTCATTTTATAAATACTTGTGGCTAGTTAGTTTAATAGCTAATGTAACCGTGAGGTTCAATGTTAAAATTCTTTGTAAATGAATCATCTAGACATTATCTACTTTTTTTTATGTATTTTAGGATTTGTCATCTCCCCTCTCAATCTGATTAACATTTTTTCCAATTAAACTTGCATCATTGTATTAAAGTTTGTGTTGGATTTGCTCATTCCTTTTGTATTGATGATTTTATCTCTTGAATTCATTGAGTACATTATAATTACAGAGTCGAGAAGTACAGCAAAGGTGCATTGTAGATTGTCATATAAGAAGATCATCTACGGCAACTACAAGAATCACATGAGCTAGTTTTTATGTTTCAAACTTTATTATTTGTGGTGCACACAAACATTATGTAATGTGGATGCAATGAAATTTTAGCCTTATGATCCTGTATTTTGAAATTTACGGTTTAAAAATATTCAATATCATTTTGCTAGTTTCCATTTACTTTGTCTATATTTATGGTTATGGAATATCAAATGATCCAGAAAATATTAATCGATTGAATTAGATGTAAAATTCATCAATGTTAAAATTGAAAATATTGTTGCTTCAAACAAATCAATTTTTTCATCAATAAAATTAAAATATAATAAAAAAATTACAAATTTTGAGATAATTTGTAGCTATGAGATTTTGATATGTATCTAAACATGATGTTAATATGATCTATGATGTGATTGCGTAGCTACATATTCAGAATTTGTGGCTAATAAAGTAAAACTTTTGCTATAATATATCAATTAGTCGCTATGGTATTAAGCTAGCTACATATTTGATTTGTCGTGGCAAAAGAATAATATTATTTGCTACAAAATATATTTTTTCATGGCAAGAAGTTCTATCATTATAGCCACGATATAAAAAAATTTGTGGCAAGAAGTATTAATTCTTAGCCACTGGACGTGTAAAGTCCGTGGCTAGCTTATAGCCACCCCACCTTTAGCTACGAACGCTATGAAAGAAAAATACTGTGGTAAAGTGTTTAGCCACGAAAATTTTCATATTTAGCTACAATGTATTTTGTAGCTATAGATGCATTTTTGTTGTAGTAACCTATCTATTGAGTCCTATTCATCTGCTATTGTGGAGGATGATATAACTCACATCAGGCTTGATTGCAAATGTCCCGATATCATAGACATCATCATTCCTACTACTGAAGAAAGAATTTCTTCCCATCGCGCTGGTTATTCGATAGTTCATACATACCCTTTCACTCTGCATCTTAACGAATGTGTTCATTCAATTGTTAAAGAAGTATGACGTCAGTATAACATCTGTTTAGGCTAATTCGGGCCCTCTATTTGGTGTTTGGTGGCCGTATTGGATCATCTGGCCAGTCATGCCAAAGTGAAGTTTTCCTTTTGGCATCTCCACGCTTTCTACTCTCCCTGCTTGCATAAAGCCGACATGTTGATCCTTATCAAATAAGGGAGAAATGTTATAGTCTCCAACAGTGAGGATTCCACTGTCTGTGGTTGAGTCTATCGATTCGTGGCAGTGCGAACCCCATACATAGTGACATCCACTCCCTTTCCATAGACCTTCAACAGGAAGTGTAAGTTACTGCATTCCTATTCTGGTGTATTTTATGTCAGTTGCTTTCCTGAACTAACTTTCTTTTTCTATTAGTGAACTCTGTAACTGCTCTTCCACTAATCCATGATGAATTAACCATGTGGATTACTACGATCTTTACGAGAAACGCTGCTAGCACATTGATTTTCACGGCTCTGGCTGGTATGAACGGTTCGTGGGCAAAGGATCACGGTAAGTCATTTATCTAGGATACTTCCTTGATTTAACACCTCAACCGTTTCCAACACCTTATTTTTCTTCAGGGGTCTCCCGTCGCCCAATGCCTGATATGAAGGAGATCTGAATTGATGCTCCATATATTGTCCCTCTTCGCGAAGTACATGCATCCGGTGGTAGGGTTGCTGATAGGGCTAGTAGCTCTCGTTCTTCAAAGAGGAAAAGACCTACCAGATTCGACAACGTAGTGGTTGTCAACGAGACTCTGGTGATTGTCACACCCCTTTTTACACTGCTTCATGAAGGGATTTTTCGAGTTTGAGTGCTTTATGGATGTTTATTATTAGATTGCGCTTTCCCGGAGTTGGATTTTCATTTAAGAAAGTGACGGTGTTTTAAAGGTACATTATTTATTTTTAACTCGGAGTAGCCACTTGACAAGTTAAGGTGTGACAAGAAGCCTTGTGGGTGTACCCTTAGAACACCTTTGACTCATCAAGGTCTGCGTTTAGAGATTCCGAGTAAGGTTCTCATTTTACTCTCGAAAAGTTATTAGGCATTCACGAGTCCTGTGCCAAGCACAATTGCTTTTATTGTCATGTTCTAAATTTTAGAATTATATTTGTGATATTTGCCATTTCATTTTGTTACCGTTTGATATAGATGAAAATCTCCCGCTCATTGACGTAAACTTTATCGGAAACTAACCGCGGATGCGTTGTCCATTCGAATCTCTAATATAAGTAAATTTCCGTATAAATATCGGACATTAATTTAGTCAAACCAGTCTAAGCGTTTGATTGAGCTTTCGACCTACTTAAAATTTGTTGTTTGAGTTAAATATCGTATGCCCTTACATTGTCTTTGATTTATGATTCACTGATTGAATAGTGTTACCATTAGGACTAACAGTCTTCAATTGTTAGGTTCGTTATGAGACAAATAGCCACTATTTCTTTTAAACTTCTAAGACAAGTCCCATTCCTTGATATTTAGGGCATTTAACTTAAAGGCTATTTTTTAAAATCAGGCACTTTCTGCAAATCTCCATAACATTGACCCAATTGCTTCTGCTTCAAGATAAACTTGATTAAACAACCTCCTTTTCCTTATTTATTTTACAAGACGACCTATCCCCTCATCAAACTTTTAAGGCTTCAATTACAGGTTATTCTTGAAATGAGTTACTTGTGCAAAATCCCTCTAGTTTCCTTTCTGTGATGTTAACAGCCTTCTTATGTACTTTGTTTCATGTTTAGCCTTTATTAGTCTCATATCTCTTAAATGAAAGCTTCTTTTCGTGAAAAAAATTGAGAACTTGGCTTAAATAATTAGGCTTGAGCTAAATACAGTAACACTTATCAAATTTCTTCAAGACTTTAACTAGCTAGCTTCAATTATCTTAAATATGAACGTTTTCCTTTCTGGAAAAAATGATTTGCACTAGCAGACCCATTTGCACTATTAGTTCTAAATCTGGCAATTTTTACAAGATTTGGTCCTACTTTGCTTATTTTACTTCAGATCTTTCTTAGGGGATTATAGTATGAGGTTATTTGCCTTTTTCCAAGGTTTGACCCCCCCTCTCTCTCTCTCTCTCTCGGGTTCTTTTATTGGACAAGTAATATAAGGAGTTATTTTGAATATATTGAACATACAATCAACATTTTAATAGTGGATCCAAACATATTCATGGAAGCAACTACAAACATGAGACATATATAGGCATGACTAAATTAATTTTATACATGCTTGATGCCTAAAAATATGGCCATAATTAAATACATACATAAAAGGGTTAGAGAGTAAATACCTAGTAGAAATACCCCCAAAAAAGAAAAAGCAATGCTTGACCCTGCTAACAAGTGCAGCAGCAACACCACAACTAGCAAATCCCACGAACCACCAAGCAGTAGGCAATCAAACTCTTAAACCCAACTTACAAAGTCCAAAAAGCAAACAAACAAAACCCTTTGAGCAAACCAGATTGAACTCAAACTCACTTTTCTTCACTCTTTTTTCATTTTTTTCTTACTGTTTCTTTATTCTTTTTTTTTTTTTTTTTACTGCTTCAGCCTTACACTCTCAATTTCTGGTAATTGTGGAGTAAATGCTCTCTATTCAGCGTTAAAGAAAAAAAGACCTTCACATGTTCATTCTTTAAACAACATGATCTGGGACCAATTCGAGTCCAAATCGCATTACATTAGTCACTTTTGCAAAGATCCATGACCAATTCTTAGTAACTTGCATACTTAGAAAAACCGAGACAATATTATGACACTCCAATCATCGACCACACACTTATCACAGACAGATTTATAGAGTTACCTATCAGCAATAGCACATGAAGTCTTAAACTTGGGTGACTCAAATTTACACCAAACACAAATACAACTCCTAAATTAGGCTAATTGCGCAAGTTTAGTCCAACTATCCACAATGAAGCATACTACGATATATGACGACGACCAAAACCAGTTCTTACACATGCTCGCACATCCTAAAGTCTATTCTCTAAGCAATCAGATACCGATAATCAAAAGGAAACTAATAAGGAAACTGGAAACCTTTCTATCTAACCCGTTGATGTATTGGCCTAAATCGAATTAGGACAATCAATCGAATTTGTAAGAGATTTACAAGCAATAAGAAGTATCAAAGTTGTAAATTAACAGAAGTAAATGAATAATCAGAACACATGTGAAATATTTCAATAGTAACTGCTTTATGAAATTGAACAGGGTTTTTGTAAGTATTTGTGAATCCATTTACAAGGTAAAAGAAATGCTATTTATAGCTCACTAAGCTGAGGACCATAAAAGCCACTAGCTTTCTGTTTTCCCACATCCAGATCATGGGTCATCAACGTTCCTGCTCATTTAATGCTGAATTAATGGGTGGAGGTCGGGGGCGACCCTTCTGCTGAAAATATAACTGACACCCCGAGGCTTGGGTTTATCACCTCGGGGGTATGAATCCACTGATCACCAAGGCAACTCGTCCTCGAGGCTTTCCAAGGATCGTGACCTCAGGGCTTCGTCCTAGAGACCACACGGTCTACCTCGTGTCCAACCCTACGAACCTTTGTGTGATATGTCTCGAACCATGCTTAAGGCGTCACGTGTGCAAGCCATTTTTCACTCAATATAGATAGCCCCCCACTCCTCGGGCAACTAACAGGGTTTTTGAGGAGTGGAATGAGAATAGACGGGAGAGTGACGTGGCTACACGCACGCCTAGCAATTCGAAAAGGGCTGCCATCATTTCAACTTCCCTTTCGTACATATGGTGACCATTGAACGATCATGCTATTTCGTACTCCTTCCCAATGTAAATACATTGATGACTTCCCTTGTTATAAATATCCAACTCGATCATCTTCTCATCCACTTGAAAATTCTTGAGCAACAGTGAAATTTTCGAAGCAAACAAAAAATTCTCATCCATTTATCTTCTAACTTTCAAAAATCAAAGATTCAAAACCATCCTTCTAGCAAAAATGTCTGGGACAAATTCTTTTCAGAACTCTTCAGGTCCTTCTAAGGAAAGGATCCCTGATGCCGCTACAATGATTGTCAGCGGCGAGTTTGTTAACGTTGCATAGCCGCTAAATGTCATTACACCGCTAGATGATGTTAATGAAGCGATATCTGAAGCGGGTGCCTTAAACACTTGGCGGTGAAAAGCCACCGCTGGTTGCGATAAATCTAATGAAATGGATGATAAAGTAGATGACGCCAACGTTACTGATGCAGTAAGTGACGGAGGAGCCGATGTCGGTGTGGTTGGAGAAACCGAGATAGGGTCCTCGAAGCTCAAGAATGTCTCTGTTGAGAAGGAGCTCGACCCATGTCAGATCATACCCTCGAGCTTCGACATAGAAAAAGATTTTAAATCATAAGACCAGTAGGATGCTTTGCAAGAGCAGAACATAAATTTTCCAATGCAAACGACGCTGACCCAAATTACTAAGGCCCACGTAGATTTGGTTCGGAGAGATTGCAACTGGGGCCCCGAGTTCAAAATTCATGTGCCCGACCCGACCAATCCCACTTTAGACCATGTAAAGGGCCTTTCCTTTGTTTACACTTACCCTTTTACACTTGGATTTTCTCTTCCCGTTCATGGGATAATTGATACGTTCTACCGAACGTACAACCTCTGCTTGGTGCAGCTTGGCCCTAGGCTTTGGAAGGCCGTTCAATGTTTGGAATGATTAAGTCGAAAGGTTTAGGTGCCTTACACTTTTCAGCATTTGATATCTCTCTTTTACCCTTCCTTCCACAAAGGTGGGCTTGTGGTTTTGAATCCTCAAGGCAAGTATTCCTTGCTCACAATAACTGAAGATACAGGAGACCGAGACTGGTTTGACCGCCACATTCTCTTACCAACCAATCAACTATCCACCGAGCCTGGGTTCCCCGAGGTGTTGAACGACAAGTGATCCTCTTTAGAATTTATCTATTTTTCAACTCTAACCTCGAGCTTAACTTCCATCTTATGCTTTGACTTCTACTGCAAACAAAGTTCCAATCGAGCCCCCAACCAAAATTTTGTTGGGTTCAAGCGATGATCAAGGCTCAAATCCGGCCCGAGAGGACTTGGATGAGCATTACCACCAAGCCAGACAATAAATGGGTTTGCAAGAGGCACGATGAGTTGTTTGTCACAAGCCAATCTCCTTGGGAGGTCGCCCGAGGTTTCTTTTCCGCTGACTTTTACCATTTTACTGCAGGTTTCCCTAATAGGGCGGCGAGCACCAAACCCTAAGGGAAGAAGAGCAAAAAGGGAAAGGGGAAGGAAGAGGATAAGGATGCCCCCGATGCTAATGCCACCTTAGCTTTGATAGAAAGCTTGGCTTGTTCTTTGAAGAAAGCTAAGGCTTTCAAATCTTCGAAGGGCTCCTCCAGCCAGGGGACCTCTAAAGATGATGTCGATATTTTTATTGGTCGTTTCACTTGCATTCAAAATCTGCTTCTTTTGCTCCCAAGCCTCTAACTTATCCCTTTGCTGATTCAAAGAGGGAAAGAGGGGCTTCAGAAAAGTCGACTCGAGAAGTACGTCAGCGTACCGAGGCGAAAAATGAAAAGCCTGTTATTAAGTCCCAGTTCAAGTTGAGGGACGAACTATATGAAGAGGGGTCTGAGGTCCCCAAGAATGTAGAATAGGTAGATCTCGAGGGGTCTGACCATGTGGATGACAAAGCCAAAGGTAAGGCTAAGGTTGGTGAGGTCGGGCCAACCTTCCATTCGTCTAGAGAAAGGGAGACTGCAACTGCCCTCGAGCCAACTCCGAGCCTCTTAAAGCCTCTTCTTCTGAGAGGGCTACATGAACGATTAAAATCACTTTCTATATGTGTCTCTTTGGCTGCTTGATCGACGTTGTTTTGAGTCTTACTCTGCTGCTTGGGCCAAAAGAAGAAGATCTCATCAATCATATGACCCCGACGTTGATGATGGCACACTCTGCTGCTAGCGCCGCTCGGTAAGCTCCAACACTTGTAATTTTCCTCCATAATTAGTATCCATGTTCTGAGTTGTGGTCAAACCTTTTTCAATGCCTTCTGTTCTCGCTTAAGACGATGTAAGTTAAGCGTGAACAAGATAAAAACCTGCGGCGCATAGGCGACATTTGGGATCGCCAAAAGGCAGGGTACAAAACCCAAATCTCTAAGCTGGAATCTCAATTTGCTAAGTGCAGATCGGACCTTCGTGAGATCGCCGCCGCCTCTGAGGTGCAAGTGCAAGCTCTGAATGAGAGCCATTGGGCTGAAAGCTCGAGGCTGACTGCCGAAGTCCAGGGGCTTCATGGTGAATTGGATCGTGCCAATGCCAAGTTTTCTGAGGCTACTCGAGAGCATCTTAGCAAGTTAACCGAGAATGTCCTTGCAATAAAAAACTTGGAGAATCAGGCAGAGAAGATTCCAGCACTGGAGGCAGAAGTTGAGCGCTTGCGCGACTAGGAAGCAGCTATGGGGGCCAAGCTTAAAGCAAAGGCCATGAGGGCTGAATTAGACAAAAGTTGGGCTATTATCAATACTCGTTGAAAGTGCTTGAGCAGTGCAAAGCCGGAGGGGTCGACTTGGACACTGAGATTTTCAAGACCCAAAGTGATGCAGCCCGAGCATAAGCTATCATAGATAAGCTTTCTTCAACGGAAGGCTGGGGCGATGATAAGGATGACGAAGATGAGGAAGACAATGAAGAGGAGACTTCCGAGGGGGAAGAAGACTTCGATGCTTAGCTGCTTCCTTTCCTCTTTTTGTTTGTTTTCTTTTTTGTTATGGCCTTCGGGCCTAAATGTATAAACAACTTTTAAGGCCTTCGGGTCTTTTTTAATGAAGTTTTACTTTTCCCTTTAAGTGTTAGCCTTTACATTGTTTAAAAGTACAACAAGTTTCTTAGAATATGTTTGCTTGCAAGACTTTATAGCAAATCAATGCAAGCTTAAATGACATCTCATTCCCGCGTCAAGGCATAAAGAAATAATCTCAATTCAATAATATAACTTTGGAAGTTAGATATTGAAACAAAGAGATGTTGAACCAAGTTTTTTCATTGATGAGACATAACTGGGCGAAATTTTTGAAAATATAGCCACTATCGGGCAATAAATACAATGAAACTAAGCTGATCTTCGGGAGACAGTCTCCGGTGTATACATAGCTAGTCTCCGGATTTGATTGCAGTCCCTGGTATGAGAAGCTTTGAGTCGATCTTAACTGCACACCGTCCCTTTCATCCCCCAAGTGTTCGTGTGCAAATTTTGAGGACCCGAGCACTATATTTCGTTATTTTCGCTTTCTGAAAAGGTCAAGCAAAGAAAAATTGGGGGGCCAGTTAAAATTATTCGACCTAAGCACTAGAGCGGTGAAAATTTATTGACAAAGGGTAATGTACCTTGGTGTCAGAAATAATACCGCTTCAAAGATGAAACATTCCAATTCGAGGATTCTTGTTTGCCTTTCAAATCTTCAAGCTTATAGGATCCTTTACTAATAATTTCTTTGACACGATTGGGTCCTTCCCAATTTGCAGCGAGCTTCCAGCATTCTTTTATTTGGTAGATTGGTTCGAGGCCTTCAACACATAGTCTCTAACTTTGAAATTTCTAAGCTTAGCCCTCCTGTACGATAGGCTTCTATTTGCCTCTTTTAAGCAGTCAGTCGAGCCAAAGCTAGTACCCTTTATCCAACAAGCAGGTCTAACTCCACACGCATTGCTTGTTAATTTGATTCTTCGGTAGCATGACTGGGCTCACCAACTTCTGCGGAGATCAAAGAATCCATCCTGTAGGTGAGAGAAAAAGGGGTTTCACCGATGCTATTCTTTACAGTAGTTCGCATTGCCCATAGCACCCCAGGCAACTCATCGAGCCACATGCCTTTTACCTCATCGAGCCTTTTCTTGATCTTCTCAATAATTACCCTATTTAAAGATTCAACTTGACCATTCACATTTGGATGATATGGGTCTGACACAATCCTCTTTAAGCCCCACTTATTGAGAAAAATTGTGACATTTGAGCCGACAAATTGAGGGCCATTGTCACATGTAATCTCTTTTGGGACACTAAACCTACAAATGATGTTTTTCCAAATGAAACTAATAACCTCTTTCTGTCTAACTTGAGCAAAAGACCCCGGTTCTAACCATTTGGTGAAGTAATCAGTCAGCGCTAGGATAAATCGAACACTCCCTTTAGCTTTGGAAGCGGACTAATTATGTCCATCCCCCACTTCATAAAAGGCCATGTCGACACGACCAAATGTAGAGGCTCAACCTATTGGTGAATCATTCGAGCTTCGCTGGCACTTATCACATCTTTTCACGAAGGCCTTTAGCGTCTGCGCTTATGTCTGGCTAATAATGACCTGCCCGAAGCAATTTGGGCACTAGAACTTTTCCTTCCGAGTGGTTACAACACTCCTCCTCGTGATCTTCTCTCATTAAGTACTTAGTCTGCCCCGGACTAAAACATTTGGCCATCGGGCCGTAATACATCCTCTTATATAACTACCCCCGAATCATCGAATAGGAGGCTGCTTGTGCCTAAGGTTTTTTGCTTCCTTCTTATCTGCTGGAAAAGTCCCTGAGTTCAAGTAAGAGATAAACTTAGTGCGCCAAATGATCGAATCAACTTCTTATCTACTTAGTCCCAAGTATTACTCACTGAATTAACTTCTAATTTAATCCTTTCCACGGCAGATGAGAGGAGCTAAATGATCGAATCAGTCCCCGAGTGTTTTTCTTCGACGGTGGAGCCTAGATAGGCTAAGGCGTCGGCCTCGGCATTTTTTTCTCGGGGGATCTGTTTAAGTCTCCATTCCTGAAACATAGCCAAAATTTGTTGAGCTCAGGCTAAGAATTGCTGCATCCTGGGCTCTCGAGCCAAGTAGTCCCCGAGTACTTGATTCACCACCAGTTGTGAATCACTTCTCAGCTCAACCCTTTCAACTCCCATTTCCTTGGCTAGTTCTAATATTGCTATGACGGCCTCGTTATCTGCCTCATTGTTGGTTACTTTCTTAAACCTGATTGAATGTCTCATTTTGGCGTTGCAAGAAACAGTGTGTTAGCCAAGTAATGTTTTAATTCCTTCAACTCTTCTTCGCACTCTAGTGTCAATTCGTAGGCGGTGTTTTTCTTTAAGACCTAGAAAAACTTGTGGCATCACTAAGAAGACCTCGAGATGAATCTACTCAAGGCGGTGATTCAGTCAGCTAAGCGTTGAACTTCCTTAGTCCCCAAGAGCACCTCGAGGATTTCTTCAATAGCTCTGATTATTTTGGAGTTCGCCTTGATGCCCCGTTCGGAGACGATGAATCCCAGAAATTTTTCCTAACCAACCCCAAAGACACATTTCTCGTGGTTCAGCTACATATTGTATTGCCTCAAAATGGCAAAGGCTTCCCTCTAATAATTGAGTAGCATGTCGTCTATGTAAACCTCCATTGACTTCCCGATATAATCTATAAACATTCGACACACTAGCCTTTAGTATGTTGCTCCAGTATTTTTGAGTCCTTAGGGCACCACTTAGTAGCAATATGTGCCTCGATTAGTGATGAATGAATTCTTTTCTTCATCTTTCTGATCCATCAAAATTTGGTTATACCCTTTATACCCCGAGTATGCATCCAAGAAGGTCAATAGCTTGTGTCCATCTGTGGAGTCTATCAACCTATCCATTTTTGGCAATAGATATGAATCTATGGGGCAAGCTTTATTCAAATCTATATAATCCACGCACATCCTCCATTTGTCGTTCTTCTTTGGCACGACCACGACGTTGGCGAGCCACTTGGGGTACTTAACTTCTCTCATGAAGCCATTATCAAGTAGCTTCTTCGTTTCATCTTCAATCACCTTTTTCCTCACGCCAGCATGTTGCCTTTTCTTATGCTTCACCGGAGTGTGGTGAGGATCCAGATTGAGCTTGTGTGCCATGATCTCTGGATCGATCCCAACCATATCGGCATGGGACCACATAAAGCAATCATCATTGGACTTCAATTACTCAACAACAGCTTTCTTCGACTCCGGATCTAACTCCGAGCTGATGAACACCTTTATATTTGAAAATTCCTTCGATAGCTCAAAGGATTCCAACTCCCCGATGGTTGAATCCTCGGCTTTTTGCTGTCGCATCCTATTTTTTTTCAAACCGGTTAAAGTTCAAAATAGGGCTCAACTTATTGGAAACTCACGGGTAAAAAGTTGGAGTCGCCACCTAACATATTTTTTAACTAGGCGTATTATGGCGCCTACTTTGTATCTAGCTAATTTTATCATTAACTCCGAAACTAAGTCTACGAACCAGAAATTCTAGGTAAGGGTTCAAGTTAACCCGAGAGGAAGGGGTTAGGCATCTCTCAGGCTCCACCAAATGTGGTTACCAGCCGGACTAAATAATTGGGATTCTAAAGCAAATGATTAAACTAAGTAATAAAATATTTGAATATTAAACTATAGTATATAAACTTTAAGACAAGTAATAACATATAAAAATAAGTATTCATTTCTTCTCTTTTAGTGAGCTTCGTCCAAGAGTGCCTTAATATATATATATATATATATATATATATATATATATATATATATATATATATACATAAGTAATGAAAATAAAGTAAAAGGTATAAGAGATGTTAATAGGGTTAAATTATTCATTATTTCCAATAGCGTCCTCTTTAATAATTTCGCCGAGAGGTACCTCGCAACAGATACGAAAAGGGGGTTAGTGCGACAAATAATAATAATAATAATAATAATAATAATAATAATAATAATAATAATAATAATAAAATGTTAGCAATAATAATAGTAAAATAATAGTAATAGTAATAATAGTAATGTTAGTAAAATAACAATAATAGTAATAGTAACAATAAAAATATCAGTAATATTAAAAAGAATAGTAATATTAATAATAGATTTGTGTTCTAATTTTTCTCTTCCGAAATAGACCCTGCAAAATAAACCAATTTAGTTAATATGCCAAATAAATTAATAAATGAAAAATTAAAAATAATGCAATAATAAGTTGAGCCCAAAATATTTTCAAAACATCGTCTCTTATCCAATTTTACCTCGCAAAAAATATACAAAAAATGAGTTAGTATTGTAATTAATAACAATATAAAATAATAATAATAATAATAATAATAATAATAATAATAATAATAATAATAATAATAATAATAATAATAATAAAGGGAAAATTGAATTTTGTAAAGTCTATGCTCTGGTTTGCATAGTGTATCGGGTAGAGGTTTAGTGATGTCGGTACGGCTGCAAATACGGGGCCCGCCGGTTGCCATGCCAAGCACCGATCCCACCACTCCATTGCCGGCTTGTAATAAAGCTCATACATGTCATCATCGCCTATTGTTTTTTGGGATATGGGACGGGACTGTTTTAGGCCTCCAAACATCATTGGCCGTAGTATCGGTTCAAATTAGTCTGTAGACCTCAAATTAATTATTTATTATTTTCATTGTCCATTTTAGCATAGTACTTCAGATCTTAGCAAAGCCAGGAAGGTGATCAACTGTCAATTACATGATTAGCCTGCCAAACTAAGTCCCTTCAACAAAAAACAGGTTAGAGCAAGGATAAATATAGCAACAATATTCCAGTACTTCAAATGAATTAAACGGATCTAACAGCTCTATAAGCAAGCCTCAATAACATAATAAACTAAATTGAAGACCAATGAATCAACCCAGCTTTAGTGCACGCAAAACAAAGCAACAACAGATCAAAGATTCACAATCGAGTCAACCCAGTAGCAAATTGTTAATCCTGCAAAAGAAGGATTAGCAACAAACGAGCGAGATCTGTAAAAGAAACAACAGGAAACTCGGCCATAAGCGATGAGCCATCGCCGGTGAGATCTTCGGCAAACGAAAACAGTAGTGCAGTTGATCAATAGAACGCGACACTAAAATCGAGGGCGGAGGAGCGACTGTCCACTGATGACGTCGCTGCAACTCCGATCCCTTTACAATTCCAATCGCAGATCGGAGAAGAATAACGGGGAAACAAATAATATTTTCCGATTAAAGACCAGTTGTATTGGATAAAAACTGACTAGACTTTTAGCAAGTGACACGTGTCATCCACGTGGCATGAGTTGACGTGTCACCGGACAGACATTCACCGAACAGACTTTCATCGGACAGACACTCCCCACGGGCAGACCCCGGGAAGTTACAAGATATATCAACAGTCAGCATAATTTGAACAAACGGTTACCAGCAGTATTGGATGCGATCGTTCGCCAAACGGTCACCTAGCGGTTGTAGCCTTTCCGGATAAGATGCCTGGCGGTTATTCATCAGAACGTTTCTATTCCCAACGGCTACTACTCCAACAGACGCCACCCAAAGTCTATAAATACTATTTATCTTAGCCGATTGTAACAACTTTTACTTCCTGCATCTACTGTCAAGAAAATTACTTTCTCTCTTGCGCTCAAACGTACTCTCTTTCTGCCATTAAGCCATATTCTTTGCTCTTACTTTAATCACTACTTCGACAATTGGATCATCCAACATAGCGATTACCGACTGTCAAAGGAGACGATACGTTTACTTTTCCTTATTTATATTTATGCTTTATTTTTAACGTTCTGCACTAGTGTTATTTGATTTATTGCGTAGATCTTCAATCTCAACTATTGACCGTGACTCCGCAGATATAAATTTAATTGTTAATTGACTTAAAATCGGATTTAGGTTAAACAATTTGGCGACCACAGTGGGAGCCGGTCAATAGCTTTCGTAGGTTAAAAAGTCTACCTTCGATATTATATCTATCTCTGTTTATCTCTTCGCTTCATAACTAACATGGCAGGCAATAGTCCCCAACAAACCATTGTAGGCGGACACCAGGTAAACTCCCCTTCACATAGATCAAACGATGGCGTGCAACAGGTACACAATTTGGTTCCCGATTACTCTCCCGACTCTTCGTCTGATGGGCGACAGCAGTCAGTCAGGCAAGACCGGCGGGGGCGTTCTCAGAGCAATACTCCGCCAAGGAGGCGGCGACATAGGAGTCTCTCCCCCGACCAAGGGAACCTGCAAGGAACTTTCCTTGATTTTATGCAGCAGCAGACAGAAATAAACAGACGAATCAACGAAGCATTGAATTCTCTCCGGGCAAACAATCCTTCAACTGCAAGGGCTAATGCAGCAGCGCCCAACGTCAATGCCCCATCTTCCCATACTTCAAGGCGAGAAGAGAAGCGCAACAATGGTAGCGGAACCGCAGATCCTGCAACTCCAGCCAACCAAAATCCAAATGCGGAATCTGCAACACCTACAGAGATGAGCCTTGTCGTGGAAAATCTCACCAAGCAATTCAAAGAAAGCCAGGAAGCACTCCAAAAAGCTCTCCATGAGAGGATCGACCAGATCCCAGGCGCCCCACCTACGCTGAAGAAAGTTGATGTTCAGCGCTACTCACAACGGCCCTGGAAGAAGGAAGCGGCCCCAAAGGCGATACCTAAGACGTTCAAAATGCCAAATATTCCAAGGTATCGCGGAACATCTGATCCCAATGATCACCTCATGATGTTCAGCAATTTCATAAAGGCCAGTGATCTCACCCATGAGGAGATCGAGTCCGTGCAATTGAAGAAGTTCGTAGAAACCCTGGCAGACGGAGCCCTGCGATGGTATTCAATGTTACCACCAAATTCTATTGGATCCTTCGCAGAGATGGCCGAACTGTTCGTGAAGGCACACACGGGTGCTCAGAAGACGGAGACCCGAGTAGAAGACATCTTCGAAATCAAGCAAAGATCTGACGAATCACTTCGCAAGTATGTGGATCGATTCCAGAGAGAACGTATGATGCTCCCCAAGGTACCAGACAGATGGGCAGCAATCGCGTTCACCAACAGCTTGGACGTCAGGAGTTCGGAGGCCACGCGAAGGCTCTACGAGTCTCTTCGCGAGTTCCCGGCAGCCAATTGGTCAGACGTCTACAATCGTTACAACTCTAAGGTACGTATCGATGTGGATAAACTGATCGGAACAGGTGCTCAGGGAAGGCCCCAAATTCGAGGCAGCGGGTTCGGAGGAAAAGCGGAAACGGAGAGGTCAGGTACACAGTATGAGCCGTACCCCGACCAATCGCGTAACAGTTCCAAAGGACGCAACCGCAACAACAACAGTAACAGAGGGCTGTCCCGAGGGGAAAGTTCCCAGTCTGCCAGCCTGCCGAGTTTGCCAAGCTTCAACGTCGAAATAGCAGAGGTCGTGGCAGTACTAAAAAATATGGGAGAAAAAGTCAGGTGGCCAAAAGACATGAAGACTGATCCCAGCAAACGAAACCAAGACGTATATTGCGAGTTCCACCGTGACCATGGGCACACTACCGAAGACTGCAAAGCCTTAAGGTACGAAATTGCTCATTTGTTGAAACAGGGATTCTTGAAGGAATTCCTGACGGAGAAAGGAAAGCAAACTCACGCGAAGGCCCAGCAAAACAAGCCAGGTCCGCCGCGAGCCTCCTCTCCGAAACGAACGGTCAACGTTATTTCGGGCGGAATCGAGGTAGATTCAGTCACCTTCTGACACGACCCGGAATTCGGTGAGGCCGTGCGGGCACCCGACATCCTCCCCTAGACCCGTCGGGCGAACCCCTACCAATTAAATCAGGAAAATAAATATAACAATTCACAATTAAGGACAAGACTTAAAACAAAAACACAGACATGCTGATATCTTTAAGCTGTACAAAAGAAATTACAGCTGCCTACCCAACATACTAGGTTTAGGGTTATCCAGACTAGACATCTAAGAGTACAAAGAAGACAAATACCTCCTGAAGGGAGCAAAATGCAACTGAAATAATAACCAATAAACTGGTGGCCATCCGGCATAAAAGCTGGCTCACCCTGACAGTTGAAGTCGTCTTCGCTCCTTCACAACGTGGCAAACTCAATCCTGGAGCGAACCTGCCGAAACGAAATAGATAGACAAGAAACAAACAACAAACAAGGGTGAGTCAAAAGGACTCAATAAGTGGGGCAGACTAGCCACCTCAAAGAATAGGATAACTAGCCAGGGAGAAAAGAAGCAGATAAACAAAATTCCTTTTATTTAAATTATGAAAAGGCAGAGCCAGATAATAACTAGAAACACGTATGGAATCACAAACTCATTAAAACCAGGAACGTAAGATAGCCAGAACATAGAGGTATCTCGAACATATTAACAATCAGAAATACATCCTGTTGCGGCGTGCAACCCGATCCATATATCCATCCTGTTGCGGTGTGCAACCCGATCGATATATTCATATTGTCGAGGCATGCAACCTGATCCATATATTTATACCGTTGCGGCGTGCAACCCGAGATACGAGCCAGAAATATATAGGCAAACTGAGATACGGTATACATACCGCATATATAAAACACAGCACGATAGTCACACAATAGTCAGCACGCGGTGCAATGAAATGGGATGAATGCAGTATGATGCAATGGTGTCACATGTGCCAAATAGATGGAGCGGAATCCTCCTGCTCCGGGGGCGGAATCCTCCTACCCTCAATATGATGCAATGGAGCGGAATCCTCCTACCCTCAATATGATGCAATGGAGCGGAATCCTCCTGCTCCGAGGGCGGAATCCTCCTACCCTCAATATGATGCAATGGAGCGGAATCCTCCTGCTCCGAGGGCGGAATCCTCCTACCCTCAATATGATGCAATGGAGTGGAATACTCCTGCTCCGAGGGCGGAATCCTCCTACCCTCAATATGATGCAATGTGCATACAAATGCAACACGATGTAATAATAACCCATCACCAGCGCGGGACTCTCATCGACAGCTGGAAAGTATATACCAACTCACAGCTAAAGTACAATACTCAGATTCTTAATGCAATACCAATGACAGGACATAACATATAATATAAAATATAAGTTCAAAGTTAAGGCGTAATGAGTACGCCTATCGGCAGCTACACACGTAAAGAACACGTGGTAGAAAATCCACGAGGCCAGGTGCCTCCAAAGAAATGGATATAAACACTTACCTTGTTACAAAGTTAGTACATCCACTCAATAACCGCTTGTCCTTTGCTTCCATTGCCAAATGATCCCACTGTGTTCAATAAGCAGAAAAATATATCACATTAGACTAAAGGCTTCATTCCTCAGTTCTTAGGGCAATCCAAGTAGGAACCTGATACCCTATTCGCATACGCAATACGCAGGCCAGGCCTATATACAGGGTTTATGGTCATATAACCAAACCCTAAATAAATTACATTTATAAGTTGCCCATAATTCACTGAGTACGAATATATAATCAATTTTATTATCGGGGTCCATTTGACCCTTCAAACTATCAATTTACGTCATTAGGGCGACGTCTAATATCCCTATTTTTACCGTAAAAATATATTCAAATATACGTAATAAACTCAAATAATATATTAGGATCATTACCTGAATGTTTTAGGGTGAAAATTCTACTTTTTTCCGGCCTCTTTTCTCATTTTCTAGCATTTTCCGGCCCCTTCTCCGCGTTAACTTTTGCATTTTCTGTTTCTGTGAAGTTTTTGCATTTTGAGCTTCAACATGAAGCTTACTGCGTAAGGGATGTATATCCCCTTTTCCCACCGACCCACTAACTTTTCTTTTGTCTTTTTGTCTCTTTTCTTTTTTTTTTTTAATTTTTTTTTCTTTTCTTTTTGCGATGAAAATTAAAACGATACCCTATGATATTCGAAATAATTCCAACTTTTGCATACAAGTTATACAAAATATATGTAACATACTCGCGAAGACGGATCTGAAATTGGACTCCCGAAACTCAAGATGCGAATTTAAATGAAAAAAAGTCAAATTATTTAACTTTCGTCATTTTAGCGGAAACTAGCCGAACGACCTCGAAATTTACTTTCGAAAGTTTATAAAAATCACAATAATCATACGAACCTAACGGCGCTTTCGGATTTCGAATCGGAGCTCATTCGGAAATACCGAGCTCGAAAATCTCTTTTTAATATTTATCGCCAATAAAAACCGAAACCTTCATCCGATGCCTACCAAACGAGGTCTGATTTAGCTCAAATTTTACAGACAGGTTCTAATGGATATTACGAGTATTTTAAAATTATCGGCAAGCCAATCGGAGTCCTAACTTCCGAAACGACTGACCGAGGTCGTTTCATTCTCCTCCACTTAAACTCTCGTTCGTCCTCGAACGAGCCTAAATCTAAAGCAAGATTTACGCAGATAACAAGATAACTTGCACAACCTTCATAAACCACTCCACGGACATTATCTCATAATTACAGAATCAGAGTTATAACACGCACATCAAATTCTTGGATAAAAACATAACTAGATAATATGATAACGTCATCGCCCAGCTTATTCTGACTAAGCTGATCCTTCCTCGATCACATGAGGAGAATTCTATATTTTCGAAACAAAGATACACGAAACTTTGAATGGGTTAACATGATTCAGCCGATAATTACCTCTTCGATATACCTTTCAATATAGAACAGGTCGATGGAACTAAGAATTAGCTTACGCTTCAGCAACGCCTTAGAGATTTAATATTATGATTAGGTATCAATTGGAGGAAGACTCCTCCACTTAAAGCATAAACTCATACAACTAATTTGAATAGAAATAGTCATCCTCGCACAACCTGCTGGACTAAAGAAGATTTAGCTAAAAGTTGCACATAGGCAAACCTAAACTACCAAACTACCCTTTCGAGTGTCCAACTAGCTGCAACTCTCGAGTTCACAACTCCATACCTTTGCCGTAAACACCATCGCCCGAAGGATGGTACTTCTATATAAAAATTTCGGCAGAGTTTCCCCTAAAACTGGATGATCCGCAAAATAGAACCAGCGCTATACTATACACGGGAATGGATACCCGGATAAACTAATAACATAAACATTTAAAACGGATAACAAGATGAGACAACTGGACCAAAAGAATAATATGCTTCCAAAACAATAATATGCTAATCCAGCCACAATAACACGTACTCTGGCTCAACACGGGGAGCATCGCAAGCAGTTACGAACCGCCCAAGCTCACTGGTGCTGGACGAAGAAGATATGTAAATGGACCGATGATAGAAATAATTAGAGCTTCAGGAAGCTCATCTTTTTATTTGCTTGGCTCCCAGAGCTACACTACTTCCGAGTCAGGCTAACCAAAGAACCGCAATTGAAGAAATAGACATTAAATGAGCTTTATAAAACAAAATCTATGTCAATTTAATCTCCCCATAAGAAGGAAACTCTGACAATTTACCTGAAACCCCTTTATAACCCAGACAAGCTCATAGGATAACATGATTTTATTAGCGTTTTGAACCAAAAGGAGACACATAGATCTAGCATTACTTACTAGCCACTTTACACTGGAAGAAACGATAACACTTGCTGATGGTGAAGAATTAGGATCCCATTATCCTACCAATACGAAATTCCGAGAAGAGAGGTAAACTGATTTGATATAATAACACAAGGTGGCATAACGGGATGCCAAGCAGGAAATAGCAATACTCACCGTCAAATCTCTTATGATTAGATCAAATAAACTAGTAGGGTCTCATAAATGCCAGGAATAAATCGTATCAGAAACTCACCCTTCTACCGCAACCGATTCTTAATTACGACAATATCCAAGGAAACCGTCGAAACATGATATGACAGACCATCTCCAGATCGATCGGAAGAATCAAATCTTAAGGAAAGAAGAAATACATGGGTCTACTACATCGGATGCCTCAGCATCCTGCCAGACTAGCAGTTTATAGAACTGCCTCTGCAGCTGAGCTATGCAACTACTCTGATAATCACCTTCTAAAGAACAACTGCCACCACACTCTCAACCTCTACCGGATGGTAGCATTTCTTTTGCTGATTGAGATCTAAATAAAATCCCCCGCGACTGCGTAGATGCCTGATGACAAAAAAAAGACGATTGCTAACTTGTCGGAGTAAGGGAAAACTCCTCAAAAGGATAGCCAGACTCACAACAATAATTTCACCTTTTCGCTGAATATGAGAACTGGACAGATTGTTGATAGTTGTAAAGAAAAGACTGAATCTGATCTTGACGAGCTACTAGCACACTCTAAGAATTACGTGACACAAGCTCAAATAACATGGAAGGTGACCTCCCAAAATAATCAGAACTCTTACCTCCAAATGAGGTACCATGGTTAACCACTAGGGCCACGGGATCTCTTGCTCTCCCACTCTAACTCTTCCCGCTCTAACTTATGATATGCCTAATATCTTTGAGCAATATCAACAACGATATCAAATGAAATCCCAGCCTCAATTTTTTTCGAGCCATCTGGGATCTCAAGGAAAAAAGAAAGGTCATCAATAAATCTTTAAATCTCTCGAAAGGCTCATGGACTAGTTCAAATGCATATTCGGCCATTTTATAGAATTCAATCTTATATTTTGAAACCAACAGGCTAACCGACAGGCTACCCTGTCAAATCCACTCGAACTGGTAACACTTTTCATCTCGTTCGCTACTCGAAAGGAACTTTTCCACGAATCTAGAAGAAAAATCGAACAAAGCTGACTAATAAAGAGCAGTCCACCAATTCAACACTGGACCTCTGAAACTGGAAAACAGAATAATCGACACCATACCGCTCGATATAACAAGAGCCCGAAGGATATGCTGACATCATTTTATTTTAAAAAGAATCACGAGGTTATCTGATGCATTGCTTAAGAATATCAGAAGGTTCAACCGCGTAAAATAATGCAACCTCTTTGGGCACTCGGACCCAATAATTACCTCCGCTGGCTAACCAGCCAGAACAATTGATGGCGCAACACATGCTGCTTGTAGAACATAATTTACCGCGACAATACTAAGAATTGGAATAGGAGCTCCCTGAGATCGAACATCTGTATCTGCAACAACCTGATAAGCTTTCTAGCGAATAATAGGTACTTGCGGTATCTGCGTCGCCAAGATACTCGTAAAAGCATCGTAGAGAGCCAAGGGAACCACAAGGTCCTGCTCCCTTGCCCATCGCAAGCTCGAACAGCTGGGACCTCCGTAACTAGGTTGTCAGCACGATAAGAAAAACTCTCGGGGCTTCGTCGGTGCTAGCCCCTTGCTAGACTGCTTCGTCTTAAACTCATACCGTTTGTTGATTTATCGCACGAGGGTTTTATAACTACCACGAAGGAATTAATGAAAATACTTTTGCATCCTAGACCGACGCACGATCAGAAAAGAGGGAAGTGAAACTTCCTAAATATCATCATAGCCCCTCGTAGATAAGTACGGACGTCTACGTACCCATCAGCAAGACTCTACTAGACACTGTCTTAGTCTGGATAGACTCTAAACCGGGCTCTGATACCAACTGACACGACCCGGAATTCGGTGAGGCCATGCGGGCACCCGACATCCTCCCATAGACCCGTCGGGCGAACCCCTACCAATTAAATCAGGAAAATAAATATAACAATTCACAATTAAGGACAAGACTTAAAACAAAAACACAGACATGCTGATATCTTTAAGCTGTACAAAAGAAATTACAGCTGCCTACCCAACATACTAGGTTTAGGGTTATCCAGACTAGACATCTAAGAGTACAAAGAAGACAAATACCTCCTGAAGGGAGCAAAATGCAACTGAAATAATAACCAATAAACTGGTGGCCATCCGGCATAAAAGCTGGCTCACCCTGACAGTTGAAGTCGTCTTCGCTCCTTCACAACGTGGCAAACTCAATCCTGGAGCGAACCTGCCGAAACGAAATAGATAGACAAGAAACAAACAACAAACAAGGGTGAGTCAAAAGGACTCAATAAGTGGGGCAGACTAGCCACCTCAAAGAATAGGATAACTAGCCAGGGAGAAAAGAAGCAGATAAACAAAATTCCTTTTATTTAAATTATGAAAAGGCAGAGCCAGATAATAACTAGAAACACGTATGGAATCACAAACTCATTAAAACCAGGAACGTAAGATAGCCAGAACATAGAGGTATCTCGAACATATTAACAATCAGAAATACATCCTGTTGCGGCGTGCAACCCGATCCATATATCCATCCTGTTGCGGTGTGCAACCCGATCGATATATTCATATTGTCGAGGCATGCAACCTGATCCATATATTTATACCGTTGCGGCGTGCAACCCGAGATACGAGCCAGAAATATATAGGCAAACTGAGATACGGTATACATACCGCATATATAAAACACAGCACGATAGTCACACAATAGTCAGCACGCGGTGCAATGAAATGGGATGAATGCAGTATGATGCAATGGTGTCACATGTGCCAAATAGATGGAGCGGAATCCTCCTGCTCCGGGGGCGGAATCCTCCTACCCTCAATATGATGCAATGGAGCGGAATCCTCCTACCCTCAATATGATGCAATGGAGCGGAATCCTCCTGCTCCGAGGGCGGAATCCTCCTACCCTCAATATGATGCAATGGAGCGGAATCCTCCTGCTCCGAGGGCGGAATCCTCCTACCCTCAATATGATGCAATGGAGTGGAATACTCCTGCTCCGAGGGCGGAATCCTCCTACCCTCAATATGATGCAATGTGCATACAAATGCAACACGATGTAATAATAACCCATCACCAGCGCGGGACTCTCATCGACAGCTGGAAAGTATATACCAACTCACGGCCAAAGTACAATACTCAGATTCTTAATGCAATACCAATGACAGGACATAACATATAATATAAAATATAAGTTCAAAGTTAAGGCGTAATGAGTACGCCTATCGGCAGCTACACACGTAAAGAACACGTGGTAGAAAATCCACGAGGCCAGGTGCCTCCAAAGAAATGGATATAAACACTTACCTTGTTACAAAGTTAGTACATCCACTCAATAACCGCTTGTCCTTTGGTTCCATTGCCAAATGATCCCACTGTGTTCAATAAGCAGAAAAATATATCACATTAGACTAAAGGCTTCATTCCTCAGTTCTTAGGGCAATCCAAGTAGGAACCTGATACCCTATTCGCATACGCAATACGCAGGCCAGGCCTATATACAGGGTTTATGGTCACATAACCAAACCCTAAATAAATTACATTTATAAGTTGCCCATAATTCACTGAGTACGAATATATAATCAATTTTATTATCGGGGTCCATTTGACCCTTCAAACTATCAATTTACGTCATTAGGGCGACGTCTAATATCCCTATTTTTACCGTAAAAATATATTCAAATATACGTAATAAACTCAAATAATATATTAGGATCATTACCTGAATGTTTCAGGGTGAAAATTCTACTTTTTTTCCGGCCTCTTTTCTCATTTTCTAGCATTTTCCGGCCCCTTCTCCGCGTTAACTTTTGCATTTTCTGTTTCTGTGAAGTTTTTGCATTTTGAGCTTCAACATGAAGCTTACTGCGTAAGGGATGTATATCCCCTTTTCCCACCGACCCACTAACTTTTCTTTTTGTCTTTTTGTCTCTTTTCTTCTTTTTTTTTTAATTTTTTTTCTTTTCTTTTTGCGATGAAAATTAAAACGATACCCTATGATATTCGAAATAATTCCAACTTTTGCATACAAGTTATACAAAATATATGTAACATACTCGCGAAGACAGATCTGAAATTGGACTCCCGAAACTCAAGATGCGAATTTAAATGAAAAAAAGTCAAATTATTTAACTTTCGTCATTTTAGCGGAAACTAGCCGAACGACCTCGAAATTTACTTTCGAAAGTTTATAAAAATCACAAATAATCATACGAACCTAACGGCGCTTTCGGATTTCGAATCGGAGCTCATTCGGCAATACCGAGCTCGAAAATCTCTTTTTAATATTTATCGCCAATAAAAACCGAAATCTTCATCCGATGCCTACCAAACGAGGTCTGATTAAGCTCAAATTTTACAGACAGGTTCTAATGGATATTACGAGTATTTTAAAATTATCGGCAAGCCAATCGGAGTCCTAACTTCCGAAACGACTGACCGAGGTCGTTTCACCTTCACAGCAAAGAAGTACGCAAAGGTGTCCATTACCAACAACAAGCGGCCACGGTCAGAAGCAGCAATCACCTTTGAGGAGTCCGACACCGATGGGCTTCAATTTCCGCATGCCGACGCATTAGTCATAACACTACGCGTGGCGGAATTCGACGTGAAGAGACTGCTCGTTGATGCGGGCAGCTCTGCAAATATCATCCAGGCACGAGTCGTGAATGAAACACAGCTATCAGACAAGATTGTGCCGATCTCTCGGGTTCTTTCCGGCTTCAACAATTCAAGCGAAAAGACTCTCGGGGAGATCACATTGCCCACCCTGGCCGAGAGGGTAACGAAGGAAACGACCTTCCATGTTGTGACGCGGATCTAGCCTACAACATCATTTTGGGCAGACCTTGGATCCACGACATGCAGGCTGTCCCTTCTACCTACCATCAAGTTGTGAAGTTCCCATCCGAATGGGGGATACGTGAGGTCCGAGGGGAATAGCACACTGCACGAGATTGCTACTCGGTAGCCCTCAAGCTACCCGAGGAGAGCAAATAGCAATTACAGCACCCGGGACCTGATGCTGCATCTGAAGAAATTAAGTACGACGTCCCGGAGTTCATCGCCAAAATAGATGAGAAGGAAAATCACATGCCAACAGTAGAAGCCTTGGAACCTGAAGAGCTGTTCGCTGATATGCCAGAGCGAAAGGTGTACTTGGGGACCGAATTGAGCGAACGCCTGCGGGGAGATATCCTGCGGTTCCTCAAGGAGCGGCATGCAACATTCGCCTGGTCCCATGCAGACATGACAGGTATTTCTCCTGACATCATCACTCACAGGTTGCACGTCGATCCGTATCACCGCCCGGTGAAGAAGAAGACGCGCCAGCAAGGAGCTTTCCGGAATCAGATAATCAACGACGAGGTCGACCGGCTGTTGAAGATCGGTTCGGTACGTGAAGTCAAATACCCGGACTGGCTAGCAAACGTGGTTGTCGTTCCTAAAAAGAACGGCAAGTGGCGAGTCTGCATTGACTTCACAGATCTGAACAAAGCCTGCCCGAAGGATTCATATCCTCTTCCCAAGATAGATCAGCTGATCGATGCAACGGCCGGACACGAGGTGTTAACTTTCCTCGACGCATATTCCGGGTACAACCAGATACTGATGGATCCCGAGGACCAGGAAAAGACGGCATTCATAACCTGTCGAGGTACGTATTGCTATAAAGTTATGCCTTTTGGATTAAAAAATGCAGGTGCGACCTACCAGCGTCTAGTCAATCGCATGTTCCATGATCACATCGGAAAGACCATGGAGGTGTACATTGACGATATGCTGATAAAATCCAAACGGGTAGAAGACCATCCGGCTCATCTGAAAGAGGCTTTTTGAATTCTGGATCAGTACAACATGAAGTTGAATCCAGAGAAATGCGCTTTCGGAGTTGGATCGGGAAAATTTCTTGGGTTCATTGTTTCTCAGCGAGGCATTGAAGTCAATCCCGCTCAGATTAAGGCTATTGAATCAATTCCAGACATACTTCGTGATAAGAAAGACGTCATGAGACTGACGGGGAGAGTATCAGCTCTACGAAGATTTATCTCCCGGTCGTCTGATCGTTGCAAAAGCTTCTTCGATGTCTTAAAGCAAAATAAGGAGTTCGAATGGACTCCAGAGTGTCAGCAGGCATTGAAGGATCTAAAGAAATATCTATCTAATCCTCCACTACTTACCACACCCGTGGAAGGCGAGCAGCTACTAATCTACCTGGCAGTCTCAGAATCATCGGTAAGCGCGGGTACTAGTTCGGGAAGAAAAAGGTAAGCAACTTCCTATCTACTATGTCAGCAAAGCTTTAATCGATGCAGAAACTCGCTATCAACCTTTAGAAAAACTAGCATTAGCTCTAGTAATCGCTGCCCGAAAATTGCGCCCGTACTTTCAAAGCCATTCTATAGTTGTAGTTACTACTTTTCCTTTACGGAATGTCCTGCACAAACCAGAATTTTCGGGGAGATTGGTAAAATGGGCTATAGAATTATCTGAATTTGATATTACTTATCAGCCCAGGGTAGCAATAAAATCACAGGTCTTAGCAGACTTCGTGGCAGACTTCAGTATGAATGTATACCCTGAAGCACAGAAGGAAGCCATTCTCTATGCCGGACAGGCTCCGGGTACCTGGGTCCTCCACACAGACGGCTCTTCCTCGTTGCTCCATCCGGAGAGATGGTAAGGCAAGCTATCAAATGCCCCTTTATTACTAACAATGAGGCCGAATATGAGGCCGTTATTGCAGGACTAGAGTTGGCGCGAAGCTATGGTGCAACCATAGTCAAGCTAAAAAACGACTCTCAATTGGTGATTAATCAGATCAATGGGGGTTTTGTTGCACGAGAGCCCAGGATATTGGCATACCTTGGCCGAGTAAAGGAACTCCTAGCACAGTTCGACAACTGGGAAGCAGTCCAAATCCCACGGGAAGAAAATCACGAAGCTGATGCTCTTGCAAACATGGGATCTGTTGCAGAAATGGGAGCAGCTAGCTCTTCGGCTGTTGTTCAACTTCTCTACACTTCCATGGACAGGGAGATATTCGAAGTCAACACCATCAGTACTACCTGGGACTGGCGGAATGAGATAACGAATTATCTCATCCACGGGACTCTCCCTACAGATGCAAAGGCTGCTCGCAAACTTCGAATAAAAGCAGCCCGATACACCATTCTCAACGGCGAGCTGTATCGAAAAATGTTCGCAGGACCCCTCGCGAAATGTCTTGGGCCTAACCAGACTAATTATGTCATGAGGGAGGTCCACGAGGGCTGTTGCGGAAACCACTCCGGTGGTAAGGCGTTAACTCGGAAGCTGATACGTGCAGGGTATTATTTGGATAAGATGGAAAGGGATGCGAATGAATTTGTCAAAAAATGTGACAAATGCCAGAGGTTTGCCCACCTTCTCCATCAACCAGCCGAACCGTTGCATTCAATAGTCTCCCCGTGGCCATTCATGAAGTGGGGGATAGACATCGTTGGTCCTCTTCCAACGGCACCAAGGGGAATGCGTTTCTTGCTGATCATCACCGATTATTTCACAAAGTGGGCTGAGGCGGCAGCATACTCAAAGGTACGGCAAACAGAAGTCGTCGACTTTCTTTGGCGCTTTGTCATATGTCGCTTTGGAGCACCCAAGGAAATAGTCATGGACAACGGTCCGCAATTTGTCGGCCAGAAAGTGACTAGGTTCCTCTAAGATCTACACATCAAGAGAATTACCTCTTCCCCATATCACCCTGTTGCCAATGGGCAGGCCGAGTCTACCAACAAAATCATTGTTGAGTCACTTAAAAAGCGCCTCGAGCAGGCAAAGGGATGTTGGGTAGAAGAACTTCCCGGAGTATTATGGGCTTACCGCACCACAGTAAAAATGAGTACCGGGGAGACCCCCTACTCGTTAGTGTATGGTGCAGATGCCCTGATCCCGGTCGAGATAGGGGAACCCAGTCTGCGATATGCACATGCCACTGAAGAATCAAATTTAGTTAATTTCTCAGAAGAATTGGATCTCCTCGAAGAACGCAGAGAACTGGCCCTCATACGAGTGGTTGCACAAAAAGAACGAGTCGAGAAGTACTACAATCGGGGACTGCGCGTACGAAGCTTCCAAGTCGGGGACTTTGTACTCAGGAAGGTTTCCCAGAGAACAAAAGAGACGAACTCGGGGAAGCTTGGCCCTAATTGGGAAGGACCCTACAAAGTAATCGCTTCAGCCGGCAAAGGGTCTTATCGCTTGGCACGACCAGACGGCTCAATCGTCCCAACCAGCTGGAATGTAATTCAGCTGAAAAGGTATCACTTCTAGGTGATTAAAACGGTCAGTCACTTTACGCCTGCCTTTTTCTATCTTTACACGCAAGTTCTTACTCTTATCCTTACATGCGAAGTTCTTACTTTTATCTTTACATAAAAGTTTTTACTTTTTGTTATACATTCTTCCTAAATGGTACTAACGGCCTGAACAAGGCCAGATCCGTTTAGCTCAACTGGCAGAGCTCGAAGTTCTTCAACTTCGCGGCTGTGGGTTCGAATCCCACAACGGACACACTCCTCGTTTGGTTATATGTGTTCGATAGATGGCTCACCGAAAACTCCTTTCATATTGTCACTTTACGTGTTCCAACATGAAAACAAGGGGGGTGGTGAGGGCCCCATAGGCCAAGAAAGACCTTAGTACAGGCAAAAGACCTTCATACAGGCATAAGACCTTGTTTAAAGGTAGGCAAATTTCTCAATTTGCGTGATACGACTTCCACGGCAAATAAGCGAAGTCATTCACAAAACAAAACTTTCATGTGACGAAACTTCCACGGCAAATAAGAGGAGTCGTTCACAAGGCCAAACGGTTCGGCCAGAACTTTAAACGACCAGAGCTTGGTCAAACTAAGTTCAACACATTTGGAAAAACTCAAGAAAGTACGAACTTAATAAAGTTTGGAAATCAGTTCTAAGGCATGAAAGCCACAAGCATATGCATACAAAAGGATCAACAATTCAAACTAAACATAGTCACTGAATGGGTCTAAAAATTGCATATATGCATTAAACTGGGAATTTACAAAACGCCAAAAATGGCTGACAGAAGTTCGCAGAGTGTATAAAAAGGCCAAACATACCGGCCAAGGATCAGAGAGTCTCTATTAGACTTCTATCCATCCAACAAGAAAGTCCGGCTCTCGCCGGACGGTACATCAATTCAGAAAAGAAAAACATTAACTTGAAGGGCCGTGACCAGGGCTCAACGCACCAGCTCCGTTAGCCCCATCGTCACTCCCCGATTCTTCATCTTCTTCTTCATCATCACCGCCGCCCGACTCCTCAGGAGAGAGACCCAATGCTTGCTGTACTCGTTGAACAGCACTCTTCGTCACCTGCAGCATCTCGTCGACGTCGACCTGCCCAGACCGGATCTGCGTTAGCAATGTAAGCTTGGCCTAAAGGGCAGCAAGCTTAGCCTTAATTTCTGATTGATCGTTCAGGTTCGCCAGATCCTTGGTCAATGTGGCCTGAGCACCCATTAACTGGGCGACCTGATCCTTGGCAGCCTGGAGATCAGAACGGGCTCTGGCCGACTCTTCATTTGCCCTCTGCAGGTTCAGCTCAAGAGATGCACGGACGTCATTAGCACTGCTCAAACTGTCATGACATTCCTCAAGCAGTCTCTCCAGACCCTGAACGGAGCGTGCGAACCCCTCTTTCTCTTCAGAAAGACGGCCCTTCTCCCTGGTGAGAGCGTCGATTTGCTCAACGCGGTTGTTGTTAACTTCCATTAACCGATTAACTTCACCACCAAGGAGACCACACTGCTCGATCAAGGTCCTGTTCTCCTTCAGAGCCTCGAGCAGCTCTTTCTGCACTTCTACCACCTGATTGGCGTTATTCAGCTGGGAGCGGAACATGATTTCAGCGGCCAGCATGCTTGACTGAAACATAAAGTAAGTAATGGTTAGAAATCATGGGCTAACAATTACTTCTAAAGACAGAGCGGGAAAAACTTACCCGGGCAGAATCGGAGGCAATTTGGAAAGCCAGTTCCTCAGCTGTTAAGTCTCTTAGCACCCACTCCTCTCGGGGGCCGATGAGCGAAGAAACTGCTTTCACCAAGCTGCGCGGCCTGGCCACGAGGTTGACCTCAGGAGCAAGTCTCAGGGTGTGTTTTCTCTCACAAAGCTTGGGCTCCCTAGCCTGCTCAGTAGGATAGTTCGGCCCAAACTTGTAGCGAACCCCTTTGATATCACTTAGCTCCGTCTGCCCAGCAATAGCTGACCGCCAAACAAGCCTTGTGGACGAAAAGGTAGAATCACCTTCCGCCTCCGGGTCTACGGTCTCACATTCGCGAAGAAAGACCGGGTTTGCTCCCTCAGAAGCCATGTTTTCGAAGTCCTCAAAACGAAAAAACTCGAGGACCCTGGCTACCCTCTTGGGAGCTTCCTCCCTGGACTCTCCCCCGGCTTCTTCTCTCCTTTCCTCTCTCACTTCTTCTTCTTCTTCCTCTTCACCAACTTTCCTCTTGCCCTTATCCGCACAAGAGGGACCTGCCTCCTCCCCGTCACCAACTCGGGGACTCCTTGGCGGAGATCGGATGGCCTCCTCTTCGGCCCTTCTCTGATCGCTGCGGAGGTGAGGCCTCCGCCTAAGAGGAACATCCGCCTCAGTTTCAGTATCCGACAGATGTATAACCTCCTGGGCCGGACCCTCTCCCCGTACGGACTCGGGGACTTTGGCTGCGGCTCCGGTGTCCGCTCCCATGGGTTCTGGGGCGCCAGCCCTAGCTGAAGGATCACCACCGGTCGACGAGGTCTGTCCGGCAGCAGCGGAAGCCTTACGGGACTTCTTCCGCATTCACCCTCGCCGTGGCTTTTCCTCTTCTTTCTCAAAGGGCTCAACCCCTCGGACAAAAGTGCTTCGCCTCCCTCCCTGCTGCGCAAAGCGCCGGCTCTAGCCAATATAGCCTCAGCCTCATCAATGGGATCAGCAACAGGTTCAGTGGGCTCGTCCTGAGGAGGAGCTGGAAAAAGTTTCCTGAAGTACCCAAACCTACAACAAGGGTAAAACGGTCAGCAACAAGAAGGTTCCCAGGGAAAAGGGTTATCAAGCGTCAAGAGATATCCTCACCGTGGTGTTTCACGGTCAAACTTTTAAGAGAAGCATAGTGTGACCACTCTCTCTTCTCCGGTTCAAATCTTGCCAAAATCGGCTTGACCCATGCCCTCAGTTCATCTATAGTTATGAACCTGTCGTAGGGTTGCTTGGTCGCTGCACGAAAAGATTTCGATCAGGAAAAAGAAGGAAAGACGAAATACATACACAGAAACTCAGGGACTTACGTGTTTTGTTCCAGACCTCTGGAAGGTGCACCTTGTCGTCAAACGTCAGGGCCGAAGAGCGCACAAATAGATACCGATGCACCCAGCCTCGGTCGCTGGTATCTTCGGAGCTGCGCACCAAGCCCTTGCTCCCGCGCATCCTGACGTTCACGTAGCCGTCCTTAAAAATCTGGACGCTGTACAGAGAAATAAAATGCTTGTACTCAAAAGATTGGTCAGTTTCAGCCGCAAACCAATCTAAGAGCGTGACTATCCTGTACACGCTGGGGCTCAACTGCCCCGAGCAGAGAAGATACTCCCTGCAAAGTCTCTCCAGCACCGGATGCAAAGGCAGTCTGCACCCCACCGTAAAGGGATAAGTGCCCATGGCTGTCCACCCAGGTCTATGGGAGGTGATGTTCTCCCCGTCAGCAACTGGTAGTAAAGGGATTTCATCACCCCAGCTGCAATCTATCCTCACACGAGGAATCACCTCCGTCGTGATCCCTGACTTGAACCTGTATGCCGGCCAGTTGCGCGTGTCACCTTCCCTATTGTGGAAGGATTTAACGTTGCAATCTGCCTCAAGCTCACCCCACTTTTTAGGGATTATCTCAGCGGCAGTAGCCTGAGAAGCCCGCGGCCTGGGAGTGGCCGACGAACTCCCAGCAGCGTCGAAATTTAAATTCCTTCTGGATCTTGAAGACATGTTTTCAGAAGAAGAATGGAGTTGCCAAGAAAAATTCAAGAGTTAAATCAAAGGTTTTTCAAAGAGCAATGCAGAAGAAATAAGAGTAGGTAAAAGATTTCTCATCAAGTGAGCTCCTATTTATAGGATTCTTGGTACAGATCCCCAACTTCCTTCGAAGACACGTGGAGGCTATTGAATAGTCCACACTTAGATCTGACCGTCGATGAGGGGAATAGGGTTAATCAATGCTTTATAGCATCATCATTATCCTAGAGAACTGCAGTCACTTCATAATCAGCAAGCGACGTGCGCACGTGGAAAGAGACGGTTAAAATTATTGCTTTTTACCCTCGGGGAACGCAGTGGTCATTTCAGAGTAAACTGTAGCGCCACAGACGTGCAGGGCACAGTTACTTTTTTATACGGCACATTTAATGCGCACGTCACAGAAGCTTATCATCAATCGGGTCAGAGTCGCACGTCATCAAGATTAAATCATGTGGAGACAAAGAGTTTGCAAAAGTTCCCGCCAAAATTCTCATCCACTCCTCGGACAGATACTCTGCCCGAGAAGTGCGGGGACTATCTGTATTGGATAAAAACTGACTAGACTTTTAGCAAGTGACACGTGTCATCCACGTGGCATGAGTTGACGTGTCACCGGACAGACATTCACCGAACAGACTTTCATCGGACAGACACTCCCCACGGGCAGACCCCGGGAAGTTACAAGATATATCAACAGTCAGCATAATTTGAACAAACGGTTACCAGCAGTATTGGATGCGATCGTTCGCCAAACGGTCACCTAGCGGTTGTAGCCTTTCCGGATAAGATGCCTGGCGGTTATTCATCAGAACGGTTCTATTCCCAACGGCTACTACTCCAACAGACGCCACCCAAAGTCTATAAATACTATTTATCTTAGCCGATTGTAACAACTTTTACTTCCTGCATCTACTGTCAATAAAATTACTTTCTCTCTTGCGCTCAAACGTACTCTCTTTCTGCCACTAAGCCATATTCTTTGCTCTTACTTTAATCACTACTTCGACAATTGGATCATCCAACATAGCGATTACCGACTGTCAAAGGAGACGATACGTTTACTTTTCCTTATTTATATTTATGCTTTATTTTAACGTTCTGCACTAGTGTTATTTGATTTATTGCGAAGATCTTCAATCTCAACTATTGACCGTGACTCCGCAAATATAAATTTAATTGCTAATTGACTTAAAATCGGATTTAGGTTAAACACCAGTGACACCACCAGTCCCCCCATTATTGCCGGTGGTTCCCCTTCCGTTTCTAGATCTGTACTAAACCCCCGTTTTCTGATTTGGGTGTCGAGAGATATGGGAGTGTGTGTTAAAAAAAATGGGGAAGAAGATATGTGTGTATTTGGTCTGTGTTTCTGATTTTTTTGAGTGTGTGAAGAAGACGAGTCGGAGCTCTTGTGTGTGTGTGTGTGTGTGTTTGTATATCGACGTGTGTGTGGATAAAGAAGGGATGTGATGGCGTTAATCGTTGCTGATGTTGTCTAATTGTATGTGGTATGATGTGTGTGCTGTGTATCAAAAAAGGAGGAAGGAGGATGATCTCTGTTATCTCCTAATTTTTGTATCGTGTACTGTATGTATGTGTGTGTGGTGTTCTTTTTGGGAAAACCAAGAGGGGGTTCGTCCGGTCTAGTACTGTGTATCTGATTATTGTATTGCTTCTGTGGTGATACGGGTGCATATGCTTGTGATGGAATTTAGAGAGGAGATGGTGATGGAGGTTTTAGGGAAGAAGACCAAAAAGCCAGTGGGATCTGGCCTATGCGTACTTGTCTGATGTTTTCTCAATATCAATACATATAGCTAAAATTTGCAAAATGAGCGTTGGTGAGTGATTGGGATTAGGGAGAAGTTTAGGAAAAGATTAAGGAGGGATTGGGGAGAGATTTTGGGGATTTTGTTAGGAAGATTGGGGAATAGGTAGGAAAGGAAAAAGTTGACTTTAGGATTTTATTCAAAAAAAAAAAGAGAAATATATGGCATAATTAAAAAGATATGAAGGATGTATTTGGTTAGAGATTTGGTCTATGTTCAAAGAAAAATGTAATTCAATAGAAAAAATAAATAAAAATAAATATAAAAAAATAAATAATTTTGGTGGAAATTTGAGAGATTGTCTAGAAAAATAAAAATTGAATAGTTTTGGATTTTATTTAAAATAATTGCAAGAAAATAGTAACTAGTCCCTAACAGAACGGACGTATCTAGACAGACTCTTGTCTAGGTTCAAAAAGGAATTTTAAAAGAAATGTTTTAGAAGGGGTGTTGACACCCAATTTTGTCCCGGATTTTAATTAATATCTAAAATTATTTTAATAAAATCAGTTATTAAAATAAAAAAGGTTTAATTATTTAAAATCCTTTAAAGTGAATTAATGAGATTTTGGAAGAAAATGCCAAATTGCATTGTTTACCCTAAAGCCCGCTTATTTATATAATAATGGCATTTAATTAGTGTAATTAAAAGAGAAAAGGATAAAATCGTTTTTAAAATTAAATTATGGCCTGTTTCCGCAAAGTCTTATAGGCTCTATACAGCCCATACCCATTTTTCCTCCTCCCCTTATCAAAAAACCCTACACCCACCATTATATATAAATAAAAAACACCCTAATCCCCTCATCATAATACACCAGCCGCGGCTCCCTCTCCCTTACACCCCTCCTCCATCATCTCCCTCATCCTCACTACTTACTTGTCCCTTTCCTTTACAAAAAAACAATCAGAACAAACACACACACAATACACACGACACACACAGCATACAAAAAACCCATTCACCACCACACATACATACATACTCTCCAACCCCTCTTCCTTCCATTTCGCAACTAGCAGCGGGCCATATACGAACATACCCACAGATCTGAAAAGAGGAAAAGGGGAGATCGGGACAGGGAGATTTGAGGAAGGAAATGAAAGATAGTAGAAACGGAGAGTAGAAGCGACGCCGCGAGCTTCACCGGAGTCACGCCGGAAAACTTCGCCGGCAGTCGCTCCTCTCTGTACGACGATGGTGTTATCGTTTGTTTCATTGTCTGGTTACTTTGCTCCATCGTTCTTAATGTTGTTGACCTTCACTGGATCTGGGACTTTGCTATCCTGCTTATATGTTATTTAACTCCATTTTTCTTATTTCATTTGGTCAATGGAATATTGGCGTATTGGTGTTTGTATTGCTCTGTTTCGTTCCCACAATTTAGAGTGGTTTTTGATCGCTGCACTGTTGGTTTCGTGAAGGATTTTGGTATTGTTGGTTTTTGACTGGTGTTGCTTATGATGTGAATTAATCTTGAGCAGAGAGGGGAGTTCTTTGTCTTTTGTGACTTGGAGAATGCAGGAGTTTCTAAGGGTGGTTGCTCTGTTTCTCCTTGAGTTCATAGCTGAGAAATTCTGTGGTTAGTTTTTGATCAACAACCCCTTGATTTGCATAATTCTAAATGATTGTGCTCATCTTAAGCTTTTAAGAGATACAGCACTTCTAGGCCTATTAAAATAACTGACTTGAGGCCTATGCATATGGACTGATTTGAACTTGATACTACACCTGGTCAATGAAAAAATACGTATACACGTATTGAGGCCTATACAAGGAATTGACGGATAATGAATTGACGGATTTTGAACATGATACTACACTTGATCTGTCCCGTCCCCGTGTCCCTAAAGCAAAAGGCGATGATGAATGTATTTTAATGCTAAGCAAGTTGAATAGAGTAGTGGGTTTGGTTCTTTGGCACGGCAACACGGCCCGGGCTCCGTGTTTGCAACCGTACCAAATCCCGAGCCTCTATTCGACGCGCCATACGAACCTGAGCCTAAATTTTGCAAAAACAAACCCCCTTACTATTATTATTATTATTATTATTATTATTATTATTATTATTATTATAATATTATTATTATTATTATTATATATTTTATTATTATTACTTTATTATTTTAGTATTATCATTTCATTTTCATTAGTTATTATACTTTATTATCGTACTAATTCAATTTTATTTGTTTGTTTTGCGAGGTACACTTTGGCACGAACACTTGGGGACGAGTTGGTTAAAACTCGACATTGGGGTTGCTAATTTGCATTGGAGTCTCATTGGGGTCGAGTTCGGGCTCAAGATTCAAGAAGTGAAATCATAGAAAGTGCTTTGTTGAGCCGCCTATTCTAACTTAGGCTCATGGGCATATAATTGTATAAAATTAAATAAATTCAAGGCTCCCATGAGTTTATCAATTTTCGGGTTCTTCTTCTAAACCTCCTCTTTTCCCATCCTTAGAAATTGCATGTCTATAGGAACTCCCGTAGATAATTGTTATAGAATAATTTGCTATTTGTGGATGGATGTTTATTTATTTATTGAGTTATTTTGTGAATATTTATTTCTTTTGAATTTCCATCCTATATAGGAATTTCGTACCTTTTAGTTAAATAGTGCGTGCAATAAAATTTGAAAATAATAAAAGTAAAAACTTTATTTTAAATCCCTCGAATTGAAATTTCAATTGAGATTTTTCCCATATTAATTGATTTTCTTACCTCTTCCCAAAGTGCATTATTATTATTATTAGCATTATTATTAGTATTATTATTATTATTATATTTAAATTCATATCTAAAGCGTAATTTATTACAACCTTAGATTTTAGCATTAAGTTTAATGTTTTTTAACTAAATTGTGTAAACTTGCATCTATAGAGCTATTTTGTGAAAACCGAAGGATTAACCACATTTTGTGGATTTTCGAAAGTGCTTTTCAAATGAAAACCTTCTTTCGAAAATAATTGAACCTCTTACTTAGAATCTCTGAAAAAGACCATTTTCCTTAAAACGGAGTGCTTGCACGCACTATTTAATTAATTGGTTCCTAATTCTCCTAAATTAGGTGGCGACTCCAAAGAAAGCCCTTTGGAGTCCCATTTTGTTGAACATTATACCCGAAACCTATCTTTTCTTAAAGAAAGGGTAATTTTTGGGGTTCAACAGCGTGGCGACTTCACTGGGGATACCTTAAGGTTCTAACCGCAAGGTTTTTCACAAGATAACTCTTTATTGGTTTATTATTTGCAAAAAATAGCATGTTTAGTTAATTTGATTATTTGCAATTGTTTGTCACTGAAAGCATGTCACTACACTTTATTTGTGCACATATAAAACTGGCATTCCGTTCATATTTCCCCCATTCCTGGGAGCTTCTTCATGGTTACTTATACCCGCGAGGTGTATGCATATAGACCCGCAACTCACAAAAAAACCCTTTAAGAAAGAGTGCGCGTACCTGCGGGGTGAGCGGATAGTTTTACTACCGCGTGACCGCTTGCCACTCAAAACAGCCTTGTATCTAATGAACCCACTCTAGAGTTTCCATTAGGAACATGCATGCATATACACCTTAGTTTGGACCCGGTCCTTGATACCGTTTCCAAGAATTAAGAAACCGCCCTTTTGTCGACGGGTACTGAATCCCAACGACATTGCATATTATGTGATCGTGTGGATATTACAACGAATCCCAAACCATTTGCCATGTCAAATTTGAGAAGTTGACAATTATGTCGATTTATTTTTATCTCAGATGTTGTATTGACAAACGGCTTGTGTCGTTATAATAACCACATGTGCGTGCAACTTGACGATTAGGCCTACCTCTGGCATAAAGAGGCACCTTACAGGGTAGGACGCGTTTTCATATTTATTTGCGCTCAACTACTTGTGATTGTCACATGTTAAATGCTTCCCTTGCTTTGTTTGTTCAAAATGCGTTAAACACTAGGTGTTGCTTGCTTGTATGCAATCTCATGAATGACATGCAAACTATCTTAGTTACCCTTTGAGAGGTTTCTTTTGTTTTGTTTATTTCTTTAGGAAATGTTGGATTTGTGAAGTGGCTGACCATTCACCACGCAAAGGATTCGAGATCTGATTAATGGTAGACGCTCTAGCTCATGAACGATGCAGTACCAGAAGCTAATGGCATTGCTTGAAAGAACTTGGCGATTGAACTTAGTAGCATTATTTTCAATTTTAATTCAGATTGAGGCCCTGAATTGCATTGTACTTTAAAGCTTATGTTAATCTAAATCAACTCATTTTGAATTCATGAAAGTTGAAATAAAATGCATCTCATTCTTATTATATTATTTACGCTTGCATTTGTTTTCATTTCAAAATTAAAATTGATAAACCTGCCAAAGCTTTGCTTGTAATGTATGGCAAAACAACTGAACAATTTAAAGCGATGCACTGAAAAGTTATTGTTTGCGCTCTTCGGATATTGCACTATCTGTTAGAATTTCAACTGGGGCAGCTTTTATTTGTTGGTATATGGCGTTGAAGCAGTGATGCAGAACTACGCACGGTCTGATTCCCAAGGAGGGATACGTAGGCTCCCCCATGGGGCTCGACCCTTTAGCATCTAAGTCATTATTTTCCCCCAAGAAGGACAACTGGGGCAATTTTTGCAAAACAAGTTAGAGATGCGGAAGATAATAACTGGGGCAGAATTTTGCAAGAAGCAGCATTGGTTATAAGAGGCAGAATTGGCAAGAATTTTGAAATTGCTTAAGCAAACAGTGCAAAGTCTAAGACAAAGGACGTTCAGTTTGTTTTAAAATATGTTACAAGTTTAAGTCAAGGCAAATTTTCGAAATGCATCTTTGACTTCATTTGCATGCTTATTTCACTCGCTATATTGCATTAAAACATTTTATCTTGCCTCGATTTTTTTAAAGTCTATGCTATTTGAGTTCATGAGTCAAGTTTCTGAAAGCAATTTGCAAATCCAAGTCCAATGAAGACAAGGAAGCAGCAGAAGCAGCAAGATCAGGATGAAGTCTGCACAAATCAAACGCTTCCCCCCTTTCCTCCTCAAAGCTAACAATTTTTCTTTGAGAGCAGGAACATGAAAGCTTGCAATGAAAGGATCATTCACACTATGGATGAGCAATTATTTGAACGAGCATCTAAAGTTGCCTTGCAGATGGCGTTGCATTGCCTTTTTCATAACTTAAAGCACTATGCTTTGTCATGAGTTATTGCCGAACAGGCGGCATTTCTACCTCTATGACTTTCATTCCTAATGGGCGACAAAGCCGAGGCTTGTTTTGTGTTCTCAAAACTAAGCCAAATAGGGCATCGCTTTGTTTCAGGCTATAATCCGCACAAGGCCATCCTTGCCGGATTGTCTCGCCAATTGATTTATCAATGGCTATCGCACTGACTACATTTCCGCACTACTTTACTTTGCACTTATTTTGAATTACGCCTTCGCACTTGCTTTAAAATTAACGCCTTGCTTTACTCTTTCAGGTTGACTATCGGCTACGAGGATCCCCTTTGTTGGACTATCTCGCCTATTGATTCGCCAAATGGCTCTTGCATTGCTCTACACTCCCGCATTACTTTGCTTTGCACTTGCTTTGAATTATGTCTTCACACTTGCTTTGAAATTAACGCCTTGCTTTATTCTTTCAGGTTGACCACCAGAAATTGAACATCAGATTCAATAAGAACTGAAGGCATTCAACACGTTGCAGCACTATTAATACAAGCAACATGACCCAGTTTTGCTTATTTGTTTTGCATTATCTTGCCTTAATTAATCCAATTTGCAACTTTGTTTTGCAGGCTGCGATCAAATTTAGGCTCGTTCACCTTATATTGAACGTTTTGGGCTCATTCGCCTTACAATTGAATGTTTTGGGCTCGTTCGCCTTATAAATGAACGTTATGTTACCTGCGTAGGATATAGATTAGCCAAGTCGACTTGAGATATTATGTCTCGTTAGTCAACTTATCTTATGAAAGCCTTGCATTTTACAATTCGTTCTCGCTTTACTTATTGTTTTGCTTTACTGTTTCAGAATAAGGATCAGCTTAGAGGTTCTCCGGGCGGAGTATCTTGTCAGTTGATCGAAGGAAGAACTTTGGATGATATCAAGACCCAACTTTGCTTATTTGTTTTGCATTATCTTGCCTTAATTAATCCAATTTGCAACTTTGTTTTGCGGGATGCTATCAAATTTAGGCTCGTTCACCTTATAATCGAACGTTTTAAGCTCGTTCGCCTTATAATTGAACGTTTTAGGCTCATTCGCCTTATAATTGAATGTTTGGGCTCGTTCGCCTTATAATTGAATGTTTGGGCTCGTTCGCCTTACAAACGAACGTTATGTTACCTGCGTAGGATATAGATTAGCCAAGTCGACTTGAGATATTATGTCTCGTTAGTCGACTTATTTTACGAAAGCCTTGCATTTTACAATTCGTTCTCACTTTACTTATTGTCTTGCTTTACTGTTTCAGAATAAGGATCAGCTTAGAGGTTTTCCGGGCGGAGTATCTTGTCAGTTGATCGAAGGAAGAACTTTGGATGACATCAAGACCCAACTTTGCTTATTTGTTTTGCATAATCTTGCCTTAATTAATCCAATTTGCAACTTTGTTTTGCAGGATGCTATCAAATTTAGGCCCGTTCGCCTTATAATTGAACGTTTTGGGCTCGTTCGCCTTATAATTGAACGTTTTAGGCTCATTCGCCTTATAATTGAATGTTTGGGCTCGTTCGCCTTATAAACGAACGTTATGTTACCTGCGTAGGATATAGATTAGCCAAGTCGACTTGAGACATTATGTCTCGTTAGTCGACTTATTTTAGGATCACGTCGAACTACATATGGCCTGATTCTCTATCAGCCCGAGATATGTAGGCAACTCGGAAACCGAAGTTCGGCCATGTCCATAAGCCTTGCATTTTGATCCCAGGAATCAAAGTCTTGGCTTTACCGTGACAAAATTGGTTTTCACGTCAACTTTCTTTACCCTGAAAACTCTTTCATCCTTTTCGGGTAAATAGGGGCAGCTGTTGACACCCAATTTTGTCCCGGATTTTAATTAATATCTAAAATTATTTTAATAAAATCAGTTATTAAAATAAAAAAGGTTTAATTATTTAAAATCCTTTAAAGTGAATTAATGAGATTTTGGAAGAAAATACCAAATTGCATTGTTTACCCTAAAGCCCGCTTATTTATATAATAATGGCATTTAATTAGTTTAATTAAAAGAGAAAAGGATAAAATCGTTTTTAAAATTAAATTATGGCCTGTTTCCGCAAAGTCTTATAGGCTCTATACAGCCCATACCCATTTTTCCTCCTCCCCTTATCAAAAAACCCTACACCCACCATTATATATAAATAAAAAACACCCTAATCCCCTCATCATAATACACCAGCCGCGGCTCCCTCTCCCTTACACCCCTCCTCCCATCATCTCCCTCATCCTCACTACTTACTTGTCCCTTTCCTTTACAAAAAAACAATCAGAACAAACACACACACAATACACACGACACACACAGCATACAAAAAACCCATTCACCACCACACATACATACATACTCTCCAACCCCTCTTCCTTCCATTTCGCAACTAGCAGCGGGCCATATACGAACATACCCACAGATCTGAAAAGAGGAAAAGGGGAGATCGGGACAGGGAGATTTGAGGAAGGAAATGAAAGATAGTAGAAACGGAGAGTAGAAGCGACGCCGCGAGCTTCACCGGAGTCACGCCGGAAAACTTCGCCGGCAGTCGCTCCTCTCCGTACGACGATGGTGTTATCGTTTGTTTCATTGGCTGGTTACTTTGCTCCATCGTTCTTAATGTTGTTGACCTTCACTGGATCTGGGACTTTGCTATCCTGCTTATATGTTATTTAACTCCATTTTTCTTATTTCATTTGGTCAATGGAATATTGGCGTATTGGTGTTTGTATTGCTCTGTTTCGTTCCCACAATTTAGAGTGGTTTTTGATCGCTGCACTGTTGGTTTCGTGAAGGATTTTGGTATTGTTGGTTTTTGACTGGTGTTGCTTATGATGTGAATTAATCTTGAGCAGAGAGGGGAGTTCTTTGTCTTTTGTGACTTGGAGAATGCAGGAGTTTCTAAGGGTGGTTGCTCTGTTTCTCCTTGAGTTCATAGCTGAGAAATTCTATGGTTACTTTTTGATCAACAGCCCCTTGATTTGCATAATTCTAAATGATTGTGCTCATCTTAAGCATTTAAGAGATACCGCACTTCTAGGCCTATTAAAATAACTGACTTGAGGCCTATGCATATGGACTGATTTGAACTTGATACTACACCTGGCCAATGAAAAAATACGTATACACGTATTGAGGCCTATACAAGGAATTGACGGATAATGAATTGACGGATTTTGAACATGATACTACACTTGATCTGTCCCGTCCCCGTGTCCCTAAAGCAAAAGGCGATGATGAATGCATTTTAATGCTAAGCAAGTTGAATAGAGTAGTGGGTTTGGTGCTTTGGCACGGCAACACGGTCCGGGCTCCGTGTTTGCAACCGTACCAAATCCCGAGCCTCTATTCGACGCGCCATACGAACCTGAGCCTAAATTTTACAAAAACAAACCCCCTTACTATTATTATTATTATTATTATTATTATTATTATTATTATTATTATTATTATTATTATTATTTTTATTATATATTTTATTATTATTACTTTATTATTTTAGTATTATCATTTCATTTTCATTAGTTATTATACTTTATTATCGTACTAATTCAATTTTATTTGTTTGTTTTGCGAGGTACACTTTGGCACGAACACTTGGGGACGAGTTGGTTAAAACTCGACATTGGGGTTGCTAATTTGCATTGGAGTCTCATTGGGGTCGAGTTCGGGCTCAAGATTCAAGAAGTGAAATCATAGAAAGTGCTTTGTTGAGCCGCCTATTCTAACTTAGGCTCATGGGCATATAATTGTATAAAATTAAATAAATTCAAGGCTCCCATGAGTTTATCAATTTTCGGGTTCTTCTTCTAAACCTCCTCTTTTCCCATCCTTAGAAATTGCATGTCTATAAGAACTCCCGTAGATAATTGTTATAGAATAATTTGCTATTTGTGGATGGATGTTTATTTATTTATTGATTTATTTTGTGAATATTTATTTCTTTTGAATTTCCATCTTATATAGGAATTTCGTACCTTTTAGTTAAATAGTGCGTGCAATAAAATTTGAAAATAATAAAAGTAAAAACTTATTTTAAATCCCTCGAATTGCAATTTCAATTGAGATTTTTCCCATATTAATTGATTTTCTTACCTCTTCCCAAAGTGCATTATTATTATTATTAGCATTATTATTAGTATTATTATTATTATATTTAAATTCATATCTAAAGCGTAATTTATTACAACCTTAGATTTTAGCATTAAGTTTAATGTTTTTGAACTAAATTGTGTAAACTTGCATCTATAGAGCTATTTTGTGAAAACCGAAGGATTAACCACATTTTGTGGATTTTCGAAAGTGCTTTTCAAATGAAAACCTTCTTTCGAAAATAATTGAACCTCTTACTTAGAATCTCTGAAAAAGACCATTTTCCTTAAAACGGAGTGCTTGCACGCACTATTTAATTAATTGGTTCCTAATTCTCCTAAATTAGGTGGCGACTCCAAAGAAAGCCCTTTGGAGTCCCATTTTGTTGAACATTATACCCGAAACCTATCTTTTCTTAAAGAAAGGGTAATTTTTGGGGTTCAACAAGGGGTATTCATATATATTGAAATTCGAAAGAATTCAAATTCAAATATATGACAAATCAATGAATAGAAATGGATTGGTTACGACTAATATTATTACTTAAAGGTGCTAAATAAAATATAAATATATGTATATATACTATATAAGATGAGATGAACAAATAGTAAAATGCACAAAAAAAGAAAATTGGAGTACAAATTAAACTAATTAAATATAAATAGCCACAAATATTTATTAAAGCCACAATTATTTATTAAATGCTATAAATGCACTAAAATTGCACAAACAACTATATTTTGATAAATAGCCTAAATAATGTAAAATTATGTAATATAGCCATATTTAAGTATATAATATATAAGTAGAGGATAGCACACGTAAATGCATGACTTTTAATGCAAATTATGCACAAACAGTCAAATCGCACTATTAAGTTAAATTTTGGCCGATTTTAGAAAAAGAAGGGATAAAATTGGGTGTCAACAGCTACCCCTCTTTGCCAGGGGATGATGAAAAGAGTCTTCGGGCAAATATAGTTGATGGATTAGCCAATTTTGTCACGACTGATATGCAAAATGATTGAAAAGGGAAAATATGAGTTTTAGGGTGTTTCGGTCGAACCTTGGTCTCTGAGTTGCCTGCATATCTCGGGTTTCATGAGAATCAGGCCGTGTGTAGTTCTAGAATGGCATGTTGCCTATGTAGGATATTTATGACGCAAAATTTTAGATGTCAGCGTGCAAAGTTTACATTCGTGTATGCTTTGCCTTTTGGTGAGATAAATTCAGGAATGAAGCGAAGGCACTATCGAAGATGATATAACATCAATAGATCGAGCGTGGGAAAAATGCTTATAATCATCCTAGTTATGAAAATGTGGCGCGCTACACACCCCTAAAGAGGAGTTTATACGTACATAGTTTCTACTTCATCTCGATAAATGAGTAATTTCGCCTCTAACATTACCTTGACTGAGCAGGGAAGCACTTGAGGAGCGAGTTTTATAAGTGCGCACGGTTCAAGCAGACATGCACGATTAAGCACGAAAACACGCAGGATTGACGCTGATAGGCTTGAATAGACAAAGTAGGCATTAATTGGAAGGAAATGCAAAATGACCTCCTAATTTATAATGAAAGATTAGGTAGATTATTTGTGGGAGCACGAGATGATCGGCTTTGGGCATGTCGAAATTTGACAGAATAGGTAGTTTGCAGGTACAACAGAGGCATTGTCAAAAGACGAGGTAACATCGATAGATCGAGTGTAGGGAAAGAGGCTTGTAATCATCCTAGCTATGAAGATGTGGTGCACGACACACTCATAAAGAGGAGTTTACATGGCCATAGTTTCAACTACAACTCGATAGATGAGTCATCTTGCCTTCAACATTGTCTTGAATTAGTTGGGGAACATTGAGGAGTAAAGCACGATAAATATGCACGATTCAAATGGATAGGCACGAATAGGAAGGAATACGAAGCTGGCACCCAATCAGCAAGGAATGATTAGGTAGGTCACTGGTGCGAGTATGGAACTGTAGCTTTGAGCGCTTTAGAACTCGGTAAAATAGGTAGCTGGTGGGTGTAGCAAAAGCATTGTCTGTAGGATTAAGCTTCTTGAATTGGGTTTTGGGATGATGCTTTGTATGTATTTGAGGTTTTGTGGTTGCACGGTTGGTAGTGACTTTGGGAGCAAGTGTCAGAGTATGGCGCATGGGTTCGTCGAGAGATCGGGGAGTCCATACAGCAAAATCAAGATAAATGCAAATTGAGATAAAAATAAAGAAAAAGTAAACTTCCCTGTTGAGTTGGCTCTCCTTTGTCGTGTAGTTGTCTAGTCTGCTTTCAAGTGCTCAGTGTTAGGGAATATGGGCCTCTCCTCTGGGGAAATTCATTTGCTAAGTGCTTCTCGTCAGGAAATAATTGCTTCGTCGCGCTGAGCTGTCATTGGATAATCTTGCCAGTGTAACGCCGGATTGTATGTCCTGCGATAAAAGTGAGTTTTGCAAAATAGTATGTATGTGGATGCATAAAGAGACTTCCCTATCGTTGAATCGTCTTGCCACTACTTTTCGTCATTTAAATGTGTGCTTGTCACGTCAGGCTGTAGACCCCCTATTTGTATTGAGCTGTGTATCTTTTCATGCAGGGCTGTCTACCATTTTTTCATTTAGTTGCACACCCTTTATCATGCCATCCTTTCACCGGGTTGTCTACCCTCCAGGCTGTCTACCCCTTGTCATGCTATCCTTTTACCGGGCTGTCTACCCTCAAGGATGTCTACTCCATGCTATAACATTCCTTTCACTTGGCTGGGCTGTCTACTCTCCAAGCTGTCTACCTTTATCATACCAACTTTCTCAACGGGCTATCTACCCTTGCCATGCAAAACTCAACATCGTGCTATCTACCCTCTGTCATGCCAAACTTCTCACAGGGCTGTCTACCTTCAGGGCTGTCTACCTTTTGCCATGCCAAACTCAACATTTGGTTGTCTACCCTCTGTCATGCCAAACTTCTCACATGGCTGTCTACCCTCAAGGCTGTCTATCATTTGCCATGCCAAACAAAACATCGGGTTGTCTACTCTCTGTCATGCCAAACTTCTCACAGGGCTGTCTACCCTCAGGGCTGTCTATCTTTTGATATGTCAAACTCAACATCGAGCTGTCTACTCTCTGTCATGCCAAACTTCTCACAGGGATATCTACCCTTTGCCATGCCAAACTTAACATCGGGATGTCTACCCTCTGTCATGCCAAACTTCTCACAGGGCTGTCTACCCTTTGCCATGCTAAACACAACATCAGGCTGTCTACCCTCTGTCATGCCAAACTTATCACAGAGCTGTCTACCCTCAGGGCTGTCTACCCCTTGCCATGCCAAACTAAACATCGAGTTGTCTACCCTCTGTCATGCCAAACTTCTCACAGGGCTGTCTACCCTTTGCCATGCCAAACCCAACATCGGACTGTCTACCCTCTGTCATGCCAAACTTCTCGTAGAACTGTCTACCCTCAGGGCTGTCTACCCTCAGGGCAGTCTACCCTTTGTCATGCCAAACTCAACATCGGGATGTCTACCCTCTGTCATGCCAAACTTGCTCAACGGGCTGTCTACCCTTTGTCATACCAATTTTTCTCATCGGGCTGTCTACCCTCCGAACAAAAGTGAAGTGCATGTCGCGTCGGGCTGTATACCCTGCGATCAAAAGGTAAAGTGAAGTGCAAAAAATAGAATGACATTGTTATGTCATGCAGTGTGCTAAGAAAGTTATCGTGTTGCTTTTATGAGGCTTTTCTTGAAATTTTTGAGGGGATCTCAAAAAATTTTCTGCCCCAGTGTCAAGCTTGCGCCTTTTGAAATTTTTGAGGGGATCCTCAAAAATTCTGCCCCATTTATTGCTTATGACAGATCACCGAGAGAGGGTGGTTGCATTGCACTGAACACCAATGTATTAGCTAGAATCTGCATTCGTCCTTTAGTGTGACGATTGGGGTATATCGATGACTGTGAGTATGTGGATATTTGCATACTCAGACTGAGGTTCGGTGTTTGAATTTTGCCGGATTCGGGAGTTGCCCAAAATTGTATTTGCCTTAGGTTATGACGGGGTGTCTTCATGTTTCATGCTTTTCTTTTCGAAAGCCATGGAGCTAACTGTCATGGATTGGGCTTTGTAGAAAGTGTGTTTGTGATTTGGGAGTTGAAGTTTCCCTTTGTTGGTTCTTGGTGTACCATTGTCTTGCTTTGGTTAATCAGACTATGAACTTTGTGTTTCAGTGCTGGATGTCTTGTGACGTCATGATATTGAAAGTGTAAGTGTCGATTGTATGTCTTGTTGGATCGAATTTATGAATGGGTATCTAAGGAGTAGTTTGTTTGTTGGGTGCAATATTTTTTGACTACAAGGAGTAAAGGTGTGAGGTTTTATCTTTTTGTATGTCTTTGATTGTGTTGAGCCTGATAAGGTTGTTGTTTGAAAGTCTTGACAGAGGGGAGATTTTTTATTGTATAAATTGGGTGCAGTGTGAGGCTGTGAATTTTGGCAGCTTCGTTTATATAGTGATTGGATTTCTTTCTTGCGGCTCTTGCGTGGGTATAGTGCTAGCTGATTTTATTTGCCCATACACAAATTGTACGGAAGTAGGATTGGGATCATCTGGGTTTTCTCGGTGTCCCATGTTGGTGGTTTAGAAGTCCTTGTTGAGGAAAATATTTTCAGCTTGGCATGCCACTTCGGCTTTTCTTAATACAGATTCTAGACCAATTTTGGTGTTCAAGCGCAGAGCGACTGTAACAAAGTGGTGAAATGCACAAGATCGTGTGGGCATATTAGCAAAGATTTGACGCAAAAGTGATACATAAGCTTACGAGGATGCCTAGACTGCAGATAACGGATTAGCGCTTGAATTTGGAGATTATCATAGAACGCACAGATATCACAAGAGATTGCCTAAGTTCTTTATGTAGCAGTCAAGGCAAGAATTTTAGTCAAACGACCGATGCTTGTTTAAGCGGGAGATGAGGAGTTGAATGTCAATGAAAAATGAAAAAGATGCTGTGTAAAGAATACGTTCTGTTGTGCGACAGAAAGGGGGGGGGGTTGGCTTTTATCGAACACCAAGACTTTGAGTGCATTTATAATCATTTCTTGAAAATTTGTCTGTCATGATGCCTATGTATCTTTCAAAGAGATACTCAACGCTTTTCATACTTGTCAACCAACTGCTGCAATATAGTCCTTGCACCAACTTTTCCTTGTTGGATAATATCTTATTGCTGAGCCGCCGAACTCGATGTAGGTTGCCTATGTATCATGTGTACTCTTAGATTGCTACGTCCTATGAGAATTCATATTACTCCAATGACGCCTTCGATCAAAATTGCTCCAAGAAGTCTGTTTGCATGTGCTTTTATATCAAATCAATCCTTATTCTTGTAAATGTTTCAAATAACTTCATCTTCTTGCTTTCTCTTTGCTAGTGGATAGATATATGCTTCCCAATGCTCCAGGGGTCTCCAGGGTTGTCATATAATGATGGCTTTGTCATTGTGCCTTTGCCTCTCATTTTCAAGTTGAGTTGGCTTGCCTACTTTGGTTGTTATGTACAAGTCTTTGCTACATCCATTGCTTTCCGATTCCTTATTGTCTTTTACTAGATTTTTGACTGCTGTTTCGATCATGACAAGAGCAAGTCTGGGAAATGCCTTGGATAACAGTTATGTATTGCAGGTGGTGTGCATGTGTAGACAGGTGCAACAAAGTAATCCTCGGGCACTGGTGTCAAAAGGTATTAAGGTGAGTCATGTGTGCCTTTAAGTTTGACCAACATTTCTCTTGCTTTGTCAGTTTTCTTTCCATGTGCATAGTGCTTGCTGGAACAATTGAGGTACCGGGACTATAAGCCTGACAGTTTTCAATCTCCCGAATAATTAAGTGTGGGATTCGGCTAGCGGAGTATAGTTTCTTTTTTGTCTTTGGTTTGCATTAGGGCGAGGCCTAGGAAGGTATAGTGGCTCATTTCGGTAGTCGGGTTGAGTATTTTGCTAGTATGGTGGACGATTTGGTGCTGGGATGTAGAATATAGATCGAGTTGGCTGAGTGTTGTAAACGAGATATTCAGGTGGTATGTGAGGGTAGGGATAAAATGGTGACGACATTTGATAATAGTGGTTGAAAGTAGGGTCTTGAATGGTTACAACAAAAGAGACTTTATCTTTCTTCTTTTAAAAAGGCTCACATTTCCAGACTGGATAGCCTTATTAGCAGCTTGTAGTGCCGCAGAGATATTATAGAGAGAGGAGAGGGCTGGTGGGAATTGGTGTGAAAACTTTCTTATTTCGAAAAATTCCTGACAAGTGCACTTGCTTAACCGTATTTTTTGCCTTGGTATTCAAGTTGAGCCAACCTTTTAGGTAATAGATTTTTGAGTTTGGTAGTGAGTTAGAGATAGTTTGGACATGCACAAGGTTTCAGATATCAGGATTTGGACATAGAGTAGGGAGAGGAGGTGCCTTGGTAGGAAATTGAATTCGGGAAGGGATCCACTTAGGTAGAGAGAGACTTAGAACAACAGACAAATTCATGCAATGCACACATATCAAATAAGAAATGCATCCTATAATGCGAAGAACCGTTTTACGCACGATGATTTGAAAAGCGCTTTGTGCCACATGTATCATTTCGCTTGCTAACAAATTGCGAAGCCTAAAAGATAATATTGCATTTATTGGACTTTATTTACATAGGCTGATATTGAAATAGAGCAAAAGGTGGAAAGCATTGCTAGAAGGTTAGATTATGGCCAGGTTAACATCTTTCATGTTGATCCATCCCCAGAAGATTCTTCTTCTTCTTCTTCTTCTTCTTCTTCTTCTTCTTCTTCTTCTTCGGACGAGTCTTCCTCGGATAAGCTTGCCTCTGGTGAGTATCCTTGGAAGATGATATTGTCTGCATCAGTTAAGAGCCGGGATATGTCAAATGTGAAGTTCTTCAACATTTCCCAAGCCTTTCTTCCTTTCTCTTCTATTCCTTTGTTTGCCATAGAATTCATTCCCTCGCTAGCCCATACGCCGATACACTCTATGTGTGTTGTCAGGAGTTCTGCCTTACTGCGCCATTTACCTTTTTCTTTGTTCTTTGCTTCGACCAAACTTTGCTTCTTTGCTATTTTCCCTTGTGCCCTTGCCAGTTGTTTGCGTAACCTTTTGTACTCAGATTTTAACTCACAGCATTTCTTTTCCTTTTTGTTGTTGCTCTTGGTTGAACTTCCCTTGCTATGTCTTTCCTAAGCCAGTCTGGATAGTCTTCATCATAGCCTGCGTCAAACTTGTCTTGTCCAATAGTCTCGACTCCCATTCGTTGCCTTTCTTTCCAAAGTTCTAATATCTTGTCTTTGAATGGTATCACTCATCCGAGAATATTTTCTTTGAAACTTCTGATGTCTGCAATTTGGGGTACAATCTGTTTTCTCCCTGCTTGTCTAAGTGCCCTTAAAGTAGTGTATGGGTAAACTCCTCTAAAGCCTACTAAGATGAGAAACGAGTCCTTTTCTGACCGTATGATCACCGTAGTGCTGGGAAAGTAATCAAACATCCATTGTATACTTTCAGATGTCAGCTGACAGAACATGTAGTGCCAACCGTTGGCAGTTGTTGGTTGGTCCCACTTCCCAAGAGCATTGTCCATACGAGCGGTATGAGTTAAGATGTAGCTTTCTCTTGTTATGGAATGGAAAGCTTACTCTGTGCTATCCATCTTTAGCAAATGCTCCATCAGCCAAATTGTAAAAGGAAATTACAACCTTCGAAGAAACCAACGCCCTTCTTGCATCTTTCTAAAGCACGGTTCATCTCTGCGACGATCATAGGTACCAATGTGTATTTCTTGTTAATGTCTTTGAGTAAGGCATCAACAATTGAAACCATGCAAACATCAACTCGTCCTTTGTGTTGTGGAAACATGACAGTCCCTAAAAAGTTGGTGACAAAAGCAAGTACTCTCCGCTCTTACCATTTTGCCTGATTAATGCTGAAATAGTCTTCAGATTCATGAAATGCTTCTTCATATCCAAATTTGATATAGAGGGAAGTCAAAGAGATTTCCGACTGCCTTATACTGTCTATGCATAATTCGGGCTTAAACACTGCCATTTCGAAGAATTCCTCGTATGTAATGTTCTTAGGCATCAACACTTCTTCACTTTCAAATGTTAATTGAGTTAACCCGCCTATTTCTTCCAGTAATGGTGTCAATTCTGCACTCCCAAAGTAAAAAACTGCTCGGTCTACATCCCAATAATGTATTGTTGCTTCTACTATCCCTTTCATGGGCGTGTGCTCCATTAGCGAAATCATGTTCCCCAACACCATTTTGACTCGGTTCTGTTGATCTATGCTTAGGTTTTTCCACCAAACTTTCAACAACTGGGGATTTTCAGCAATCGTGTTAAATGTTCTAGTGGCCATGATCATTTGGAAAAGGTGAAGGACGATAGAAAAAGGGAGAGGAAAAATGCTTAAGATTCGCTTTATTGCGAGCAAAATGATCAATGTGTGGCATAAGCTTTTGAAAAAAATGCAACAGAGAGTATGAAGAGATGTGTCGTTGTGGGTTGAGAACCCTTTAGACACTTTAGACAAAAGTTGCTAATGGATTTTTGATATACCAGGGATGCCAAGTCTTTATATAATGCTTAAAGGATAAATGTGCGTTATGTGTCATCCCCTCTATCAAGCGGTCATTTCTGCTTCAAATTGGGCTTTTAATGCCTCTTCGGTTACCATCGTGCCTTTGAATGGCATTGAATACAAAATAATTCCGACTGTTTATGAATAAACAATCATTTCTGATCCAATTTGGGCTTTTAATGTCTCTTAGATTACCTTCGTGCCTTTGAATGACATTGAATACAGAATCTCCGACTGTTTATGAATAAACAATCATTTTTGATTCAATTTGAGCTTTTAATGCCTTTTAAGTTATCTTCGTGCCTTTGAATGGTACTGGATACAGAATAATTCCGACTTTTTAAGAATGAACAATCATTTCTGATTCAATTTGGGCTTTTGACGCCTATTAGGTAACCTTTGTGGCGAACAAGTCGACTAATGATATGTCATGATACCTAATTCCTAACGTTGCTACTAAGGAATGGAGTCAGCTAGACTAGGCTTTATTATCCTCCCAAGCGGACGACTCGGGAGTGGGAACATCATGGATCAAATTGATTCCAAGTCATTCCCCTTAAAGGAATTTTTGTGAGGGAAAGGATGGTTGCGACCACCGTATTTTTCAACACACGATTTTGCAATTTGCCAGGAATGGCAGGAGGTGTGAGTGGTATGCACAAGTTTAAAAATGTACAATTTTTGAAAGAAATGCACATAATTTTTTAAAAATGCATGAATTTTGAAAACGAATGCACATGTTTCCTTAAATGTGTGAATTTTGAAAAATGATGCATATGTTAAAATAATTCACAAAATAATTTTGACAAAAAGAATGAACAAAAAGAAAAACAAGTTAGTTCCGGGGTATAAAATAATTATGCAAGATAATATAAAAAATGCAAATAAAGTTATAAGTGAAACCGTTAAATTAGAGGATTTAACAAACTCGTGAAGAATTTGAAAGATCGTTCGAGCAAACGTCGTGAGGTATTTTCCTAATTGAAGAGTGGGTTCTTCTAGATAAGGTTTCTCCCAAGCGGACAACTTGAAAGTTGAAAGCTTGCAAACTGCCAAAAGCTTCGCTATTTGGCTAATTTTGCGAACTTTCCCTAAAGGGTGATTTGAGGGTGGAACGACTGCGGTGTCTGCGTAATCGTTCTTGGTGTGTGCAAGTGTAAAAATTCAAGGAGTGGAGGAAGTAAAATAACAATTACACATAATAAATTAAAAAAAAGTGCCAATAAAATAGAAAGCTAAACTTCAAACTGGAAAAAGGAAAAGAATGAAATATTAGTCATGAAAAAAGAAAATAAATGCAAAGAATCCCAATTAAAAGTCTGTTATGGTTAGAACCTTGATATCTCCAGTGCAGTCGCCATTCTGTCGCATCCTATTTTTTCCCAAACTGATTAAAGTTCGCAATAGGGCTCGACTTATTGGAAGCTCACGAGTAAAGAGTTGGAGTCGCCACCTAACATATTTTTTAACTAGACGTATTAGGGCGCCTACTTTGTTTCTAGCTAATTTTATAATTAACTCCGAAACTTAGTCTACGAACCAAAAATTCTAGGTAAGGGTTCAAGTTAACCCGAGAGGAAGGAGTTAGGCACCTCTCAGGCTCCAGCAAATGTGGTTACCGGCCGGACTAATAGCCTGTTTGGCCAAGCTTCTCAGAAGCCAAAAGTATTTTTTTTCAAGAAAAAAGCGCTTTTGAAGAATTTTAAGGTGTTTGGCCAAAAGAAAAAAGTACTTTTGAGAAGAAACAGAAGCAGTTTTTCTGCTGTTTGGGAGAAGCTAAAAATTTCTGTTTCTCCCAGAAGTAGAAGCAGAAGCAGTTTATTAATTTTTTAAGACAAAAATATCCTTATCAAAAATATTTATTTACCATACTATATTTAATTATTTTAACCAATATATTTCTTAAATATAAATAAAATTTTGATTTTTGCTTCCCTCTTTTGGTTTAACCTTATTTCTATTAATTAAAATCCATAGTATATATTTTCTTTTATATTTTATATTTAAACTAAATGAAAATAAAATATTAAATTAACTCTTTAACTGAAAAAATATTTAAATCTTTGATACGTTTAAATAATATTAGTCGCATAATGAATCTTAGTAATGCACTTTTTCGTAATTTGACACTCAAAAGTACTTTTTGTATAGATTATCCAAACACAAACTGAAGGAATCATATATTCATATATCATAAAATCTATACTAAATAGATTATGCAAAACATTAATTAGAGAATTTACTTGTTTTCCTTATAAGCGGGAAGCGGTAGGATCTTTGAACCGTGGCTAGAATTACTGGTCATCGATGGTTGTCACAGTAATGGAGCAACCACTTTATCCACAGTCTAAACACTAGTTATTTAGTAGAGAGAAAGAGAAAGAGCAGTTGAGAAAGTACGTATTTTTATCTGAGCCTTTTACTGTATATATATAAAACTAAATAATACAATAGTTGTCTTCTTATAGGACTCTATCAGGTAACTTATCTTTTTACCTGGATAGTCTTTAAGAGCACCCCTTTATGGGTGGACTCTTTATCAGATAAACCCAACATCTCCCACTCATTCCTGGAAGTAGCAGGACACGTAGACAACGCACACAAGGTTCGGTCCCTTCGCAGCAAAATCTTACCCAACAAGGAAAGTCGGTGCAAAGATTGAATTGTAGCAGTTGGTTGGAAAGTATGAAAGACATTAAGTATCTCTTTTAAGAAAGCGTAGACATGGCCTAATTTGCAAAAAATAAAAAATAAAAAAATAAAAAAAGATGGCAACTGCACTCAAGTCCTTGGTGTTTAGCAAAAGACGACCTCCCTTTCAGTCACACAACATTTAATATATCCCTTACACAACATCTTTGTCACTTTTTCAGCGAGACCAGACACATCTCCTGCATAAGCGAGAACCAATTATTTGATCAAAATCCTTGCCTTGATTGCTCCGTAAAGCATTCAGGCAATCTTATGTGATATTTATGCGTTTTATCATAGTCGCCAATCCAAGGGCTAATCTATCATCCGCAATCTAGGCATTCTCTTAAGCTCTATGGGTTATTTTTGCTTCAAACCCTTGCTAATGTGCTAACGATATTTTGTGCATGTAGTCACTTTATTACGGTTGCTTTTCATTTGAACATCGAAATTGGTCAAGAATCTGCATTAAGAAACTGAAGTGACAAGACAAGCTTAAATATTTACCTCGGGACAAAGTCATTTAAACCACCAGTATATGACACCGAGATAATTCAGACAATCCCAATTCCACTGCCGTACAACTGGTAGTATCAATCCCAACAAGAACTAACAAAACTCACAACCTCACACCGCACCCAACTCACACAATAAACAACCTCCCCTTTGTTAAGACTTTCAACAACAACCCTATCAAATTCAACACAATCGACGACAGACAAAAGGACAAAATATTACAGGTTTACTCCTTTAACTGAATCAAAAGATATTGCAACTAAGAAACGAATGGCTCCTTAGCTACCCATTGCTGATTTTGAACCAAAAGATCTACACCCATCACTCAAATATTCAAGGCGATGATGCTGCAAAATACCCAGCACTGAAACACAAAATTCATAATGTGATTGATCAAGGCAAGACAATGGTACAACAAGAACCAACAAATAGAAGTTACAACTCTCAAGCCACTAATACATTTTCTATACAAACCAATCCATCAAAGTTAGCTCCAAGACATTTGAAAAAAAAAGCACGAAACGAAGACATTCTATTACAATCCAAGACAAACATAATTTTGGACAACCTCCAAATCCGGCAAACCAAATACTAGACCTCTGTATGAGAATGCAAGTATCCACATAATCGGTGTTATCGAGATACCCAATCGTTACACCGAAGGACGAATTCAGATTCAAGCCTATACTTTGGTGTCTAACGCAATGCAACCACTTTGTTTAAACTAACAAATCTTTCTTTTAGAGCAGATCATTCAGCACAAACACAAATCTCGCAGGCAATCACAAAGGACATGATAGTACCATAGCCTCGTCATGCTTAGAATATGACGACGAGCCTCGTCAGGCTTATAATATGACAATTGCTGACACCAATTTTGTCCCTCCCTTTTTGCAATTTGGCTGAATTTAATTAGAATGTGTAATATTATTTTTTCAAATAAAATTGCATTAGATAGCACGCATTTACGTGCGTAATATTATTATTAATCCCCTCCTTATACGATGTTTACTTAATTGCAGCTATATTTATGTAATTGCATTATTTAGGCTATTCCTTATATACATATATTTTGATTATGACTATTTGTGCAGTTTAGCACATTATCTGTATCATTTAATAATTATATGCGATTATTTATATTTAATTAGTATTATTTGAGATCATTTGTGATAAAATGAATTTATTCATATTTTTTCTTATTTTATACTAATCAATACATATATAAAATTCTGGGCTCAAACAAAGGTGATGTGGCACTCTCTAATGCTAGGAATCCTATCTATCTATTTTCTCTTTTTTTTTTTTTGGCTCTTTTCTCTTATATTTTCCCTAAAAAAATTAAATAATTTCGAGAAGAAAGAAGCCGTTTCAAGTAATATTTATCTTTCTTCATTCATTTTGAGGGTTTTTCCCCGTCTGAGTAATTGCACAATTATTTCATCTGTGTTTTACTACCCACGTTCCCTCACTCCATTATACCTCATAACAATTCATAAACTGTTGTCTAATCTTATACATCCACGTCTCTCCTTCATAATATGACTTCCGTCCTTCCTCTCCTTTCAAAGATTTATATATGGAATGTTTTCACCAAAATAATCACAATCCCTCCTCTCCCGCTCTCTTCTGCATATCGTTGAATATAGTGCACTAGTTTATATGCCCGCGGTTGCGCGGTAGGCAAAAAATTAAAATATTTTTGAAGTGACAAGCAATATTTTTTTTAGAGTTAATTGCTAAAATGGTCACTGAACTATTTCAAAGTATTTAAAAAGGCCATTTTTCTTTAGTTTGAGACAAAAATATTACTCAACTTTTCTAAAGTACCATAAAAAGTTATTCTCCGAAGTTGTGAGGTAAAAGTCACCAAAAAATGCTGACTTGAAATTTTATTTTGGTTCTTTTTATTAAAACTGGACTCAATATATAATTTAATTTTTTTTAAAAAATAAATTATTTATTTTTTGAGAGACTCACATACTACCCTAATCCAAAATGAGTCTTTTTAATATGAGAAAAAAACATAATTAGTCATTTTACCATATAGCCTTACATAAGACTAGCCTTGATAAACTTTCCACGAAAGCTAGCCATATATCTTCTAGCTTAAATATTGATAAATATTTAACAAACTAAATCACCTCCCAAAAAGAAGGCTAAAATCTCGCCAGAGAATAAATAGATTCCCAACCAAACTTTTTGAATATTCAGCCAAATTAGAGCTCTTACTATTTAAAGAGTCATGAAATCACCAAATAAATTGTGCTCTTTTATATATAGACATAAAAGAATGAAAACTTCCAACGACTTTTTAAAGAAGAAATTGTTTCCAGACTGATTAAACAAATTTCTTAGGAATAGAAATAAATTCTGAATTCAAATTCGGATGTTGGCATATTGGCACATGACGTTAAATGCTTTTGGGTATTTCTTGATGTCCAAAAAATATACAATAAATATATAGGTTAAGGGGCAAATATGCAACAAATATACATGTTAAGTATGTATGAGTAAATAATATGCAATGAATATGTATTTGTCAAATATAAAATGGATAAAAATATGTTAAGCACTTAAGTAAACACATCTATGTTATGCATAGAATATGCATACTATTTACATCACATTATGCATTAATTAAATTTTTTATATATAATTTATATATATACACTGTATCTATTTTATATTGTTAAATAGCATAGCACACTTTATTCTAGCAAGTTTTGAAGATTATTCACATACACCAGATATATATTAGATATATACATATACATTAAATATATAAAATATTTAACTCTATTGAATTATTTCAGGAAATAATGCCATTAAATATGTGGAAAAATAAAATATGCATCATGTATATATAGAATATTATTGTGTTTATTGGACTTTATACATTAAATAAAGTTATAATTTAATGCGCGTGTGGTACATATAATATGCATATATAATAAAATTGGTGTACGAAATAGATATAGAGTTGAAATCTTCTGGGAGAGAAGTTCACTTTTTAATTTTTACAATAATGGAATTGGATCTGTTTGCTAGAATTAAGGAGATAGTTTAGGAATATTTTTCTTAATAAAATTGGTAACGGCTGTATTTATGTTTTTTTCCTAAAAGGTAGGCTAGTTTAAAGATTTATAACCTATCTAAATGTGGATGTATAATCTTAAAATGAATGGCTATAAAAAGTGAGATACCTAAGGTTAAATGTCTAGAAAATATAATAAAGGAAGAATGTGTTCATTTTTTATTAATGACCCTTATGAATGTCTATGTCATGTAATTTTGCCTTTTAATATTACTTGAAGATTGTACTAATTCAAAAAGAAGAAGACAAGAAATCCTACCAATATTTAGATTGAATTGTTTTGGAATTTAATTTTTTTTTATTATGTAAAAAACTTATTTTAACTCTTTTTTATTGATAATGGCGCTCTCAAGATTTGGTGGGCCATTTAGACAAGCTTTTATTTGTTAAATAGTATTAACATTAACCTTTCTTGTAATGTTATGTAAAAGAGAGTTCACTGTCTCTGCTCCTCACTAAAGGTGCAAATAAGTCAGGTCTTTTAAGTAGCTATCAAGTCACAACATAGCTTGGATGAAAGTATAATGAGCTGAGGCTCGTTGAGCCTTTCTATTTTAGTCTATTCTTGGCATTTCAGTCTCATTCTCTAAATGTCTTGACTTGCTATTTCTTGTGCAACCAAATTTTTTTCTCTTCAGAGTTCATTCAATAGGTGCAGGACTTCTGGGTGGTTCTCATATCATTATGAGATTAGCATCTTGTCATACGAAAATTCTATTGTGGTTGGGAGGATTTAAAAATTTATGTTGCATTTTACCCGTAGCATGACTTGAGAACACTTATAACATATATCAATAAAACTCGATTCTTAAATTAGTACATTCTTCAGGTAATCTAAAAAGACCAATTTTGGGTCGGGTAGTATGTGAGTCTCTCACAAAATAAATAATTTGGTATCTTTTTTTAAAAAATTAAAATATTTATTGGGTCCACTTTTAATAAAAATAATAAAAATAAAATTTCATGTCAGCTTTTTCCGGTGAATTTAACGCACAACTTGGGAGAATGTTTTTAACTGCTTTGGATTAGTTGAGTGATATTTTTGTCCCAAACCAAATGAAAGTGATTTTTTAAAATACTTTGCAATAGTTTAGTGACCATTTTGGGAATTAACTCTATCTTTTTATGAAAAATACTATCAATTTTTGCTAATCAAAAGTGTTTTCATGATTGTTTTAAAAATTCTTTAATAAAGAGAAACTATGAGAAATTTACATATGGAATAACCTATCAAAATGGAAAAGATCATCATCTGAATGTATTAGGTCAATAAATTCCTTCATTTCTTGTCTTGGTTAACCCAAACCTTTGTTTGCCATGAATGTTCATTTTCGTGCTAACTTAAAGTATATCAAATCTCAGTAAATACTTGTAATCATATTTATATATTTTAAGAAATGAACAAAATCAGTTGAATGTATCCCATCGTTGTTGCATGTTAGGATCATTCCCTAGTATCTACCACATTCTCTTCTTAACTTTATTCCTTTCCTTTCTTTTGTTGATCTCTATCTTACTTGTTTTCCTTTTCCAGTTCCAGCAACTCAAACCATATAATTTTATTATTACAATCGTTATTCTGATTTATATCATGATTTCCGTGCTAACTATTTAGTAATGAACATTAAATATGTGGCAAGAGAATACTCATCATACCAATCTAAGTTTCCTCATATTTTATGGATTCATAAGTCATAACTATATGAAATAGATTTACATACTGATAATTCTTTTCAATATATAAACTTAAAAAATAAAAGTAATAACTAAATGTTGGTATCCATCTTGCAAGAGTTTCACCAAAAGAAAATAAAATTAACTTGACACTGCATAACCATTACAGAAAGAGCAAGCTAATGTTAAATACTATTTCCATACAAACAAACGTGTACAAATTTGTACATCAAATATTACATTTACAAAACTAAACCCATGTAAAAATCAAATATCAAGAATAACAAATAAAACTAATAACAACATATCTACCTCTAAGGACGGAAAGAACAATCCCGCAAATTAATCAACCACATGAATCCTTTTCAAAAGACCTTCGTTGTCTCATAAAAGAAGAAAAAAAAGAAGAATAAGCGTGTATGATAAGATTTGGGAAGGTAGAGGTCCTTACTAAAAGTCTAAACTTTGTGGTTATTTATAGGAAATTATTGTTATTAAAGAAAAAGATAGTAATTAGAGGATTGGGTAACCTCCTGGCGTTACTATGTGCGTTACTCTGCTGATCGTGGACCAAAGTTAATAGGAAATAATTATGAGGAATGAAGTTAATGACACTAATTATGGAAAGAGTGAAAGATTAGTAATTAATAATTGAAATTTCAGATATTTTTTAATTTTAAAATTAAGGAAGAGAGCAAAAAATAAAGGTAAAAGATAAATAAGAATCTTGGCCAAAGAGAGGTGCCACATCACTTCTCTTGAGCCCAAAATTTTATATAGATATAGACTAGTGAACTGGCCCGTGCATTGCGCGGTTAAAAATTACAGTACATTAGTACTGGTAAACAACCATTTTTTTTCCTGAATACTCTATGTCCAAGTTTGCAAAGCCTATTTTTGTCAACTGTAATTATTTATGTCAACTTTATAGGTTTTTTTGTCGGTGTATTTCCACTCCATCACTGTGCATACGAAAACTTGTTTTACTATGTGTATACACAATTTGTTCTAGTAGGCTTTTGTACAGGTTCACCAATATCAAAACAGAAAAAAGCTGAGAGAAAAAAGATTGACATATATGGTGTCCAGATCAAATTAAGTAAATCAACTAATGTTATCTTGTGCGGCTTGTGAATGTCAAACTCGATGATTAAAAAAAAAAGAATGTCAAACTCGTTACGTTGCGAAAGATGTCAGTTAATCTTAAACAGAAAAAAGTTGAATAACATTGTAACCATGGTGATGTTGGAGAGTATGAGTTGCTACATGCATACCTATCATGGTCCTCCAGTTTCAACTCTATGCTTATGAAGCAAATATTTCTCCATTACTTTACCAGAATGTTTTCTAAATTTAATATTTTAAGCTTACTTCATTACTTATTAGGAGTAGCCAGAGTTATAAGAAATCATAATATGATATAACACGATTCTCACGCGCTATTTAACCTCTCAGGTAGGTCAAATGGCATTCCGCTACTGACCTAGTTTAGGATCTTGATGAAAATGTTGAGTAGTGCTGGTTTTGACCCTTTATTGAGTAATGCAGCTTCACGAATTTATAATGACTGCTGCTTCAAGCCTCTCTTGCATAACATTTGACTTGCAATAGCTTGTTGCGCACGGGGGATATATGCACATACATCACCACTATCGATACCACCTATATTTATGTAAAACTTCATTCGAAATTTACAAAAGTATTGACATATTAGTTTCTTCTAATCAACAATAATAATTTAAAAAAGTTTTTAAATGAGCTAATACAGCGAATCCCATGAAAGCAGTGATGATCATCCTAGATCTTTTACGAAATCATAAGCGAAGACGTTGGAAAGAAATGAGAACTATGCTAGAATATAATAATTTATTATGTGGAGAACATTTGACTTCTTTATACTTGTATTGAGGAGGTAAATAGGCGTGGCAAATAAAAATACATATTTGCCTTCTTTCTTCTTCTTGCTTCACCCCATGATATAAATCTTCTATTATCCTCAGCAAAAGCCTGATTAATCTTTTTGTTTTTTTTTTTTTTGGTGAACTGAATAATTTATTTATAATAAACTAAGAAGATACATTCATACTAGATACATTAGTACTAGCATTAAGAACATTCACAGTACTACCATGAGACATTAATGTAGTACCACTTATAATACTTAAATTTCCTAGAGCAGCTAGACTATTACAAACAGTAGTAGGAACATGTTTGACGCAAACAAAACCATCCTTATCTGCCTGGAAGGCCTCCGTAACAAAATTCGGAGGAAAACCAAAGGTAGAGTAGCTATTAATAGGGACTTGCTTGGTTCCATGTTGTGCCAATAGATGTGCCGCATTGTTGCCTTCTCTGAAAGTATGTCTGATTACTGGATTCCCCAATATCTTCATGAAATACCTGCAGTCAGAAATAATATTATGATAAGTTGTATGATCATTCTGTAATAGGGAGATAACCTCGGTAGAGTTAGATTCAATCTCCAATGGGCGGATATGCTTCTCGACCGCCAATTGCAAGCCCAACTTGAGAGCGTGGAGCTCTAAATGGGTGTGACTAAATCCAAGAATTTTTTGCATATAACCTAATACCCAGTCACCTGTAGAATTCTGAATACACCTGCAGCACTACCAACATTGTTAGTACAATTGTAGGCCCCATCTATATTAAGCTTAAAGGTACCAAGTGGTGGACGATACCATCTAATGTGAATAGAAAGAGAGTTTCGAGAGCTGGCCATCTTACCTTACAATGTTGAAATTCTAGGGCTCTCATCAAAATAAGATTTAGAGACGGACGACCCCTCAAGTTATTATGGATGTTGTTATTTCTGTTAAGCCAAATGTGCCATAGGATAAAAGGAAATAAAACATCCCATGGGGGCCAATTAACGTTGGTATTGGTAGTTGGAATATGTTGGTTTTTTAGATTGAGAAGCCAGTTAGTTGAGCTGGAATTCAATATTTGGGGGACAATACCTATGGCTACCCAGAATTGTTAGACAATGTCACAATCAAGGAAGATGTGAGTAATAGTTTCAATAGAAGAATGACAAAAAGGACAGAGAGGATCAACATTAAGACCAATACCACTCAGGTAAGCCCTAGTAGGAATACGATTATGGTAGGTTTGCCAAAGGAAGAATTTAATTTTGTTGGTGGTATTTAACTTCCATATCCAGTTAAAATCTATTTCACCTTGAACTAGGGGTTGGATAATTTGGTAAGTGGTGATTGTAGGAAAAAACCCGTTCTTATTAATAGACCAAATAGGAGTATCTTTGTTACGGGATGGATTTGACATATCAACAGACTGAATTTTTATCTTGAGCTCGTAGGGGAGATCAAACGAAATTTTATTCAAATCCCAGCGATTATGTTGCCATACATCACTAACTTTGAGGTTAATGTCAGTGTAATGAAGAGGTCCTTCAATGAGTGAACGAAGAGGTGGATGATTAGGGATCCAACGAGATGTCCAGAAATGAACTTGTACTCCTGTTCCTACAACCCAAGCCAGAGCTTTATCACATACAGACCATCCTGAAAGAATATTCTTCCAAATGAAAGAGGTATTACTAGTTGTATGCCTAGTAGCATACCTGTCGATTAGAGCCTTACCCCAAAGTGAGTTAGGGTTTGTAAAAAGTCTCCACGAAAGACTGGCTAGCTGAGCCTTATTTTTATCCCTAGCTTTTCTAAGGCCCAAGCCACCAAAGGATTTAGGGAGGGTAACATTGTTCCAGTTAATATAATGGAGTTTCTTATGGTTTGAGGTCGTACCCCAAATAAAATCACGTTGAATCCTATCAATTTGGTTTGTGATTTTAGTGGGCAGTTGGATATATTGCATAACATGGTTAGGGATAGCATTTAGGGTAGATGAGGAAAGTGTAGTACGCCCAGCCATTGATAGGAAATTTGATTTCCATGTGGAGAGCTTGCATTTCATGTTATAAATGATGTAGTTGAAATCACTCGCTCTCGGCTTATGATTTAAAACTGGAAAACCTAAGTATTTACCAAAATGGGTTGTAGTATTAAGGGAAAGGAAATTTGCCAGATCATCCTGAATTGACGTGGGACAGTTTTTTGAGAAGATGATTTTTGACTTCAACTGATTTAACTTTTGACCTGACATGGTGCAAAAAGTATAAAGACATCGGCGAATAGCTTCGGCAGACTTAACATTAGCTTTTGCCATAAGGGTTAGATCGTCAGCATAAAACAGATGGGAGAATTCAGGCCCTGTATGAGTCAATTTAATTGGATCCCAAAGAGCTTGATCAACCTGATAATTAATGTAAGTAGAAAGAAGTTCCATGCATAGAATGAATAGATAAGGTGATATAAGATCACCCTGTCTTATCCCTCTAGAAGGAGAAAAGAAATCAGTAGTAGCTCCGTTGACCAGGACTGAGATTTTACTAGTGGAGATGCAGTTCATAATAAGAGTCGTAACTTTAGAAGAAAATTTAAAAAAATGAAGAGTACGGTATATGAAGGACCATTCCAAACGATCAAAGGCCTTTTCCAAATCAATCTTGAGAATCATATTACCTTTCTTCCCTTTTTGTCTCAGAAAAAGGTTCATAATCTCTTGGATGATAATAACATTATCGCTAGTACGCCTACCTTTTAGAAAACTACTTTGGAAAGGACCAATTAAGGATGGTAGGAATGGTTTAAGACGATTAACAATTATCTTGGTAATGATTTTATATATTGTGTTGCAGAGGCCGATTGGTCGAAAGTTTTTTAAATTATTTGCATTGGGAAATTTTGGAATAAGGCAAAGGTAAGTGTGGTTTATAATCTCTAGAATTTTGCCAGTGAGAAAGGCATTGTGGCAGCACTGAAGAACAGAGGGACCCACAACGTTCCATTGCTTTTGGTAGAAAAATGGGTGCAGCCCATCTGGGCCTGGAGCCTTGAAGGGTTTAAATGAATAAATAGCTCTAATGACTTCATGATCGGTAAGGGGGGCATCCAGCTGGGAGAGATCAATAGTGTGGAAACTTGTAGGACTTGATATAATGTCTAGCCAATTACTGGAAATATGATCGGTGGTAAAAATTTGTTGAAAATACTCAAGAGTATGCGACATTAGTTGTGCATGGTCATTAATCCAATTGCCATTGGAGTCCTTAAAAAAAGAGATTTTATTAGTTCTACGCCTATTCAGGGCACTAAGATGGTAAAATTTTGTGTTAGCATCCCCGTCATTCAACCAGTTGATACGAGACCTAATTTTCCAATAATCTTCCTCCTGTTTGAGGAGCTGGTTGTATTCAGTGGTAAGGTCTTTCTCAAGGTTTTGGAGAAACTGACTAGTTGTGTAATAAGGAGACCGTTGCAAGCCATCGAGTCTGGCCAAAATTCTTTTTTTGTTACGGATAGTATCACCAAAAGTTTCTTTGCTCCAGTCCCTTATACTCAACTTAAAAGCTTTACTAGCCTCAATATGGGATCTCAGATGCCAGCAATCATTGACTATCCTAGGAAAATCAGGATGATCACACCAGAAAGTTTCTAATCTAAAGGGCTTGCTGGTAATGAGGTGATAAGGTCTATTAATAGTGATAAGAATGGGATTATGATCAGAATAAGTTTTAGGTAAATGAGTAATAAAAGTGTCGGGATGTCGACACAAAATCAGTTTGGTGGCTTGAAGAGTGAAGGAAGAGTTATCCATATGATATGGTAACGTTGATCCAACAGGAGGGGAAAATAGTAGTAGTGTTTAATTTGTTGATGCCCTTGATTCCTGGACTTTTTTCATCTTTTTATCTATCCTATTTTTGATTATCCACACTGCAGAAGGTATGTATTTAGCATATGCAAACATTGTGTCTGTTTATATAGGTGTTCAAAATTTAGTGCTGAAAAGCCTTCAAATTCTATAATTAAGTGATACATGTGTAAGTTTGTAACAGAAAGAATTAGGGAGAGGAGTTATTACTATTAAAGGTGAGAATTAATTTTAGATTAATTGAAACTTTAAGTAAAGGATTCAAATAAGGAGAGGATAAAAAAATGTGGACATTCAGACTATTTGTAAGAAGGTGTCGTTGCTGTTTTTGACCTTGTTTAATAGTCATAATATGTATATGATGAGATATGATGAGATATAGCATTAATTGGATTGAAATTAAGATGATAAATTTCATCTATTAAATAAAGAAGAGAAAAGGATAGGCAAAAAGCCTAAAGAAGAAATGGATGAAAATTGGCCAAAAAAAGATGAATACTTGACAAACAACCATGCCACATCACTTATCTATGTTTCTCAATTAGTAGATTTATAGAATATAGATATAGATTTGCTTTGGTATGTTCAAATCCATTGACTCTTTAATCATCTCATGTGCCTTTTATATTATCAATACACCTTAGGCAGTTCTTTACTCTACATGAATATCTTCACAACAACAACATCCACAGTTTATATATCTCAACATAATATAAATACTTTTATCGTTTGTAACATCCACAGTTTATATATCTCAACATAGTATAAATACTTTTATCGTTTGTAATGTTACACATGGTTGAATGTATTGTTTTTGTTTAGGTCTAATTTTCCTCTCATACAGTTATACTATGTATTGATGTAAGGAAACACTATATACAAGGTATTGATGTTAGCGTATACATGTATCTATTGCCTTTCCTAAAGCATCTCCACAAATTGTTCTGTCACTTTCCAATCAAATTTATTTTTTTGTTTTCATGGCGTTGTTCACAGCAGGTGTGATGAGCTTTGATCATTGTTTAGGCAGCTATAGTCCTGTGCAGAAAATGGTTTACATATTCTGTTGGAATTTAGGATTCGGGTCACCCATGTGGGTTAATCCGGATCCATATCCAAATATTAAATATATATTTGTTATATAATTTAATATAAATAAAAAGGAAAAAAAGGTACAACTATTGAAATAAATCCTTGAAAAGTTGCACCTCTTCAAAGATATAAAAGAAGTTCTGAATAGAACTTCTGACTTTTTTCCTTTGAGAAAAATAAAAGAAAAAAACACACGCTGTTTTCTCTCTCTCTTTTTCTCTTATGGTGAAGAACATCAATGGAAGATTGAACGGTCTTCTACGAATTCAGAACCATCTTCTGTAACAGGTACGACTTAGACTGTGAACTAATCTTTACAATTCGTGTTTTTACATGTGATTGTATCGTTGACTAATGAAACAAATACGAATAGACCCTGAGCAAATTGTATGTTCTTGGATTATGTGTAATACTTCATTGGTATCAGAACCCGAGTTATTTGTTTCCTAGTCACAATCTTCTTTCTTGAAAATCACTGTCGGGGTGTTGTTTTGTGTTAATTGTTGTTGTTCAATGACTCTTTGAAGTGGAAGCCAATTTTGGGGTATGAAAACATAACTCCGTAACAGTATAAATGACGGAAATAAATTTCTGGTGTGCTAGAGTTTTTTATTCCTGAGTTGCAAACATAAGTAGGTCAATTTGACTTCGGAAAAGCATACGAAATTTAAGTTCTTTTTGTTTCTCCCTTACTGTTCATGGTTATGTGAAGTACACTACAAAGTGGTTGTAGGCGCTGGAAAATTTCTGGTGTGCCTTAGAATTCTATTATTTTTGGGACTTGAATAGAATTGTAGAAGTTTTATCTGAGTTATATTCTTTGTATTTACACTGTTCCTTACAATGCGAAAAGTCGCTGGTTCAATTTGATCTTAGAGTCTCGGGTGAGGAAATTAATATTGGATACATTCAAAGTTCAAGTGGAACCTTCAGAATTAAATTTTTTTTTGTCTGGATATGAAAGACTTATTGCAAAGAAAGAGCATGTGTGAATTATTACTTTATACTCATGGATAATCTTCTTGTTGTTTGCTTAGCTTCCAATTAAAATTGAACAACTAGAGTTATTTTGAGGTCTCTTAAGCAAGAAGTGAATTTTCTATAAGAAGGGATTTTGTGTCTCAAAAAGCTAAGTAGCAGAGAATGCAGGAATTTGTGGGCTCCATATACAAAGTTACATGGTGACCGGGTCTTGTTTTCATGAACACCCAAGCATTATGAAAAAAAATGCTAATTTTATGAGTGCATTACAGAATAATTCATTTAAAACAATTATTGTTTTATGAGTAACTTTCATTGTAATTGTTGGCTTTCTAATCTGTGTGATTATTGATGGCTTGCTTAATGCTTAACATTGAGATTTAAACCAACGACTAGCCACAAACATTGAGATTCTGTATGAATGTTTGGGAAAGCAACTACATAGATGAACTTGATAATTCTTTGTGTTTGGTCCCATCCCAAATAAGATTCCGTCACCATAAGATATATCCTACTAAGCAACGGATAAGGCATTTGAAGAATTTAGGAAATGGTTCCTAACCTGTCTCTCTTTTCTCTGTATATGTTTCAATAAAAAAATATTATTAAATTTACACCAATAAATTATTTTTTGGTAAACTTTATCACTATATTTTATGTATATAGATGTGTATACATAAAAATGTGTATCATATAGTGAGTTTGAATTAGCATCCTGTATATGTTACATCAACTCTATGCTTACGTGGCATTTAATTCAGATAGTGGTTTGTGTGACACTATATTTCGTATAGGTATGTTTACTTATATGAATTGCTTTAAACGAATTTAGTTAGTCTTGAATTTAAGTAATTTAAGCCGTGTGTTCTTTTAATAATTGATTATGTTAGATTTATAGAATATTAGAATTTGGATGATGATTGGGAACATAGTGTACTTTTGATTCCAAATCTAATGTGAAATAAATTCTAATATAATCAAATTATTTTAAGGATTAGTATGTATATGAAGTTTAGTCTCTAAGATAGTATATAGTTGTCTCAATAAATTTATACTAGTTTATATCAATATGACAACTGCTACTAGAGTATTGTCCTGAGCTTAACAAAAGTGTTAACACTGACAATAAAATTCAGTATGTCCTAAAAGAGCAAGAGACTCTAGATATGTCCATGATGTCTCCTGAAAGTGACATTACATTCCATTGTAGCGGGTACGATATGACATTTGTGATCCAAATTATGAAATTGTTCTAAGTCGGTTACTTATATTCCATATAAGTTATGGATAGATGAAAATTCAATTTTTTTTTCTATTGGGTTTGCGCTGCTTTTGTACGTAAACCTTTTTTTTTCCCACATGAAAACTTAGTTCCAAGGGGAAGGACATGTATCAATTTGTGATACTATTTTAGTCCAAGATTTATATGTTCATATGTGAACAAGACAATAGTAGCTCTGTAACTGGATTTGAATAACATGATGTCTCATTTTTGGCTAATGTTATTCCTAAGTAAGGTGAGATAAGCCAAGACTTGTCTTTTTATGAAATTGTGGACCAGATTGCTTCCGTTATTAACGTTAAATGGATTCAAGTGGTAGTCATGTTTGGAGATAATGGATATGTTCCTATTAACACTAATGTGTTGTCCAAAAGAGAGTCCATTTAATATCGTTGGTCCCAGTGGGAGTAACTATCAATTGATAAATCAATTTATCAATCTCAACCTCGACGATAAGTCGTCCAATATTCCCCATCGTCGATTTGAGATCGAAGGGGAAGCATATATAGTTACTCCACAAGATGAATAAGAGCAACGAAAGATAATGAGGCTCTTAAATACTCTGCTAAGGATAAGTACCTAGAATAATGGAACATAAAATGGAGTTAGTAAAATCAAACCAAGAGTTGGAATTGGTTGATCTACTTATAGGACATAGCACCATTGGGAACAAATGGGTTCTCAAAATACGCGAATGACTTAATGTAGAAAAAATATGGGTGAATTCTTGAAGTTCAAATTTCAAGGGATCGTTCCAAGGGATTGTTGTCTCTTTCAGAAAATTTTATATTAAGAAATTTTCTTGAACGATTTAATATGCAATAGTGCAAAACCCAGTAATACTCATATTTCTAGAGGCAAAGTTTCAAGTGGGAGGATGTGTCCTCATGAACCCATAAGAACATGATTTGACTCATCTTGCCTGATATCTGTTATTTAGTTAGCGGATATCAATCTGACTTAGAAATGGAATACTGAAAAGCAGTTAGAAGATACTGAGGTATCTCAATGGCACATACGATTATTCTTGTGTTGTTAAGGAAAGGATCTACAATTCAAAGGCTATGCATATGATGATTGAAAGGAAATTTAGATGAGAGAAAATAAAAATATGAGTATGTCCTCCTTGTTAAACAATGGTGTCGCGCATATTGTTGAATAGCAAGAAATAATCATCGGCTTTAACACAATGAAAGCTGAATATGTAGTGGTTTCAGCAACTGTGCAAGAAGCTATTTGGCTTAAATGTCTTTGATAAATTTGGGTGTATTTGACGTTGCTATTGAATTAGTGACAATCAAGTGTGATAGTCAAGTCTCAATAGCTTACACAAAAAAGGTCCTAAGTATCGTTGGAAGACAACACATACTGATATAAGTATAATTTCCTTAGAGACATAACTGTACATAGAAAAGTGAACATGAAATACATCTCTATGCATTATATGAGCATTTGGTGCTTATGAATGATATGTGAAGAAATTGGGTTTTGCGTAGATGTCGATGTATTTATATTTTAAATTTTCCCGAACATGGTCACATAAAACTAAATTATTGGAGTTAACGTAGTTGAAGCCTAAATTGTTTGTTGTTGGTTCATATACATAGAATGGTTTTATGTTTAGTACATAAATTTGAAGTATGTCGGACAGATAAAAAGATTGGCCTATTCACACATGCAATCGCCTCTATTGTCTAGGTGACTAGTAGGGATGAGACTATTATAAACTTATTATTATCAGAAGTGATAATAACAGAGAGCTTGAAGTTTATAATAAGAATGTCGCTTATTTTTTAGTTAATCATATTTGATTAAATGAGTATGTCTTAATGCCACATGTGAGTTCTGAAGGATAAAATGTATGAGTACATTTGTGAACTCAAAGTTAGACATAGGTTGTCTGAACTATCATCTGCACAGTATTTAATTTACGAAAGACATACGCTCCACGGGAAAGGAGTCAATACTGTAATACGTGATTCATACCACGTATGCATAAAGTGACCTATGGGCGATACAAGTTTAATCTTTACTTGCTTATCGTGTGAAGCCCTGAAAATTATAAGTAATTTTCTTTCTTTTGTACCCTAATGACTTTGATCAGTTTCTCGAGATTCAATTTGGTGTTTGCTATCTTAGAGTGTTGCCAAGAGATCATGGATGATTCGGTCTGGCGGAACATTTCTAGAAAAGCAAGTTAGATTGAGATTAAGAGATTCTTTGAGACGAGGAAGATCATTGAGTATTATTACATTAATTGTGTTCATTGGTGCACCCATTATGTTTGTCTTTGGGACAAGAACATAATAACATAATGATGAACTCAAATTAATACAAAGAGATTGTGAGAGATATGGATGTGATAAATGCTCTAGGGTACTGCATACTACAATCTACTCCAAGGTTCCGTTATTCGAGATGTTATATATTCCTAACAGATATATAACAACTAAGCTCTCGGAGTATGCACTGGTCACACGGTCTAGTCGCTATGTATGGAAGTTACAGAATATGAATGAGAGTTAACCCACTATGTGTGAGTGGGAGATGTTGGAATTTAGGATTCGGGTCACCCATGTGGGTCAACCCGGATCCATATCCAAATATTAAATATATATTTGTTATATAATTTAATATAAATAAAAAGGAAGAAAAGGTACAACTATTGAAATAAATCCTTGAAAAGTTGCACCTCTTCAAAGGTATAAAAGAAATTCTGAATAATAGAACTTCTGACTTTTTTCCTTTGAGAAAAATAAAAGAAAAAAACACACGGTGTTTTCTTTCTCTTCTTCCTTTCTCTCTTCTTCTCTTATGGTGAAGAACATCAATGGAAGATTGAACGGTCTTCTACGAATTCGGAACCATCTTCTATAACAGGTACGACCTAGACTGTGAAGTAATCTTTACAATTTGTATTTTTACATGTGATTGTATCGTTGACTAGTGAAATAAATACGAATAGACCCTTGGCAAATTGTATGTTCTTGGATTATGTGTAATACTTCATATTCTTCCTCAAATTACGATTATGATCTACTTTTTAAATTAATTCACATTAAGTGTAGTTCATCTTTTATTATATTGTTATAGAGTAGTCATTTTTGTGTAATATTTACGGAGTACCGGTAGAAAATGTAAGTGTCATACCGTTAAAAACCCAAGGGTCATGCATTGCCCTAATAATTAATTATCCAAATTTTACTTGCCTTTAGTTTCTTCTTTCTCCATCCATTTCTTCTTTAACTTAATGTGTCATTTGGCCAAGAATTCATAAGGTTTGGCCATTTTCCTCACTTTCTCATTTCATTCTAAAGTTGATTTATAGTGTGACACATGTTATTGTATAGGATCGGTACTTGACATGGCAACCGTCTGGCCACTATTGTTTGCAGCCACTGACATTTTTAAACCTCTACCTGGTACGTTGAAATCTGAGCCTAAACTTTCAAAAATTCATTTTTTTCTTTATTTTTTTAAATTATTATTATTATTATTATTATTATTATTATTATCATCATCATCATTTATTTTATTTTATACAATATATAAATATACACACACACACATACTTATATCTTTATTTATTTTGCACCTATTAATTTAATGTTGTTCCAATTTTATTTATACATTACCAATTTATTTTCATAATCCTGGCATAGTTGTTCAAATTAAGACTTCTTTTTTAACCTAGTCTAAATATCCATCTAGAGACATCCTTCTATACTTTGAAAATAATATTACCCTTATTATTAAAATAAAATCATAAAATCATTTTTTTATACACGTTTCTCAATGTCAATACTCTCTCCAAAGTCAACTTTATACACAATCCCTTTAATCACTCCTTAATCTTCCACCTTTACCCATTTTTGGAGAAATAATTCAAAATCTCAAAATCACTGCCCCTGATCCCCTCAATCTCTCCCGTCATCTCTCTCAATCCCCTCCTCCCCAACGTCCAAATGCCTGATTGTATCTCATCACCAACGTCTCTCTCCCTACAATCTTCCTATAAAGCTCTTTGTTTTTCACAAGAGGGGATCATCTTCTTCACCCTTGCACCCACAGTTAAACACACCAGTACACACAGAGCACATACATACACAAACACCATCGATACACACTCTAAAAATGGATATGTTCATACACACACACAACATTACACAAGAAACAACACACACATATTAAGAATGGAGCGATGAAATTAGGAAGAGGAAAATAAATCGAAACAATACAGACCCACCAGTAAAGGGGATACGAAAATAAAGGGGTAACGTGAAGAAGGAAAATACACAACCACCGGTTTAATTTGTAAAAGGGCAGTGGCGAAACAGTGGTGAAGCGAAGCCACCACCACCACCAGTAGCTGAATGGCGAGGCAACGGTGTTAGCAGTCACCGGTCTTTCGTTTCCCTGGTGCATGTTGATTGTTATGAAACATTAAAGGAAGGTCGGGGCTGGAGTCGCAGTGAAGCCGCTGACGTCTTCGTCGGAGAATCAAAGTGGCGTCACTCCTCCTCCTCCTCCTCCTCCTCATGATGATGTCACTGCCTGAGGGTCTGATTCCCTTTTCCTTTACCCCGCCTTCTCACCAGGGAATAAGTTTTCCTAGTTACTTGTTCCTTATTTATGTTTTTGTTATACATGTTCAATTTGTTTCTCTGACGTTTACTGTTGTTTTGGCTATAGTGTGGAGATGGCTTTCTGTTTGCTAGATCTGAGTCTTCACTCATATGATCGTGTTGTTTTCAAAGTTGACCCATTGTTGCTTTGGATTCTCTGATTTCCCATTATTTCTTGTTGCCATTTAGTATTATTATTATTACTATGGTTGTGATATGCTGTACATTCTAATCTAATCTGTATATAGGATATATACTGGTACAGCTGATGCTTGTCTGATTTTGAACAGATTCTACACGGATACTACACCGGTTAACAGACTATGAAAAGTACTCAATTTTGAGGCACACGGACTAATTTGTACACGATACTATACGACCAACAACATTTTGGAGGCCACTGCGAGTTCAATCCCGTTACATATTCAATGTCACTTACGTGTCTAAAGAAAAACAAAAGACAATGATGATAAGTATCCACTTTGCAAAATGAGCATAGAGTGTATAGGATCGGTACTTGGCATGGCAACCGGGTAGCCACCGTTATTTACAGCTATACTGACATCCTTAAACCTCTACCAGATATTTGAGCCTAAACTTTCAAAAATTCATATTTTTCCCTTTATTTTTTTTATTATTGTTATTATCATTATTATCATCATCATCATTTGTTTGTTTTATTTTATACAATATATAGATATATAGACGCGCGCGTGCGCATGCGCACACACACACACTCATATAATTATTTATTTTGCACTTATTAATTTAATATTTGTCCAATTTTATTTATGCATTACCAATTTAATTTCATAATCCGGTCATAGTTGTTAAAATTAAGACTTCTTTTTGAACCTAGTCTAAATATCCAACTAGATACATCCTTCTATATTTTGAAAATAATATTATCCTTATTATTAAAATAAAACCATAAAATCATTTTTTTATACACGTTTCTCAATGTCAGTACTCTCTCCAAAGTCAACTTTATACACGATCCCTTTAATCACTCCTTAATCTTCCACCTTCACCCATTTTTGGAGAAATCATTCAAAATCTCCAAATCTCTGCCCCTGATCCCCTCAATCTCTCTTGTCAACTCTCTCAACCCCCTCCTCCCCAAAATTCACTAAATACTTTAATCAGTCCTCAAATCCATGATTGTATCTCCTTAACAACGTCTCTCTCCCTACAATCTTCCTATAAAGCTCTTTGTTTTTCACAAGAGGGGATCATCTTCTTCACCTTTGCAACCATAATACAAACACACCATTACACACAGAGCACATACACACACAAACACCATCGATACACACTGCAAAAATGGATATATTCATACAGACACACAACATTACACAAGAAACAACACACACACATATCAGGAATGGGGCGGTGAAAACAGGAAGAGCAAAACAGATCGAAACAATACACACCCACCAGTAAAAGGGATACGAAACGAAAGTGGTAATGGGCAGAGAGAAAATACGCCACCAACGGTTTAATTTGACACGTACAGGGCAATGGCGAAACAGTGGTGAAGCGAAGATACCACTACCACCAGTACCTGGATGGTGAGGCAACGGTGTTAGCAGTCACCGATCGTTCATTTCCCTTGTGCATGTTGATTGTTATGAAACATTAAAGGAAGGTCGCGGCTGGAGCCGCAGTGACGCCGTCGACGTCTTCGCCGGAGAATCAAAGCAGCATCACTCCTCCTCGTGATGATGTCACTGGAATGCCTGAGGGTCTGATTCCCTTTTACGTTATCTCGCCTTCTCGCTTGCGAATTGTTTTTCCTGGTCACTTGTTCCTTGTTTTTGTTTTGGTTATACATGTTCGATTTGTTTCTCTGACTTTTACTGTTGTATTGACTATAGTTTGGAGATGGCTTTCTGTCTGCTGGATCTGAGTCTTCACTCATATGATATTGTTGTAATAGTTGACCCATTGTTGCTTTGGATTCTCTGATTTCCCTTTATTTCTTGTTGCCATTCAGTATTATTATTATTATTATTAATATGGTTGTGATATGCTATAAATTCTAATCTAATATGTATATAGGATATATACTGCTACAGCTGATGTTTGTCTGATTTTGAACAGATTCTACACGTATACTACACTGGTTATCAACCTATGAAAAGTACTCAATTTTGAGGCACAGAAACTGATTTGAACATGATACTATACGGCCAATAACATTTTGGTGGCCAATGCTAGTTCTATCCCGTTACATATTCAATGTCCCTTACGTGTCCTGAAAAAAAAAGGCAATGATGATAAGTATCCACTTTACAAAATGAGCATACAGTGTATAGAATCGGTACTTGGCATGGCAATCGGCTGATCACCGTTGTTTGCAGCCGTACCGACATCCTTAAACCTCTACCTGATACATTAATATCTGAGCCTAAACTTTCAAAAATTCATTTTTCCCTTTATTATTATTATTATTATTATTATTATTATTATTATTATTATTATTATAGCAAAATCCACTAAGCATGCAGCTTAGTGGCTAATTTTATTAATAATAATTTACAAAACAAAAAATACGGTCTTTACACTCATGAAGGAAATATGAACTTGCTAAAACTAGATAATGACTAACTAGTGGTAAAATAGCAAAATACACAAGAATTGCATCTACTTCATTGGGTTGAGCATCATATGATGCTAATACCATCCATTGAAGCAAATTGAACACTTTGGTAATTTTCTTTACATGAGCTACCACACTAGATAGAACTATAATGAATGAAACTTGTAATAACAATCTAGCTAAACGTATGACTAATGCTAATGAAATCCTCCATAATAAGTTGAGAATATATCCTTGAAAGATATCTAAGATGAGGCATCCAAGGTAGAAGGCATCGAATGATGTGATAACACCATCAAAAGAGCTCGTTGAGGGGATAAAAAATCTGCCCGCGCCAACAAATGCTCGCGCCCTCCGCTCGTTGAATTGAGCGAAAATCTGCTCCCCTTCAAAGGAAATAAATGGCGCTCGCTGAAGCCGCTCGCTGGGCTTGCTAAATTTCTGCCCGCGTCCAAATATAGCTCCCTCATTTGCTCGCTAAGTATGCTCGTTGAGCGAGCAAACTCTCTGCCCAACTGTTGCCTCCAGCCTCTCGCTGCCTCCTATTGCTCGTTGAGTTGCTCGCTAGGCGAGCTAAATCTCTGGATTGATGTTGCCATCTTCAAAAGGTTCTCGCCCAGGCTCTCGTTAAGTACAACTAAAATCTAGACAGCCACTGCAATGCAAAGCAACGTATCCCTTAATGAACACCCCCTAGTCGAACTCAAGCACTCAAAGGCCAAACATCCAATAAAGTGCATATATACATGAATAAATTCCACTCCAAAGTATTGCACCCTTCTATTCAAATCACCATGAAAAAGATGAATCTTCATAACATGAATTATAATTATGAATGTACCTACTAAAAAGAAAACAAAGTTAGTAGTAAAAGCCTCCATGCTCTCCTCCAAAAGGATTCGAACATGAAGGAAAATTCCACCTCCCTTGTTTCTAGACATTCCTTCTCGGCCTAGTACGAATATACGGCTCATTACACTTTTCTCCATTCACCAACCTCCTTCCCATGCTATCCAACTCATGAAATGAATCAACAATAAAATATCCTTGATCAAGAGCCAAGTTCTCCAAGTAATCCGCAAATTTATTTCCTTCTCTAAATACATGCATCACCACCACCTCTATACCCTCCATTAAACTCTAAATCTCCTCAACTATTTGCACAATTTGCTAAGGCACCTCTCAAATCTTTGGCACTACATTCTTGAGCAACATTGAGTCTGTTTCAACAATAACCTGTGCATAAGAAGCAGAAACCACATACCTCAAGGCTATAAGAATTGCAGTTGCCTCCGCTTGAGCATTTGTGGTCATGTATTCTTCCATATCCTTAGCACAAGAATAAACAATATCCCCCCCGTCGTCACGAACAAAAAAAGCCCAAGAACTAACACCTGGATTACCTCTAAAAGCACCATTCGTATTAATTTTGATCAACCCCACTTGAGGCGGATTCCAAGCAACCTTTTTCATCACAAGCTTAGGCGTATGATCCCTTAACACCGGCAACAAGTCCTCCCACCTACCAGGCGCATACTGAAAGTTCCTCCTTCAAACTCTCAGCAACATGATAATATGCTGAGTGACAAGATACACCAACCGATGAACTGAGGTCGACCCACCATGTCTCAAATTATTCCTCCATTTCCACAACTCCCACAAAATAAAGATGGGAATAGCTTGGTAAATCAACCTCAGGACCTGGCTACCAGGAGCATCCCACCACAAATTTATCACTTGTGTCAATTGCAACCCATCAAAATTAAGACCTGCAGGACCTCCAAAATATTTCCAGACATACCGTGCTACAGGCGCATTCAAAAACACATGGGAAACAGTTTCCACATCAGGGTTCACACAACAATATCACCTAGAGGGGAATTGAATTCCCCACCTCTTCAGCATATCATTTAAGAGAAGCTTAAATTTCCACAACCTCCATAAGAAAAATATGACATCTTAAAAGGAATACCTTTAATCCAGGTGTGCTTGTAGAGATCACTTGGCTTCTCACTTTTCCTCACCAAATGATACGATGACCGAACTGAAAAAGTGCCCTGAGGCTCCAGCATCCAAAAAGGCATGTCCCTCTGGTCAGGACAATTAGGAGGCTTGATATTATGAATCACGTGCTCAGCAATGTCTTCAGACAATAAGTCTCTGAGGCGCTGCTCCAGCCATACTCCATCCTCAGCAACTTCACAGACACACAGAATGCTCTCATCACACGGAAACTCACGAGGAACTCCATGATACAACGGACCAAGTCCAGTCCAGTTATCAAGCCAGAAGTATGCATTGCCCTTTTTCAGCTGCCAAATTATCTCATGATCTATCTCAGGCCGGCTCTGCAACATTTTCTTCCATGCATAAGTCCCTTTCTTCCATGGCACCACAGAGTGATGCTTTTTCAAGTATTTATTGCTCATATAGTCCCTCCACAAAGACTGCTTGGTACGAAAATTCCACCAAAGCTTTGCAAATAAAGCCTTGGAAATATCATACAAGCTCCTAAAGACACCTCCACCTACATTCAGAGGATGACACAGAGTCTTCCAAGAAGCCCAATGCCTGCTATCCTGGCCCACAGTGTTACTCCAGAAAAACTTGGCAAAAATCATGTGAAGTTGAGCTACCACCCCAGAAGGGAGGTCACATGCAGATAACCAGTGAATAGGCATACTCTAAAGTACTGATGAAATCAGAGTCGCCCGTCCACCTATGAAAAGCAGTTTACCGGTCCAGGAGTCAAGCTTTTTCTACACCTTCTCCACCAGCTCATTGTAGTGACAGTTCTTCCTCCTAGCATAATAAATAGACACACCAAGATACTTGAAAGGAAAATCACCCCTCAGTATCTCAGTGATATCAAGCACCCTATCAGCTATCAACTGTGAAAATATGGCCATGCATATACAGATTACTCGTCTCCTTATTGATTTTCTGATCGCTGGAAAGCTCATAACTAGCAAGAGTTTCCATCACCAATTTCAACGATCCCTCCTCAGCAGATGAAAAATTAATCATATCATCCGCGTACGCCAGGTGATTAAGGTAGGGACTCCACTTTGGCATCCCATACGGCACAAAGTTATCATCCCTATGCAGTGCATTCAGAGCTCTAGAAAGGCACTCAGCAGCAAGCAAAAATAAGGTGGGGGATAGAGGATCACCTTGTTTCACCCCCTAGAAGACTGAAAAAACCCATATGGCTGGCCATTAACTAGCACAGAGTACCAGTTATTACACAGGGTCCTGTAGACCATGTCAATAAATACCTCACATAATCCCATTCTCCTCAGGCCTTTGTCATAAATAACCATGACACCTATCATACGCCTTAGCCATGTCTAGCCACATTAGCCGATTTCCCCCTGTCAGCAATGTCATGCACAATTTCTTGCACCAGCAGAATATTCTCAAAAATGCTCCTCCCCTTCACAAAGCCAGACTGCTACGGTGAAATAATTCCAGGCAATAAAATAGAGAGCCTATCATGAATTACCCTGGAGAATATCTTATTGCTGAAGTTGCTCAGACTTATTGATCTCATGTGTGAAAAGGTAGCAAAATCTTTTCTTTTATATAGGAGAACCAAATTAGTAGCGGTGATGTAACGAGGCAGTAAGTGACCCCAAAAGAATGCCTTTACCATTTTAACCATATCAGCACCAATAATATCCCAACAAGAATGGTAAAATGCACCCGTAAAACCATCAGGGCCCCCTGTAGAGTCAGTATTAAGGCCAAAAACCACCTTTTTAACCTCCTGTTCATCAGGCTCAGCAATAACAGCATCATTCTGGTCCTACGTAACAAGACTAGGCAGATGATCAAGTATAGAAAAATTATTTGGCACTGGATCATTAGAAAACTGAGCCTGAAAAAATCTGATTGCCTCCTAGGCTATGTCCGTATCGTTCTCAAGCCAAGAACCAGTAGCATCCTGAATCCTTCTAATTGTTATTATTATTATTTTATATACTTTTATTTTGCTTTATTTTAAGATTAATTCATTTTTCGTATTTTTGCGAGGTGCATTTGGATGAATATTTTTAAAAAAGAAGACGCTCCAGAAAATGCTTCTAATACAATTTACATTGCGTTCTTTCAATTTTTATTTTATCGTTATTAATTTATTTTTCGCATACTAACTAATTGATTTTATTTTGCAAGGCCTACTTAGGTTAAGTTCGCTAATGAAGAAAGCAACTAGAGAACAAAAGTCTTTTATTTAATTTTAATGCAAAATTACATATATTTTAAGTTGCATATTGGTGGAAATCGTTTACTTGATTTTACTTTAATCCCAATTATTAGTCCGACCGGTAACCATATTTAGTGGAATCTGAGAGGTGCCTAATACCTTTCTCTTGGGTTAATTTGAACCCTTACTTAGAATTCCCGGTTCGTAGATCAAGTTTTGGGAGTAACATTAAAATTGGCTGGAAACAAAGTAGGTGCCCTAATACGCCTAGGTAAAAAGTATGTTAGGTGGCGACTCCACGTCTTACTGGTGAGTTCCTGTAAGTCGAATCCTTTTTCAAACCCATAGTGGTTTAGGAAAAAAGGGTGCGACAATCATATAACAAGTCGTCTTGCTATTGTATATAGTGTGGGTTTGTGTGCTAGATTCTAGTCAAAGCCAAAAGATCACACTTTTCTGTAGTCAAGAGAATCTTGGCACTTTTCTGCAGTCAAGAGAATCTTGAGATATTAAGTTTGTGGTATCCTAAAGGAGGAACATTTGAGTTGATTAGATTTGCAAATGCACACTATGCTAGTCATCTTGTTGATAGGAAAAATGTTTCTGGGATGACACATTTTCTAGATCCTTGTCTAGTTTCTTAGGCTACAAAGAAATAGAATTTGGTGGCTTTTTCCACAGCTGAAACTGAATATGTTGCTGATGCTTCTTGTTGTTCTCAATTGAAATTGATCATGTAACAACTAGATGATTTTGGAAATAAGAGCGGACCAGTGCCTATCTATTGTGATAATACAAGTGTTGTGAACAAGTCCAAGAACCCAGTCCAACATAAAATAATCAAGCATATTGACATTAGGCATCACTTTTTAAGGGATAATATTGAAAAGGTCCTAATTACTATGAATTCTTGTAGGACCAAGGACTAGATCGCCGACATATTCACAAAAGCATTGAGCATGGTGCAATTTGAAAGAAACAGGTTCGAGCTGAGAATGACCAAAATACACAGATGATCCAGAACCTGGTTCTTCCATTGATTGGCTAGTGAAGTATCTTTGGTTTACTTGTTTCAATTTAACATATTCCTTTATGTACTTATACTATAAAAGTATGCCCATTAATTATGTTAGAATTCATAGTTCATATCTAATGTGTACGTTATTCAAGAATAAGCAAGTAGAAGAGACAAACCTACTTAGGAAACAAGGAACTGGTGTCGTGGTACGCACCAAGAACTTGTTTAATTCTGACTAAGAAGGTAATTTTCTAACTTAGCACCAACAAAATAGGTCAACGCCCTATAATCATGCCCCTCTCCCTCACTACTTAAAATTGTGAATTTTAAACTTTCATACTAGGCGTAGGTTTCGTGTAAGACATAAAGCTGTAACGGCCGCATCAATCAATTCCTTCTGGCTCCTAATCTCTTAAAAGCTACACTTATTGGTTCTTGATCATTACTATTTTCTCCCATTATTTTCAAAATGAAATTAAAGAACTCTCTCTTTCTCTCTGTCCAAACCCTAAACACACAAATCACAAATTTCATTTGTCACTCAAAATCAAAACCATCTCAAACACACATAAACCCATTTCTTCCCCAAAACCTAAAGTTTCTACGAAACTCAATGTTGGTCAAAAGAAAACTAGAAAGGACAAGGCGACTGGCGTTGCTAAAAGATTTACGCTCAAGGCTAAGAAACTTATAAAGGAATTGGGTTCACAGTCTCAAGGGCTTAAACCACCATCTCAGGCTACGAGTGCCGATGATTGTAAGGAACCCACAAATATCGTTCAAAATGAGGTAATGCCCGAATATGTTAAGTCATCATCTGTTATGCATGATAGTGGTAAAAATTCCTGAGAAATCAGTTGAGTTCGAAAGTCTTGTTGCCAGGATTGACAAGAAAATTGAAAAAGTTGTAGGAGAGAAAACAATGAGTACAAAGGATAGAGGGAATCGTGCTGATAATCATGTAGACGTAAATGGTAGAAAGATGTGTTAGGTGTTTTTAATGAAAACCTAGAAGTCCTAGTCGAGGGACTTAGTTCAGAGATGCTCCTTTCAAGTTGAAGCAAGATGTGAATAAAGGGAAAATTATGGTTGTTGATGAGCTTGCTAAGGAAGTGGAAGGAATGGATGGAGAACCTGGTTCTACCGCTGCTCTTCCAGCAACTGATGATACAGAAATTGAGTTATCTGAGTCTGAGCCTGAAAACTAAGGCAAAGAACTTGTTTATATGGGCGAGATGGAGGACCCACTGAATCTTTTGGTTCCTGTGTTAAAGAAAAGAAAAGGGAAGTTTTGAGAAGAGAAGAAGGAGTCTGATGAAGAGGTGGTTGTTGTGGTAAAAGAAGGTAAAAAAAAAAAGCATGTTGTGTCAGAGTCTTCCATAAAAGGGAAATGAAGAAGACTTGTGAAAGGAGGAGGGAATAAAGTTAAATCATATTTAATTGATGAATCCAGTGAGAAGGATGAACCAATGCAAGATTCAAAGCCTAAAATTTCTAAGCCAGTGAGAAATTCTCCTACTATATCAATAAGAAAGCAGCAAGAGGAGAAACTTGCTGAAGCAACGGTCAAAACTAAAAAACCAAACAAGCAAAGAAACAAGCTCCACCAAGAAGAGGGTGAAATTGATGATGAGTTTGATAACCTTGACGACTCTGACTCTGGACCTAGTCCAAATGAATATGAGACTAAACCCAGAATGGACAGGGTTGTTTGGTATGTTGAGAGTAGAGTTTTCCAGGAGGTAGTTTGACTGATATGTAAGAGGCTGGAATAAAGAACTTGGTGGAGAAACTAAAGATGCAGGGGTGGAGAAAATTGTTTGCTAAGGAGAAAAAAAGCATGCATGATGATGCAGTGAGAGAATTTATATCTTTGCAAAGTGAAAAAGAGGGTGCTATCTTCAAGTTTGTATGGACTGACATGGAGTTTGGGGGAGAAAAGCTTGTAGTGATTCTAGGGAGCCCTGCTGCTGGTTATTGCAAGTATGAAAAGAACGAGTGGCCGAAGAAGGCAGATGGTATTAGATCTCTTGATGTCACTAGGAAATTCACAGGAAACCCTAAGATCAAGGTTGACAGAAAAGTTGGAAAGAATGAGATGGAGTCATCACATCAGCTCTTGTTTAAGTTTGTCCATAGGAACCTTCTCCGTCGCGGAGAGAGGAGAAGTAAAGGCAATTTCTTGGATATGACATACATGGAGATGTTGGACATATATTTTCTAATTAATCTGCCCGGGCTTATAATAAGCCATTTTAGAAAAATTGATAAGACAAAGCACAAGCATGCCTTGGTTCATAGCTATCTTCTTACCCAGATTTTTGAACATTTTGGAGTTTTCTTGGGAAAGGGCAAAGAACCAACTCACAATGAAAAATTTGGAATGAAGATGTTGAGAACTTGTGACTTCTTTAAACCTAAGAGAGCTTCCAAACGTCCAGTGAAGGTAAAATCAGAGCATGTTGATGATGGAGGTGATGATGAAGGAGAGGACCAGAAGGAGGAACTGAGCAACGTCTAGTGGAGCTGTAGAGTGAAGTGGAGGACCTAAAATGAGAGGTGAAGTGCAAGGATCGTGAAATCGATCGTTTGACTATTGAGTGCAAAAAATATGAGGCGGAGTTGGTGAAGGAACTCCATAGAAATTCAAAGAACATTGCTGGACTTGTCAAACACTTCGAACTTAGACCATAGAACATGTCCTTACCAGTTTCTTTCCAAGTTTTGTATGAAATTTCTTTCTGTTTGATGGCTGTATAAGACAATTTTTCTTTTTGGTTTGTTCTTTAATAGGTTCGCCGGGGTGTCAACCTTGGTTGCTTGTTTTGTTGATCTGTTTCTTGTGTTTTGCTAACTTGTTTCTTATTAGGCCCTTAGATGTGATCATGTATTTCTAACTTAATTGATTTGCTGTCATTCGCTCTAGACAGACTATGCTAATTGTTTCTTGCAGATGACTAAGATCTTTTTAATGATTTCAAAAGGGGAAGAAGGAAATGTTGGGGTGTTTGTGACCTAGTTTCATCTAGTTTTTATTTTCTTTCACATGTTTCTTGTTTAAGTGTTAGTTGTGCATGAACTTGGCAACATTTGTTTGTCATCCTAAAAAATGGGGAATTTAATGAAGTATGAGTTTTGAATAAGAACTGACACGACCCGAAATCCGGCTAGGCCGTGCGGGCACCCGACATCCTACCCTAGACCCGCCGGGCGAACCCTTATTAATTAAATTAGGAAAATAAATATAATTCAATTTATAAATAAGAACAAGACTTAGAAAAATCACAGACATACTGATACCTCTAAGCTGTACAAAAGAAATTACAGCTAATTACCCAACATACTAGGTTTAGGGCTATCCAGACTAGGCATCTAAGAGTACGAAAGAAGACAGATACCTCCTGAAGGGAGCAAAATGCAACCGAAATAATAAACATGAAATTGTGGTCATCCTGAATAAAAGCTGGCTCACCCTGACAGCTGAAGTCATCTTCGCTCCTTCACAACATGGCGAACTCAATCCTGGAGCGAACCTGCCGAAACGAAATAGATAGAGAAGGACAAACAACAAACAAGGGTGAGTCAAAAGGACTCAATAAGTAGGGCAGACTAGCCACCTCAAAGAATAGGATAGCTAGCCAGGGAGAAGAAAAATAGATAAACCAAATTCCTCTTATTTAAATTATAAAAAGCCAGAGCCAGATAATAACAGGAAACACGTATGGGATCATAAACATATAAACAACCAGGGACATAAGATAGACAGAACATATAGGTTTTTATGTATCCCGAACATATAAACAGTCGGAAATACATCCTGTTGCGGCGTGCAACCCAATTCATATATTCATACTGTCGCGGCGTGCAACCCCATCAATATATTTATACGGTTGCAGCGTGCAACCAGATCCATATATTTATACTGTTGCGGCGTGCAACCCAATCCATATATTTATACTGTCATGGCATGCAACCCGATCCATATATTTATACTGTTGCGGCGTGCAACCCGATCCATATAACTGAAGCATATAAACCAATAAAGGACACTAAATAGCCAGAAACGTATAGGAAAAAAGAAATATGTCCAATACATGGTATACATGCTGCATACACAAAACACAGCACAATAGTCACACACTAGTCAGTATGCGGTGCAATAATATGGGATGAATGCGGTACGATGCAATGCAGTCACATATGCCTGATACCTATCTCCGGCGCGGTACTCTCATCGTCTACAAGGAGATATATGCAATAATGACTCTTCACCGGCTCGGGACTCTCATCGATTACTAGGAAGTATATGCAATAATGACCCTTCACCGGTGCGGGACTCTCATCGCCAACCAGAAAGTATATGCAATAATGACCATTCCCCGGCTCGGGACTCTCATCGATTATCGGGAAATATATGCAATAATTACCCTTCACCGGTGCGGGACTCTCATCGCCAACCGGGAAGTATATGCATTAATGACCCTTCACCGGCGCGGGACTCTCATCGATTACCGGCAAGTATATGCAATGCTCAAAACCAGAGTGCAATGCTCATATACTCAATGCAATACCAACAGGAGGGCATAACATGTAATATACAATGTAAATTCAAAGCTAAGGTGTAATAATGAGTACGCCTATCGGTAGCTACGCACGTAAGGAACACGTGGTAGAATATCCACAAGGCCAAGGGCCTCCAAAGAAATGGATACAAACACTTGCCTTGTTACAAAGTTAGCACAGCTGCTCAACAATCGCTTTGTCCTTTGGATTCATTGCCAAACGATCTCACTGTGTTCAATAAGCAGAAACTATCTCACATTAGGCTAAAACCTTCATTCCTTACGTCTTAGGGTAATCTGGTTAGGAACCTGATACCCTATTCGCTTACGCAATACGCAGGCCAGGCCTATATACAGGGTTTAAGGTCACATAACCAAACCCAAAATAAATTACATTTATATGTTGCCCATAACTCACTGAGTACGAATATATACTCAATTCCATTATCGGGGTCCAGTTGACCCTTTAAACCATCAAATTTAACTCGTTAGGATGATGTCTAATATCCCAATTTTTACCGTTAAAATATATTCAAACACACGTAATAAACTCAAATAATGCATTAAGATCATTACATGAATGTTTCGGGGTGAAAATTCTATCTTTTCCCATTCTTTTTCCTTTTTCTCTCATATTTTTCTGGGGTTTCCTTTCTTCAATGCCTTCACTGTTTTCGCCACTTTATTTCTATTTCCTCTGAGGCTTTATATGCTAAGGATAAAGCCATCGCCTATATTTTTGTCTTTGTCTTTCTTTCTTTTTCTTTTCTCTTTTCTTTTATTTTATTTTCTTTTATTTTCTTTTTGCGATGAAAATTAAAATGGAACTCTACAAAATTCGAAATAATCCCAAATTTCTCAAGTTATGCAAAATATCTATAATACATTTGCTAAGGTGGATCTTAAATCGAACTCTCGAAACTCAATATGCAATTTAAATGGAAAAGATCAAATTATTTAACTTTCGGTATTTTAGCGGAAACTAGCCGAACAACCTCGGAATTCACTTTCGAAAGTTCACAAAAGTCACAATTAATCATACGAACCTAACGGTGCTTTCGAATTTTGAATCGGAGCTCATTCGCCAAAATTGAGTTTGAAAACCTCTTTTTAATATTTATCGACAATAAAAACTGAAATCTTCTTCCGATACGTACCAAACTAGGTCTGATTTAGCTCAAATTTTACAGACAGGTCCTAATAGATCTTACGAAGATTATAAAGTTATCGGCACACCAATCGGAGCCCTAACTTTCGAAACGACTACCTAAGGTCGTTTCATTCTCCTCGACTTAAACTCTCGTTCGTCCTAAAACAAGCCTAAGTCTAAAGAAAAATTCGTACAGATAACAAAAAAACTTGCACGACTTTCATAAGCTACTCCACGGGCATTATCTCCTGATTACAGGATCAAAATTATAACACGCATATCAAACTTTTGGAATAAAATATATCTGGATAATATCATAATACCATTGCACAACTTATTCTGACTAAGCTGGTCATTCCTTGATCACGATTGGAGAGTTCTATATTTTCTAAACAAAGATACACGGAACTTTGAATGGGTTAACATGATTCCGCCAACGAATCACCTCGTCCATATACTTTTCGATATAGAACAAGTCGATAGCTCACGCTTGAACAACGCCTTAGAGATTTGATATCAGCATTCAGTATTAGAGGAAGACTCCTCCACTTAGAGCGTAAACTCATACAACTAATTTGAATAGAAATAGCCATCCGCACATATTCTGCCGAACTATGGAAGACATAGCTAAAAACAGAATGCGGCTTAGACCTGAGCTACCAAATTACCCCCTCGAGTGGCCAAACAGCTGCAACTCTCAAGTTCACAGCTCCATACCTCTTCCATAAGCACCACCGCTCGATATCTCAATTTACGGGTTAGACGACACTTTCCATTACCCTTAGTAGCCTTGTAACACAGCAAATTACTTACCCGGCTATCTTGATACACATTTTTGCTCAAGAGAGGAAACATCACAAGAGGCTACTGACCGCCTAAGCTCACTAGTGTCGGACAAAGAAGAGATGACAATGGACTGATGATAGAAATAATTAGAGCTTAGGAAGCTCATCTTCTTATTTACTTGGCTACCTGAGTTAGACTACTTACGAGTCAAGCTAGCCAAAGAATCGCAATCGAAGAAATAGACATTAAATAAGCTTTATGGAACAACATCAATGCCAATTTAACTCTTCTATAAGAAGGAAACTCAGAAAAGTTACCAGAAAACCTTTTTATACTTGATACAAGCTCATAGAACAACATGACTCCACTAGCGTCTTGAACCAAGAAGAGACACGTAGATCGAGTATTACTTACTAATCAGTTTACATCAGAAGAAACAATGACACTCTCTGATGGTGATGAACAAGAATCCCATCATTCAACCAGCACGGAACTCCGAGAAGAGAGGTAAACTAATTTGACATAATAATAGAAGGTGGCATAACAAGATGCCAAGCAGAAAATACCGACTCTCACTCCCAGATCTCTCACATTTAAACCAGATAAACTAGGAGGATCTCAGAAATGCCTGGAATAAATCATACAAGAAGCTCACCCCTCTACCACAACCGATTCTTAATTGAAATAACATCCAATGAAACCATGGTAAGATAAACGAAGTCCAGACAGATCGGAAAAATCAAATCTTACTCACATATAATGGAAGAAGAAATACATGGGTGTACTACATCGGATGCCTCAGCATCCTGCCAGACTAGCAGTTCATAAAACTGCCTCTGCAGCTGAACTAAGCCGCTACACTGATAATTACCTTCTAAAGAATAACTGCCACCACGCTCTCAACCTTTACTGGATCGTGGCATTTCTCTGGCTGATTGAGATCTTAATGAAATTCCTGTGACTGGGCAGGTGCCTGAGGATAAGAAGAAGGACGACTGTCTACTTGCTGGAGTAAGGAAAAACTCCTCCAAAGATGACCGGCTCACAACAGTGATAATACCTTTAAGCTAAAAATGGATGTTGGATAAACTAGTGATAGCTATAAAGAGAAGACTGGGTCTGATCTTGACAGACAACTAGCACACTCTGAAAATCACGCGCCACAAGCTAAGATATCCTGGTAGGTGACTTCCCATGATAATCAGAACTCTTACCTCCAAATGAGATAGCATAATGCTCACCAGGGCCATGCGATATCTTGCTCTCCCGCTCCAACTCCTCAAGCTCTAACTTATGGTATGCCTAGTACCTCTGAGTAATATCAACACGACATCAAATGAAGTCCCAACCTCAATATTTTGAGCCATCTGGGATCTCAAGGAAGGAAAAAGGTCACCAATAAATCTTTGAACATTCTCAGAAGGTCCATGGACTAGTTCTAGTGCATATCCAGCCATCCTAAAGAATTTAATCTCATATTCTAAAATTCGACAAGCTACCCATCCAATCAACTCAAATTGGCGACTCTTTTCATCTCGCTCGCTGCGCGAAAGTAACTTTTTCATGAATCTACGAGAAAAATAGAACCAAGTTAGCTAATAAAAGAGCGGCCCGCCAATTCAAGGCTGGACTCCTGAAACTGGAAAGCAGAATAATAAACAGCATACTGCTCGAGATAACCAACAACCTGAAGGATATGCTAACATCATTTTATTTTAAAAAATAACACAGGGATTATATGATGCATGGCTTGAGAATATCGGAAGGTTCAACCACGTAAAATAATGCAACCTCTTTGGACACTCGGACCGAACTGTTACCTCGGCTGGCTAACTAGCCAGAACAATTGGTGGCGCAACACATGCTGCCTCTGGAACATAATTTACTGGGGCAACATCAGGAACTGGAACAAGAGCTCTCTAAGTCTGAACATCTGCATATGCGGCAACCTGATAAGCTGCTTCGCGAATAATAGATTCTTGCAGTATCTGCGTCGCCAAGATCCTCGTAAAAGCATCGTAGAGAGCCAACGGAACCACAAGGCCCTGCTCCCTTGCCCATCGCGAGCTCGTACAGCTGGGACCTTCACGACTGGATCGTCAGCATGATACACAACTCTCAAGGCTTGAGTAGCTCTAACCCCAGGCTACTTCGTCTTGAACTCCTACCGTTTCCTGATTTGTCGCACGAGGGTTCACAATTACCATAAACGAATTAACGAAAATACTTTAGCATCCAAGACCGACGCACGATCAGAAAAGAAGTAAGTGAAACTTCCTAAATGCCATCATAGCCTCTCGTAGATAAGTACGGACGTTTACGTACCCATCAGCGAGACTCTACTAGACACTGTCTTAGTCTGGATAGACTCTAAATCGGGCTTTGATACCAACTGACAGGACCCAAAATCTGGCTAGGCCGTGCGGACACCCGACATCCTTCCCTAGACCCGTCGGGAGAACCCTTACCAATTAAATTAGGAAAATAAATATAATTCAATTCATAAATAAGAACAAGACTTAGAAAAATCACAAACATACTGATACCTCTAAGCTGTACAAAAGAAATTACAGCTAATTACCCAACATACTAGGTTTAGAGCTATCCAGACTAGCCATCTAAGAGTAAGAAAGAAGACAGCTACCTCCTGAAGGGAGCAAAATGCAACTAAAATAATAAACATGAAATTGTTGCCATCTTGAATAATAGCTGGCTCACCCTGACAGCTGAAGTCGTCTTCGCTCCTTCACAACGTGGAGAACTCAATCCATGAGCGAACAAGCCGAAACGAAATAGATAGACAAGGACAAAAAACAAATAAGGGTGAGTCAAAAGGACTCAATCAGTGTGGCAGACAAGCCACCTAAAAAAATAGGATAGCTAGCCAGGGAGAAAAAAAAATTGATAAACCAAATTCCTCTTATTTAAATTATAAAAAGGTAGAGCCAGATAATAACAGGAAACACGTATGGGATCATAAACTTATAAACAACCAGGGACATAAGATAGACAGAACATATAGGTTTTTAAGTATCCCGGACATATCAACAGTCAGAAATACATCCTGTTGCGGTGTGCAACCCAATCCCTATATTCATACTGTCGCGGCGTGCAACCCGATCCATATATTTATACTGTTGTGGCATGCAACCCGATCCATATATTTATACTGTCGCGGCGTGCAACCCGATCCATATATTTATACTGTTGCGGCACGCAACCCGATCCATATAACTAAAGCATTTAAACCAATTAAGGACACCAAATAGCCACAAACGTATAGGCAAACTGAAATATGTCCAATACATGGTATACATGCCGCATACACAAAACACAGCACAATAGTCACACACTAGTCAGTATGCGGTGCAATGAGATGGGATGATTGCGGTACGATGCAATGTAGTCACATATGCGTGATACCTATCTCCGGCGCGGGACTCTCATCGTCTACCAGGAGATATATGCAATAATGACCCTTCACCGGCTCGAAACTCTAATCGATTACCGGGAAGCATATGCAATAATGACCCTTCACCGGTGCGGGACTCTCATCGCCAACCAGAAAGTATATGCAATAATGACCCTTTACCGGCTCGGGACTCTCATCGATTACCGGAAAGTATATGCAATTATGACCCTTCATCGGTGCGGGACTCTTATCACCAACCGGGAAGTATATGCAATGATGATCCTTCGCCGGTGCGGGACTCTCATCGCCAACCGGGCAGTATATGCAATAATGACCCTTCACCGGTGCGGGACTCTCATCGCCAACCGGAAAATATATGCAATAATGACCCTTCACCGGCGCGGGACTCTCATCGATTACTGGGAAGTATATGCAATGCTCAAAACCAGAGTGGAATGCTCATATGGTCAATACAATACCAACAACAGGGCATAACATATAATATACAATGTAAATTCAAAGCTAAGGCGTAATGAGTACGCCTATTAGCAGCTACACACGTAAGGAACACGTGGTAGAATATCCATGATGTTTGGCAATAATATCCTATTTTACCTTAATTATTCTCACATTTTAGTACTTTATGCACTCGTTATATATGATAAATGTGTTTCTTGTACTCACTTATCATATTTGTGATGTTAGGAATGGTGCAGATGAATTCGAGGCAAGAACAAGAAAAATAGAGTTAATGGACGCGTTGGAAGCTATATTGGAGCAAGGCTTCAAGAAAGCCCTGAAGTGTTGGAAGCTATACTGGAGCAAGGCTTCAAGAAAGCCCTGAAAAGTTTGAGGCTATGGTGGAGGCGTGGCTTCAAGAAAGCCTTGAGGCTGACGAGACAAAAGTTCTCCCAACTTGATTAGGCTTTGGTTTAACTTATCCTAGCACTTTGTAAACAATATAAAACCTCTTTTATTTCATGCTAGAGGGGAGGTCGATTTCTAGGAGCAATTTGAGAGCACCATACTTCATTGAAAAAAGGGTTTATTCCTAATCTTTCATCTATTAATCCATTTACATCATTATTTCATCAATTCATTGCCTTGTGATTATGAATATGTGTGGCTAATTCTTACGTTCTAGGGTTAGAGTATCTCATGAAAGTTGATATTTGAAGATTGATTCCCATTAATTGAATCCCATAACGGGTTACTTATTCTTTCTTGATTTCACTTGTGTAATTGTTAGAGCTCGATAATTATACATTATCTATGGTTTTTAGATTGAACTCGAAAGAGGGAATTTAATTACGTAATAAGAAAGAGTAGGGCTAGTTTGTGAACCCGGGCATCGGGGAACCAATTCGTGAGTAAGATGGACATATAGTTGCTCGCCTAGCTTAACTAATTACAGAATTCGTTAATGTGTGCACGTGATTCAACCCATAGACATATAGGGATTGAAGTAGCCTGCATAGACTATGAAAAATCGAAAGGTTTTTTACGGGTACATTTACTCTGTTAGTTGGTAACCCGGGATTTAAGAAGTGGAATTAATTGGAAAACTCAACTAGATTGTTCGTAACTCTGACCCTGGACCGTCTCCTTAATATTCTTAACAACCAAAGTTTGCTCCATTGTTTGACTGAACTTCAACCCTTTTAATTATTACTCTTTAGTTAATAAAAACTCTCAATATTGGAAAAAGACCCCTGGATAGTAGATAGAAATTGTTTGTTAAGTGTCAGTCTAAATAGTCCTCGTGGGAACGATACTCTACTTATCATTTTATTACTTGTCGACCACGTATACTTGCGTGTGCGTTTGGGAGCAACAAGTTTTTGGCGCCGTTGCCGGGGACTAATTATTGACTGATTTCTTTTTGAACGATTACTTATTATCTATTCAGGTTTAATTTTTTGTTGAGTTTCTTGTGCTGTTTCAGGCAACAGGTTTTGCATGCAAAGGAATAGAAGGAACTAACCACTCGAACCTTTTGATCCTGAGCCTGAAAGGACCTTGAGAAGGGTGAGAAGAGAAGTGAGAGACCGACAAGCACTAGCACTTGAACTTGCTTCCTTACCCATTGAAATGGCAGAAGAACGAGCAATAGCGGTGCAGGATCTTGCTCTTCCCAGCCTGGGGGGAGTTGCATCTAGCAATTTGAAGCCCGCTATCACCGGGCACTTTGAGATCAAGCCCGGTATGATTCAGTTGCTGCATACGACTGGGCAATATGCTGGATTGATTCATGAAGATCCGCAGCAACACATTCAGAATTTCTTGGAGATTAGTGATACTTATGCACCAATGGGAGTTCCTACTGATTATGTCCGCTTGACATTGTTCCCGTTTTCACTGATTGGGGTAGCAAGGAGGTGGTTAAACGCTGAAAAGCCTGGGTCTATCACTACTTGGGAGGATTTGGCTAAGAAATTTTTAGCTAAGTTTTATCCATCTGCCAAGACAGCCCGGCTGAGGAGTGAAATTATGTCCTTCAGACAGGTAGAAGGAGAGTCTTTGTATTCAGCCAGGGAACGTTTCAAAGCTTTATTGAGAGATTGTCCACACCACAACCAATCCAATGAGGTTCTTGCATACACTTTTGTTGAGGGGTTGACTGCACATACTAAGATCGTGGTAGATGCTGCTGCTGGAGGCCAAGTGCTGGCCTTAAACTTTGACCAGATGTATGAATTGTTAGACAAGTTTTCGCAGAGCAATCCTGATTGGCAGGGAGATGGTAGAGCTACTATACAGAAATCTGCTGGGGTACTTCAGCTAGATGCAGTTTCAGAGCTGAGGGCGAAGATGGATGCTCTGTCCAATCAAATTAGCAAGCTAGCTCTGCCGCAGACTCAACAGCAGCCAGCTCCAGTGCAACAACTTCAGGTCTTTTGTGAGGTTTTTGGAGAAGATCATGCTACTGACGTCTGTCCATCTAATCCAGAGTCAGTGTATTATGTGGGCAATCAGAACAGGCCACAGGGTCAGAATCGCAATCAATATGGTAATAGCTACAAAACCAACTGGCGTAGTCACCCAAATTTTTCTTGGCGGGACAACCGTGAGCAGCTACAAGCCAATGACAGACCTTAAAATAATTTTCCAAATGCACAACCGCAGGGGTCACAGTCACAGGCTCAGCCACAAAAGTCTAATTCAGTTGAAGATATGCTTAGAAAAATTCTTGCAGGGCAACAAAAACTCATGGATGATTCAGCAGCTCGGGCACAAACAATAAAAGATTTGACCAATGCTCAGAAAGATCTTGAGAGACAAATGGGGCAGCTAGCTGGAGCACAGAATAATAGACCTCGAGGTGCTTTGCCGAGCGATACAGAGAAAAATCCTAAAGAATTTGTGCAAGCAGTTACTTTGAGGAATGGAAGAGCTCTAGAAGAAGTTTCCCCAAAGCCAAAGTAGCCTGTTGGTGGGTTAGAGCCTAATGCTGATAGAGAGGTGGAGAAAGAAGCTGAGAAAGTGATAGAAAAGCAGCCCGAGCCTCCTATTGTGAGACCACCACCAGCTTTCCCTCAGAGACTTCAGAAGCAGAAAGTTGATGCAGCATGCAAGAAATTTTTGGAGATCTTGAGTCAGATTCAGGTAAATATTCCTTTGGTGGAGCTTTTGCGGGATGTTCCCAAATATGCTAAATACATCAAGGATATTGTTGCTAACAAGAGAAGACTGACTGAGTTCGAGACAGTTGCACTCATTGAGGAGTGTAGTTCTAGAGTTAGAAGCAAGCTTCCTCAGAAATTGAAGGATCCTGGCAGTTTTACTATTCCCTTGAAAATTGGGAAGCATGAGGTTGGACGAGCTTTGTGTGACTTGGGTACTAGTGTGAATTTAATGCCTTCATCAGTTTTCAGAAAGCTAGGCCTGGGTGAACCACGACCAACTACTGTGACTCTGCAACTGGCTGACAGATCTTTGACATGCCCCGAGGGGATTATTGAGGATGTGCTTGTACAAGTGGGTCAGTTTATATTGCCTGTTGACTTCATTATTCTTGATTATGAAGCTGATCCTGAGGTTCCTCTCATCTTGGGAAGAGGATTTTTGGCTACTGCTGATGCTGTCATTCGAGTCAGAGCTGGAAAGATGATTATGAAGGTGAATGGTGAAGAAGCTGTATTCAATGTGTTCAGAGCTACCCAGCTTCCGTCCCATTATGAAGAGTTGTCCATGGTAAAAGTGATAGATGATGAGTTGACTGCTGATGAGAGGTCATTCTTGGCCTCCAATGTTGATTCTCTGGAAAAGGCACTCTTATTTGATGATGATGATATCCTGAAGGATGATGACATTGAAGAATCTTTGGAGATTCTTAATATACAGAGTAAATTCATCCCAGGATGGAAGAAATTTGAGGAGCTCGATAGACCGTTGACCTTAACTCCTGCTAAACCGTCTATTGAGAAGGCTCCTATTCTTGAACTTAAACCTTTACCTGCGCATTTATGTTATGCTTATTTGGGTGAGGGTAATACCTTGCCCGTGATCCTTTCTTCTTTGTTGTCTGATGTACAGGTTGAAAAGGTGTTGAGAGTGCTGCGAGAGCGCAAGAGAGCTATTGGCTGGACCATTGCTGATATTAAAGGGATTAGTCCTTCTTTCTGCATGCACAAAATTCTTTTGGAAGAAGGCCATAAGCCATCTATAGAGCAGCAGAGGAGACTAAATCCAATTATGAAGGAGGTGGTGAAGAAGGAAATTATCAAGTGGCTGGATGCTGGGATTATTTTTCCCATCTCTGACAGCAAATGGGTGAGTCCAGTGCAATGTGTTCCAAAGAAGGGGGGCATGACAGTGGTAAAGAATGAGCATAATGAGTTGATTCCTACAAGAACAGTCACAGGGTGGCGAATTTGCATTGATTATAGGAAGCTGAACAAGGCCACCAGGAAAGACCACTTCCTACTTCCCTTTATTGATCAAATGCTGGATAGACTTGCTGGGCATGAGTATTATTGTTTCTTGGATGGGTATTCGGGCTACAATCAGATTGTGATAGCTCCTGAAGATCAAGAGAAGACTATATTTACTTGTCCATATGGCACCTATGCATTTAGGAGTATGCCCTTTGGGTTATGTAATGCCCCGGGGATTTTTCAGCGGTGCATGATGGCTATTTTCACTGACATGGTGGAAAAATTTATGGAGATGTTCATAGATGATTTCTCAGTGGTTGGTGATTCCTTTGATAACTGCTTGAAAAATTTAGATGCTGTGCTGAGCCGTTGTGAAGAAACAAATTTGGTGCTGAATTGGGAAAAATGTCACTTTATGGTTCCAGAAGGCATAGTACTTGGGCACAAGGTGTCAAAGCAAGGGATCGAGGTTGATAAAGCGAAGATTGAGGCTATTGAGAAATTACCACTACCTATCTCTGTTAAGGGGGTGCGTAGTTTCTTGGGACATACAGGTTTCTATAGGCGTTTCATAAAGGACTTCTCCAAATTTCTAATCCCATGTGTAAGTTGTTGGAGAAAGATGTGAAATTTGAGTTTAATGATGCTTGTCTCAAGGCATTTGAAGAGTTGAAGAAAAGGTTGGTGACTGCACCAATCATTATTGCTCCTGACTGGTCTTTGCCATTTGAATTGATGTGTGATGCGAGTGATAATGCTATTGGGGCTGTTCTAGGCCAAAGAATTGGAAGAATCTTTCACTCCATCTATTATGCAAGCAAGACTCTTGATGCGGCCCAATCCAATTATACCACCACTGAGAAGGAATTGCTAGCCGTAGTATATGCTTTTGATAAATTCAGATCTTATTCGGTTGGCACTCGTGTTGTTGTCTACACTGATCATGCCGCAATCCGGTATTTGTTTGAGAAGAAGGATTCCAAGCCTAGACTAATTCGATGGGTTCTCCTATTGCAAGAGTTTGATGTTGAAATTCGAGATCGCAAGGGGACTGTGAATCAAGTAGCTGATCATTTGTCTAGGCTGGAGAATAGAGATCATGTAGATGAAGGGCCTGAGATTAAAGAGGTATTCCCTGATGAGCAGCTTTTTGCCTTAGCTGCAGCCGAGGTGCCATGGTATGCTGATATGGTGAACTTAATTGTGAGTAATGTGTATCCTCCTGGGGCTACAGCTGAGCAAAGGCGCAAACTCCTTCATGAGAGCAGATTTTATGTGTGGGATGAGCCTTATTTGTACAAGATAGGCCCTGACCAATTAGCTAGGAGATGCGTTCCAAGGGAAGAAGTTGAGCCGATCCTACAGAGCTACCATTCCTCTCCTTATGGTGGCCATCTTGGTGGAGATCGAACAGCTGCAAAGGTACTTCAGTCTGGTTTCTTTTGGCCTACTTTGTTTAAAGATGCTCATGCTTTGGTTAAGCAGTGTGATCGTTGCCAAAGAACGGGTACTATTTCTAGGCGTCACGAGATGCCTTTGAACAATATCCTAGAGATTGAGCTGTTTGATTGTTGGGGAATTGACTTTATGGGTCCGTTCCCACCTTCCATGGGCCATAAATACATTCTCGTGGCGGTTGATTATGTGTCTAAATGGGTGGAGGCTGTGGCACTTCCAACAAATGATGCGAGTATGGTGGTGAAATTCTTGAAAAAAAATATTTTCACTCGTTTAGGGACACCGCGGGCTATAATCAGTGATGCAGGTACGCATTTTTGCAACCGGTTCTTCAATAAATTGTTGGCCAAGTATGGGTTCGCCACAAGGTGGCAACTGCTTATCATCCCCAAACTAGTGGCCAAGTGGAAGTGTCTAATAGAGAGATCAAGCAAATCCTTGAGAAGAATGTGAATGCCTCGAGGAAGGACTGGGCTATGAAGTTAGATGATGCTCTCTGGGCCTATCGGAAAACGCCTATTGGAACTTCTCCATATAGGCTTGTTTATGGTAAGGCCTGTCACTTGCCCGTTGAGCTAGAGCATAAAGCATATTGGGCAATTCAAAAGCTCAATCTTGATATGGCCTTGGCGGGTGAAAAGAGGTTGCTTAAGTTGCATGAGCTAGATGAGTTCCGCTTCCACGCGTATGAGAATGCAAAATTGTACAAGGAGCGGACCAAGAGATGGCATGACAAGCACATTGAGCACCGTCAGTTTGAGCCCGGCTAGTTGGTATTGTTGTTCAATTCTAGGTTGAAACTATTTCCGGGAAAGCTGAAATCTAGATGGTCGGGCCCCTTTGAGGTAGTGCATGTTACGGCACATGGAGCGGTTGAATTAAAAGCCCCGGATTCCGAGAAGTCATTTTTAGTGAACGGGCAAAGAGTTAAGCGATATTGAGGAGGTTTGGTGGATCATCGTACCTCCGTTTCATTGCGAGAACCGTGAATTGTAATCGTCGTGCCACGACGTAAACCAAGGCGCTTCTCGGGAGGCAACCCGAGCGTTGTATGTAAATGCAAAAATCAAAGAAAAAAAAATAGAAAAAGAAAAAAAATACAAAAAGAGTCGTGCCGCAACGTTAAATCAAGCGCTAATTGGGAGGCAACCCAATTTTTATTATTTTCGTCATTTTATTTCATTAAGTGTTACGTAGTCTCATTGTTTTTGAAGGGCTCGGGACAGTGGGAAGGTGGATTATTTTCGGAGAGTATGAAATGATGGTGAGGAAAGGCAAAGCATCGTTTCCACATGGCTTTGACTCATACAATGAGCTCCAAAAATCTCGAAGCTTTACCCAAGCATCGCCCCAGGAAAGTTTCCAATTGCATCCAAGCAAAGTCAAGCGAGCAAAGCCAAAGCGTCGCTCTCACGATCGCATGGCGTACACCAGTGACCCACATAAGCAGTGTGCGATCGTGAGGCGTCGCCCTGCCAAAGCCTCCAACTAGATTGCCAAAAGTCTCAAAGCGTCACCCCATCGATCGCTCTTGGTCGATCAGTGCGCTTCAAAAAGCTCAAAGCTTTACCCATGCATCGCTTCAGGTAAGCTCTCACTGCACAAGGAGCAAAGGCACAGCGTCGCTCCACCCATCGCCTCAGCTTAGGCTGTGAGATCGCGTCACTCAAGGCTTTCACGAGGCGTCGCTTCAGGTAAGTGCTACTGGAAATTTTCGCGGGCCAACCCAAGATTGACCCGTTGACCCGCGAGAGTTTAAACATAAAACACATAATTCTTTCCCTCTCCCAAATACTTTCACGCTCAAACAACAGGCAAACACCAAAATACTCGCTTAGGGCATAACACAACATCCTACCAACATCAATTCGGACTCTAAATCTTCTTGCATTAATTCGAAGATTGCTCAGGTATGCTCCCAGCTTCTTGTTCCCTTCCACAGTTTAATTCCCTGCTCCAATGTCCTTCAAGACACGGCTGAATTCATATTTAATGAAAAGTGGGCAGCGTAGTTCGATTGTTTTAATTGGAATTAGTGTTGAGATGTGCTTTGATTTTGAAAGTGATCTCCCAAAAATTTGGGAGGGTTCAACACTTTTAAACATCAATGAACCTTGAAATTAATCCCAGAGCACACCACGTATTTGATAAATTGCCTAAGTGACTAAACGCTTAAATTATGTGAAGTCTGAGTAACATAAAGGTTTGTAGGCATAACTGGAACTACTTGATGCTCTAAAAGTGTAGAATTGATCGCGATTATATGGGATTTGAATTGCTCAAAGCACACACTAAGCTATACACCATTGTTACACTTGCTATGAGTTGATACCGGCTTACTACCCATACCGCTGCCCCGTGAACTTTTAACTTGGTTAAGTTGTTGTGTTAGTGTCGTCAAGTAGCTTTATTTATTGTCATATAGTTAGGTGTAAGTGTGGGGTGCTTGCTCACCAGTTGCGCACATTGCTTGGGCATATGCTAGCTATGGATTTAATTGTTTTATGAGTATCCCTGGGAAGTCTGAGTACCAGGACACTAACATGCTACCTCAAGGCACTTAAAGTACCTATGTGTATTGACTTCTAACGATAGAACTTTATGGTGCAGGCACTATGGCGAAAACAACACAAAAGGCCTCTTCCTCCTCTGCGACACCAGCTGCACCAAGGCAAAAGCTAGGAGTCGCCTCGACTAGTAAAGCCCCCAAGGGCAAGGCTAAGCCCAAAGAAAAGAGCAAGGCTAAACAACAGATGCCTAAGGGCGCGGTCACAATTCCACGACCCGAGGGGAAACACAGTTTGGATTGCCGTTTGTGAAGAAGGGGGAGAGCGTGGATTGGTATAAAAATTTCAAGTTGGCCGGCTACATTCCCGAACTCTCCATTGATGAAACTAAATTGATGAGGCGGTTTAGAGGTATAAGAGATGCTATACACACCATGAAATGGGGGTCCGTTTTTGAGAGTCCGGGGGATGCTAATCTTGATCTCGTGATGCAATTATATGCCAATTGGGACGTGGAACAACCGGGGGAACTAGTGAAGGTTCGAGGGAAATATGTGAGGCTAGATGCATCGGCCCTTTGCACCTTCTTAGGTGTGGAGGATCATGACCTTGACGACTTGCGGGACTTCATTCGCAAGCCGGATTACAAGGCGTTGCGGCAGACCTTATGTGGTGGGGATGAGAGCCATAGGTGGGGCAGAAAGAAGCAAACGGGCCGACACAAATCTATGCAATTTTGCAGGTTTCTTAAGGAAGCCCGAGTTTGGCTCAAAGTGATCAATGCACGAATGCTTCCTTCTTACCACTTCACTAATGTGACTAAAGTGTCACGACCCAATTTCCAAGGGGTCGTGATGGCACCTAAACAACATTTGCCTAGGCGAACCAATGAAACAAGATGCGGAAAAGAACAATAATGTGAAAAGATCATAAATGGATATATAAATATAAAAGTGTGAAGTCCAAAAGAATATATCCACAAAAGAATTGGAGCATTCTAAGAGTGACTTAATAAAGTATGAATATACATCAAAGAAATCTGAGTCCTTTCTCTAAGTGACTCCGGCGGTATGCCACCACGGTCTGTGTGGTCGGCTCACCTCAATCAAAAGTCTCAGAAGCCTCGGGAACCGCTAACGTCCGGGCTGCTGACTGGATGAAGGACCTGCGCACGTAGCAGAGTAAGTTATGAGCCGAAGCCCAGTAAGATCACCGACAGGCCCGCTAAGGTACCCTTGCGGGACAAGTCGCTACATGCATCATAAGCACAACATACTATAGTAATCATACAATAAAGTAGTGAAATCACAAATAGATGTAACACATTCCATACACACAAGTAGTAACCAGAAGTCTCAAGGATTATGCCCATCCAACGTAAGGCATAGGTCAACTCAGCGGCGGTTTGGAGGTCCAATCTCTACTCCCGTGCCGACTAACCTAGACCTACGATGGACTAGCAACACCACTACTAAGTATCAACCATATACCGTGACCCGAAGTCACTATCACAATCATGAATAAGTAGACCAACGACCCGTAGTCGTTGGCTCATCTCAAATCTGTCTACGATCGCACCACACCCCCTGTCAAGTGCGTCGTATCTCAATAAATCAAGTGACCACACCACACCCCCTGTCAAGTGTGTCACATCTCAAAGATCAAGTGTCCACACCACACCCCCTGTCAAGTGTGACACATCTCATAGTATAGGCGACACCACACCCCCTGTCAAGTGTCCCTCTAACAGTATTAATATCCACGACATTAATAACAATAACAGAAATAATAACAGAAATATTAATAACGATAATATTTTACAGTCACCGTAACCCAGGTTGGTTATGCTAGCTGAACGTAAGGCGAAGGTTAACCCGACCACAGTTTGGGGGTACAATCCCTACTCCCATGTCGTCCAACCCAAGGTTACGTATAGACAGCACTACCCAACCCGGCACGTGAACAAATCAAGTACCAATATCATACAAAAGCCGGCAAAATCCTCGGCAAGACATTTATCATGACATGCCGGCAACATCCTCGGCCATGTCCCAAGTTCTTGCTATCTAAGCATGGCGTAGCAAGCGTTACTACGATATAAATTTAAGCTACCTCGACGTAGCGTTTAGACCGGCACATACCTCGATCGAGTCACAATCTCGCTATTTATAACAAACAATAATAGCAAGTAATTCACATCATTAATCCTAACCATTGTTAGGTGTATATATGCGTATCTGAAGCATACTAGCATGAAGGAAGAGTCCACAAGCACAATAGAGGTCAAGTCTCACTTACCTCGAAATTCGGGCTCAAATGCCGGGAAGAATCTCTTTTCCCGCTCGCCTTGTCCGCGAAGGACTCTCCACTAGGTCTATTAAGACAAGATATAGCACATATGAGTGCTCAATTATAGCTATTTAAGCCTATAGGCATCCTAGGGTAAAAATTACCAAAAATGCCCCTGGGTAGGGCCGAGCCCTAAATTTACAAAATGTACTTTTCCGGACTCCCCACGCTCCCGTGAGTCCAAAAGTACACTTAGATTCCACATGCGAGCCTTGCTCGATGTCTTTCCCCAATTCTTAAGAATCTAGGGTTCTAACCCATTTCCAAGAATCAACCCTTTGATTCTTGTGTTAATCAAGATAAAGATGGATTGAAAGGGCTTACCTTAAGTGTAAGTATGATTGGGTCTTCAAGAAATACCCAAAAATCGCCTCAAGAGCTCACCAAATGATTTTTATAAGTTATGAACCGAAATGGCCCGAAATGGCCTTTTTATAGCAGTTTTTGCCTCTGTGACAGCTTCTTTTGAAAAAAATCATAACTTTTGATAGGAATGTCCAAATGACCTGAAACTAGTGCCATTATAACCACAACTCAAAGGGATACAACTTTCATGTTTTGAGTTTTTCCTAATTCCTTACGGATTGGCCGGAAAATCAGCTTTTATCCGGCAGTTTGCGCCGAAACAGAACAGAAAAGTCGCACCAAATTTTCTACTGTTTTAGGGGCAAAACGGGACCCTACGAACCTCGGAATGATCCCAAATTTTGCACACAAGTCATAAAATACTTGAGTGACATGCTCGTCAAGACGGAACTCAATTCGGACCTCCAAAACTCAAAAAGTGGGTCCCACGGCAAAGGCTCAAATTTCGACTTTCGCCAAAATAGCGAAATTTAACTAAACAACCTCGGAATCCAATTCCGAAAGTTGATACAAGTCACATATGACTATACGAACCTAACGGAACTTTCGGATCTCTCATCGGAGCTCATTTGCTCAAATCGAGCTCGGAAACCTCTTTTAACTCTTTTAAACTTCCGAAACGGGGACTTTATCAAAAGTCCTATCAAACGAGGTCGGTTTTCAATTTTGAAGGTTGCTACATATCATAAATGACGAGACGGACCTAACGGTGCGCTCGGATTTTCCATCGGGGTTCGTTTACTCAAAACGACCTATCGAAACCCCAAATTCCTTTCCGGAATTTCATAAACGGATCCTTTTCTCGAAAACCTATCAAACGGACTCCGTTTCGACTCAGATTTCACAGACGGGTCATAAATGACCTAACAGAGTTTTTGGGACTGTCGACACGCAAATCGAGGTCCCGGATCCCGTAACGACTATTTGAGGGTCGTTACATTCTCCCCCACTTAGACTCTCGGCCGTCCTCGGACGAGCCTAAGTCTAAGGTAGGATCCACACACTAGCCACGGAGCTGGCACGGATTTCGAGGACCCCTCGGTACCACCCGAAATCAATAAAACTTAAAAATACAAATTCAGGCTTAGAAAATACAAGGATTTCATACCTGAATCATCGAACAAGCGCGGATGCCTCTCACGCAACTCGGACTCAAGCTCCCAAGTGGCCTCGGCAATGGAGTGATGCCCCCACTGAACTCTCACAAGCGGGATCACCTTCGATCTCATCTTACGGACCTCTCTAGCCACAATAGCAATAGGCTCCTCCGAATAAGCTAAGTCGCCATCTACCTCCACGAAAGCCATATCGATCACATGAGACAGATCGTGAACATACTTCCGGAGCATGGACACATGGAACACCGGATGAACAGACAGAGAGGGAGGCAAAGCCAGTCTATAAGCAACGGCGCCAACGCGCTCCAATATCTCAAAAGGCCCAATGAACCTAGGACTGAGCTTGCCTTTCTTCCCAAATCTCATAACACCCTTCATGGGCGACACTCTGAGGAATACACGGTCCCCAACCATGAACTCAAGATCTCTCCGCCTCCGATCTGCATACGATATCTGCCGGCTCTGAGCCGTGCGGAGTCGATCCTGAATAACCCGGACCTTATCTAAGGTCTGCTGCACCAAATCGGGGCCCCAACACCTGGACCTCACCAGACTCGAACCAACCGATAGGCGAGCGACATCTCCGACCATACAATGCCTCAAACGGAGCCATCTGGATAGAAGCCTGATAGCTATTATTATACGCAAACTCTGCTAGCGGCAAATGGCTATCCCAATGGCCTCCAAAATCAATAGCACACGCCCTCAACATATCCTCGAGGATCTGAATGGTCCGCTCAGACTGGCCATCAGTCTGCGGGTGAAATGCAGTGCTGAGATCGACCCGAGTACCCAGTTCTCTCTGAAAAGATCTCCAAAACTGAGCTGTGAACTGAGCACCTCGGTCAGAAATGATAGAAACAGGAGCACCATGCAATCTCACAATCTGCTCAATGAAGATACGAGCCAGACGCTCCGAGGTATAAGTAGTCCTCACTGGAATGAAGTGAGCCGACTTCGTCAGTCGATCAACTACTACCCACACCGAATCATGCTTACCCACGGTCAGCGGCAAACCAACTACGAAATCCATAGTGATCTGCTCCCACTTCCACTCGGGAATGGGCATAGACTGGGTCACCCCGGCTGGCCTCCGGTGCTCATACTTCACCTGCTGGCAATTCAAACACCGAGATACATAATCAGCAATATCCCTCTTCATCCCTTTCCACCAATACAGCTCTCGAAGATCATGATACATCTTCGCAGTACCCGGATGAATGGAATATCTCAAACTGTGAGCCTCTGCCAAAATCATCTGCCTCAGCTCCACAATGGCTGGAACACATACCCGGCCGTTAAGCCGCAAAGCACCATCATCACCAATCATGAACGAGGACACTCCCCCACTCAGGACCCTGTCCCGGAGATCTCTCAGATAAGGATCCTCGAACTGCCTTTCCCGAATCTGGGAAGCTAAAGACGACTGAGACCCCACATATGCAAGCACCCGGCCTGGAACAGAATCATCAAACCGAACCCCACTAATGGACAAAGCCTGCAACTCACGGGCCAACGGCCTCATATCAGCATCAAGATAGGCGAGGCTACCCATGGACTTCCTACTCAAGGCATCGGCTACAACATTAGCCTTTCCGAGATGATACCGGATAGAAAGATCATAATCCTTCAGCAGCTCTAACGAGCGGCGCTGTCTCCCGTTCAAGTCCTTCTGAGTGAACAAGTACTGGAGACTCTTATGATCGGTGAATATCTCACATGGCTCGCCATAAAGATAGTGCCTCCACAACTTCAGTGCAAACACGATAGCTAACAGCTCCAAATCATGGACAGGATAATTCTTCTCATGGACCTTCAGCTGTCTCGAGGCATAAGCTATCACCTTACCCTCCTGCATCAGAACGCTACCCAGGCCAACACCCGAAGCATCACAATATATGGTGGATCCCCCGGATCCACTAGGCAAGGCCAACACTGGCGCTGAAGTCAACAGAGTCTTAAGCTTCTGAAAGCTAGACTCACAGGCATCGGACCACAGGAAAGGGACATTCTTCTGGGTCAACTTCGTCAAAGGTGCTTAAATAGAAGAAAACCCCTCGACGAACCGCCGATAATAACCTGCCAAGCCTAAGAAACTCCGAATCTCCGTAGGAGAAGTAGGCCTAGGCCAACTCTGAACGGCCTCTATCTTCTTCGGATCAACACACACCCCATCCTTGGTCAACACATGACCTAGGAAAGATACAGAACTGAGCCAAAATTCACACTTGGAGAATTTGGCATACAACTGCTGATCCCTCAGAGTCCGAAGAACAACTCTCAAATGCTGCTCATGCTCCTCCCTGCTCCTCGAATAAACCAAGATATCATCGATAAACACAATGACGAAGGAGTCAAGGTAGGCCTTGAACACTCGGTTCATCAGATCCATGAAAGCAGCTGGGGCATTCGTAAGCCCGAAAGACATCACCAGAAACTCATAGTGGCCATATCGGGTACGAAAAGCAGTCTTGGAAACGTCCTCGGACCGAATCCTCAACTGATGATACCCCGACCTCAAATCAATCTTCGAGAAAAAGGTAGCACCCTGAAGCTGATCAAACAAATCATCAATACGCGGCAAAGGATACCTATTCTTGATAGTAACCTTATTCAGCTGCCGGTAATCAATACACATCCGCATAGAGCCATCCTTCTTCTTCACAAATAATACCGGGGCACCCCATGGAGACACACTGGGCCTAATGAAGCCCTTATCGAGCAAATCCTGAATCTGCTCCTTCAGCTCCCTTAACTCAACAGGAGCCATACGATACGGGGGAATAGATTTAGGCTGAGTGCCTGGCAATAGATCAATGAAAAACTCTATCTCCCGCATAGGCGGCAAACCCGGCAAATCATCAGGAAACACATCCGGATACTCACAAACAATCGGAACTCTATCAAGGGATAACTCCTCTGCCCGGACATCCCGAACTGAAGCAATATATCCCTCGCACCCACTAGATATCATCCTCTGCGCCTCCAAGAAAGAAATGATCCTACTCTTCGGAGAAGGCCTGGAACCTCTCCATACAACCCGAGACTCACCCTCTGCCCCGATCGTTACGGACTTGGCATGGCAATCCAAAGTCGCATGACAGGAAGCCAGCCAATCCATGCCCATAATGACATCGAAATCAGACATATCGAGCAGCATCAGGTCCACTAAGGACTCTACACCACAGATGGAGATCATACACTGCCGATAACCCCTATCTACACATATAGAAGACCCGACAGGGGTGGCAACCATAAAGGGATCATCTAAGAAGACCAGATCCCTGCCCAAGCAAGGGGCAAATCCCGGCGACACATACGAATAGGTAGACCCCGGATCAATAAGAGCATAAGCATCGCGGCCACAGACAGAAATAATACCTGTGATGACATCATTGGATGCCTCAGCATCCAGACGAGTCATAGCATAGACCTGCGCCGAGCCTCCTGAACCCGGAGCTCTCTGAGACTGCTGTCTAGGAGGAATCTGAGAAACGGGCCTGGCGGCCTGAGGACCAGATGGTACCATAGCTGCGGATCCCTGGCGACCTGATGAAGCATAAGGGCAACTCCTGACATAGTGCTCTGGAGACCCACACTCAAAACATCCATCACCTCTACCTCCTCTACCGCCTCTACCACCTCTGCCACGACCACCTCCAGACGAACACCTCCCATGATGCCTCTGATGGCACCTCCCGCACTGCGGCGGACCAGACTGCGAAGAGCCACCCCGCCTCTGGGATGACTGAGGCCTCGGGGTCTCTGAAGAAAAATCCTGGGCAGGCAAAGCAGCAGCCTGGGGCCTAGATTGAGAACGGCCCTGATGACCCTGACCCCTCTGAGCGGATCCACTATACCCACCAGACTGACGCGACCTCTTGGCCGCCCTCTCCGCGTCAGCCCTGGCGAAGATATCCTCCATCCGCCGCGCCACATCAACTATCTCAAAATATGACTTGTTGCCCATATCAGGGGCAACAGCTACCTGCAAGCGGGTATGAAGACCCTCAACAAACCGGAGGACCTTGTCCCTCTCCTGAGCCACCATAGCCGGCGCAAACTGAGACAACCACAAGAACCTGGTGTCATACTCTGAAACAGACAGGTTTCCCTGCCTCAACCCCTCAAACTCGCGCCTCTGAGCATCGTACTGACTCTGGGGCACGAACCTGCTCATGAACATAGACACGAACTCAGCCCAAGACAAAGGAGGGAGGTCACTAGACCTCTGCCGCATCATGGAGACCCACCATGTCTCCGCATCTCCCGATAATCTGAAAGAAGCACACTGCACCCCTAAGGTGTCTCTAGTACCAAGAACTGTCAAAATCTTCTCACACTTCTGAATGTACCTCTGGGCAGTACATGTAGCTGAGGGTACCGTCGAACTCTGGAGGCTGAAGCTTCATGAATGACCCTATCCTCCTGGCAACCTCCTCAGTGCCCATAGGAGGAGTAGAAATAACAGGACCTGCTTGAGGAGCAGAAGCAGAAGGCTGGGCAGTATGATCAGGAGCAGCCTCAGAAGTAGGCGTGCTCATAACAGGTGTGGTCGGCTGAGGAGCCGAAACAGGAGCTGCAACATCATCTCTGACAGGGACCTGATGGCTAGACAAGGCCATCAGTCTCATATACTCCTCTGAAGAGATCACAACGGTGCCTGGCACAACAGCAGGCACAGGGGGAATAGATGCTGACAGAGTCGCTGCGGACACCGCAGGGATAGCTGTGTCCTGCCTAGTGGCTGACGGGCGACCTGCCCGAGTCTTCTTACCAGCTGGCGGCTGCGTAGGTGCTGATGGCTCTCCCGCAGATGCGGGTGTAGAAGATGCAGCCCTCCTGGCTGAGCATGCTCGCGTCCTCGCCATCTGATACAATACACGAAAAAGGGTCAGCACCTATATAAGCTACTCAGCACGAATAGAGATGAAACGAAGGGAAAACATTTCCTAACATGCCCTTGTAGCCTTTCGCTCATAAGTATGGTCGACAACATACCCATAAGCAAGACTCTACTCAGACACTGCTCCAAGACTCCGAGGACTCGAATTAGAACCTAGGGCTCTGATACCAAACTGTCACGACCCAATTTCCAAGGGGTCGTGATGGCACCTAAACAACATTTGCCGAGGCGAACCAATGAAACAAGATGCGGAAAAGAACAATAATGTGAAAAGATCATAAATGGATATATAAATATAAAAGTGTGAAGTCCAAAAGAATATATCCACAAAAGAATTGGAGCATTCTAAGAGTGACTCAATAAAGTATGAATATACATCAAAGAAATCTGAGTCCTTTCTCTAAGTGACTCCGGCGGTATGCCACCACGGTCTGTGTGGTCGGCTCACCTCAATCAAAAGTCTCAGAAGCCTCGGGAACCGCTAACGTCCGGGCTGCTGACTGGATGAAGGACCTGCGCACGTAGCAGAGTAAGTTATGAGCCGAAGCCCAGTAAGATCACCGACAGGCCCGCTAAGGTACCCTTGCGGGACAAGTCGCTACATGCATCATAAGCACAACATACTATAGTAATCATACAATAAAGTAGTGAAATCACAAATAGATGTAACACATTCCATACACACAAGTAGTAACCAGAAGTCTCAAGGATTATGCCCATCCAACGTAAGGCATAGGTCAACTCAGCGGCGGTTTGGAGGTCCAATCTCTACTCCCGTGCCGACTAACCTAGACCTACGATGGACTAGCAACACCACTACTAAGTATCAACCATATACCGTGACCCGAAGTCACTATCACAATCATGAATGAGTAGACCAACGACCCGTAGTCGTTGGCTCATCTCAAATCTGTCTACGATCGCACCACACCCCCTGTCAAGTGCGTCGTATCTCAATAAATCAAGTGACCACACCACACCCCCTGTCAAGTGTGTCACATCTCAAAGATCAAGTGTCCACACCACACCCCCTGTCAAGTGTGACACATCTCATAGTATAGGCGACACCACACCCCCTGTCAAGTGTCCCTCTAACAGTATTAATATCCACGACATTAATAACAATAACAGAAATAATAACAGAAATATTAATAACGATAATATTTCACAGTCACCGTAACCCAGGTTGGTTATGCTAGCTGAACGTAAGGCGAAGGTTAACCCGACCACAGTTTGGGGGTACAATCCCTACTCCCATGTCGTCCAACCCAAGGTTACGTATAGACAGCACTACCCAACCCGGCACGTGAACAAATCAAGTACCAATATCATACAAAAGCCGGCAAAATCCTCGGCAAGACATTTATCATGACATGCCGGCAACATCCTCGGCCATGTCCCAAGTTCTTGCTATCTAAGCATGGCGTAGCAAGCGTTACTACGATATAAATTTAAGCTACCTCGACGTAGCGTTTAGACCGGCACATACCTCGGTCGAGTCACAATCTCGCTATTTATAACAAACAATAATAGCAAGTAATTCACATCATTAATCCTAACCATTGTTAGGTGTATATATGCGTATCTGAAGCATACTAGCATGAAGGAAGAGTCCACAAGCACAATAGAGGTCAAGTCTCACTTACCTCGAAATTCGGGCTCAAATGCCGGGAAGAATCTCTTTTCCCGCTCGCCTTGTCCGCGAAGGACTCTCCACTAGGTCTATTAAGACAAGATATAGCACATATGAGTGCTCAATTATAGCTATTTAAGCCTATAGGCATCCTAGGGTAAAAATTACCAAAAATGCCCCTGGGTAGGGCCGAGCCCTAAATTTACAAAATGTACTTTTCCGGACTCCCCACGCTCCCGTGAGTCCAAAAGTACACTTAGATTCCACATGCGAGCCTTGCTCGATGTCTTTCCCCAATTCTTAAGAATCTAGGGTTCTAACCCATTTCCAAGAATCAACCCTTTGATTCTTGTGTTAATCAAGATAAAGATGGATTGAAAGGGCTTACCTTAAGTGTAAGTATGATTGGGTCTTCAAGAAATACCCAAAAATCGCCTCAAGAGCTCACCAAATGATTTTTATAAGTTATGAACCGAAATGGCCCGAAATGGCCTTTTTATAGCAGTTTTTGCCTCTGTGACAGCTTCTTTTGAAAAAAATCATAACTTTTGATAGGAATGTCCAAATGACCTGAAACCGGTGCCATTAGAACCACAACTCAAAGGGCTACAACTTGTATGTTTGAGTTTTTCCTAATTCTTTACAGATTGGCCGAAAAATCAGCGTTTATCCGGCAGTTTGCGCCGAAACAGAACAGAAAAGTCGCACCAGATTTTCTACTGTTTTAGGGGCAAAACGGGACCCTACGAAGCTCGGAATGATCCCAAATTTTGCACACAAGTCATAAAATACTTGGGTGACATGCTCGTCAAGACGGAACTCAATTCGGACCTCCAAAACTCAAGAAGTGGGTCCCACGGCAAAGGCTCAATTTTCGACTTTCGCCAAAATAGCGAAATTTAACCAAACGACCTCGGAATCCAATTCCGAAAGTTGCTACAAGTCACAAATGACTATACGAACCTAACGGAACTTTCGGATCTCTCATCGGAGCTCATTTGCTCAAATCGAGCTCGGAAACCTCTTTTAACTCTTTTAAACTTCCGAAACGGGGACTTTATCAAAAGTCTTATCAAACGAGATCCGTTTTCAATTTTGAAGGTTGCTACATATCATAAATGACGAGACGGACCTAACGGTGCGCTCGGATTTTCCATCGGGGTTCGTTTACTCAAAACGACCTATCGAAACCCCAAATTCCTTTCCGAAATTTCATAAACGGATCCTTTTCTCGAAAACCTATCAAACGGACTCCGTTTCGACTCAGATTTTACAGACGGGTCATAAATGACCTAACGGAGTTTTTGGAACTGTCGACATGAAAATCGAGGTCCCGAATCCCGTAACGACTATTTGAGGATCGTTATATAAAGTGAAGGCGTGCATAGTCTACTGCTTCATGACGGGGAAACCTATCAACATTGGGTATTATATGCTTAAGGCTATGAAGGAGACATGCACAAACAAGTCAAAGAGTTTGCCGTTTGCTGGTGTACTCACAAAGTATTTGATGAAAGAAGGTGTCCCTGTTGATACCGTTGGTGATAGGATTGTCCCGGCCTTGGAGAGAAGAGCAGATATCTCTTCAGTGATGAACCCGAGTGCAAATGTTTACAAAATGTCCAATGATGAGCGGCGCAATGTGTACGATAACTTGGAGGGCCACAAATACTTAATGATAGAATATTTGGCAAAGCATGCGGGCATGGATATTGCAGCCCTTGATCGCCAGCTTCCATTGTTGGAGTCATCCAAAAGGCTATTGGGCATGATGCAGACCGTAGAGTTCCCACCTGGGGAGGATGAGAATACGGATTCTGACGTGTTTGAGGCGGATCCTGGGAGTGACGACGGAGAGTGGACTGAAGAAGAAGATGGTGACGAAGAGGAAGAGGAGGAGGATGCGCGCACTCCACCACATAGGCCTAGCGGTTCTTCGAGGGCTCAGGCAGTTGCCCCTACCACTACTTCTTCGTTAGCTGCTGATGATGACACTCCCGCACATGCTGAGCGGGAGGACCCTGATGATGCAGATGATGAGACCTAGGCCAGTGGGTCCTCAAGAAAGTTCTTTTCACTCTTGCACTTTAGTTTTATTCGCACTGAGAACATTGCTTGCTTTTAAGTGTGGGGTGGGGAACTACCCTTTATTTTTGAGGTTAGGGATGCATGTACCGTAGGATTTTCTTTTGTCACTTGACTTTATTTTGATTTGTTTCTTGCTTTAATATATGAGAAAAATTGAAAAAAAAAATAAGAAAACCAATGAAAAATTCCAAAAAGATTTTCTTTTTTAGTCTTTATTAGTGGTACATGTCATCCACCCCGTGGTTTTTTAGGAATGGTGCGGATGAATTCAAGGCAAGAAGAAGCAAATTAGAGTTAATGGACGCGTTGGAAGCTATATTGGAGCAAGGCTTCAAGAAAGCCCTGAAGCGTTGGAAGCTATACTGGAGCAAGGCTTCAAGAAAGCCCTGAAAAGTTGGCGGCTATGGTGGAGGCGTGGCTTCAAGAAAGCCTTGAGGCTGACGAGATTTCTCCAACCTCGATTAGGCTTTGGTTTAACTTATCCTAACACTTTGTAAACAATACAAAACCTCTTTTATTTCATGCTACAGGGGAGGTCGATTTCTAGGAGCAATTTGAGAGCACCATACTTCATTGAACAAGGGTTTATTCCTAATCTTTCATCTATTAATCCATTTACATCATTATTTCATCAATTCATTGCCTTGTGATTATGAATATGCGTGGCTAATTCTTACGTTCTAGGGTTAGAGTATCTCATGAAAGTTGATGTTTGAAGATTGATTCCCATTAATTGAATCCCAAAACGGGTTACTTATTCTTTGTTGATTTCACTTGTGTAATTGTTAGAGCTCGATAATTATATATTATCTATGGTTTTTAGATTGAACTCGAAAGAGGGAATTTAATTACGTAATAAGAAAGAGTAGGGCTAGTTTGTGAACCCGGGCATCGGGGAACCAATTCGTGAGTAGGATAGACATATACTTGCTCGCCTAGCTTAACTAATTACAGAATTCGTTAATACGTGCACGTGATTCAACCCATAGACATATAGGGATTGAAGTAGCCTGCATAGACTGTGAAGAATCGAAAGGTTTTCACGGGTACATTTACACTATTAGTTGGTAACTCGAGATTTAAGAAGTGGAATCAATTGGAAAACTCAACTAGATTGTTCGTAACTCTGACCCTGGACCGTCTCCTTAATATTGCTAACAACCAAAGTTTGCTCCATTGTTTGACTAAACTTCAACCATTTTAATTATTGCTCTTTAGTTAATAAAAACTCTCAATATTGGAAAAAAACCCCTGGATAGTAGATAGAAATTATTTGTTAACTGTCAGTCTAAATAGTCCTCGTGGGAACGATACTCTACTTATCATTTTATTACTTGTCGACCATGTATACTTGCGTGTGCGTTTGGGAGCAACAATCCACAAGGCCAAGGGCCTCCAAAGAAATGGATACAAACACTTACATTGTTACAAAGTTAGCACAGCTGCTCAACAACCGCTTTGTCCTTTGGATTCATTGCCAAACGATCTCACTGTGTTCAATATGCAGAAAATATCTCACATTAGGCTAAAGGCTTCATTCCTTACGTCATATGGCAGTCCAGTTAGGAACCTGATACCCTATTCGCTTACGAAATACGCAGGCCAGGCCTATGTACAGGGTTTAAGATCACAGAACCAAACCCTAAAAGAATTACATTTATAAGTTGCCCATAACTCATTGAGTACGAATATATACTCAATTCCATTATCGAGGCCCAGTTGACCCTTTAAACCATCAATTTAACTCGTTAGGATGATGTCTAATATCCCGATTTTTACAGTTAAAATATATTCAAACACACGTAATAAACTCAAATAATGCATTAAGATAATTACCTGAATGTTTCGGGGTGAAAATTCTATCTTTTCTCGTTCTTTTTCCTTTTTTTCTCATATTTTTCTTGCATTTCCTTTCTTCAATGCCTTCACTGTTTTCGCCACTTTATTTCTGTTTGCTCTGAGGCTTTATATGCTAAGAATAAAGCCATTGCCTATATTTTTGTCTTGTCTTTCTTTCTTTTTCTTTTCTCTTTTATTTTATTTTATTTTATTTTCTTTTCTTTTCGTGACGAAAATTAAAACGGAACTCTACGAAATTCGAAATGATCCCAAATTTCTCAAGTAAGTTATGCAAAATATCTGTAACACACTTGCTAAGGCGGATCTCAAATCGGACTTCCGAAACTCAATATGCAATTTATATGAAAAATGTCAAATTATTTAACTTTCGATATTTTAGCGGAAACTAGCCGAACAACCTCGAAATTCACTTTTGAAAGATCATAAAAGTCACAAATAATCATACGAACCTAACGGTGCTTTCAAATTTCAAATCGGAGCTCATTCGCCAAAAATGAGCTCGAAAACCTCTTTTTAATATTTATCGACAATAAAAACAGAAATCTTCTTCCGATACGTACCAAACGAGGTCTGATATAGCTCAAATTTTATAGACAGGTCCTAATAGATCTGACGAAGATTATAAAATTATTGGCACGTCAATCGGAGCCCTAACTTCCGAAATGAGTACCGAAGGTCGTTTCAATAACAAATAAAGAACCTGAAGAAGGACCAGTTTCATGATGGAAGGCATAACAATATGAAAAGATGTTGAGTCACATTCCTAGTCCTATTTAATATGAAAAGGAAGGCGTAAAGGAACAGGCTGGAAATCTTGGGCAAATTAGAAAAGGATGACACGTAAAAGGATATAGAGTTCTAATCGGCGAAGGAGTTATGTATTGAAGCTAAAGCAACCGCCTTTACCTAAATAATAAAAAAGGAGCTAAACTCAAAAAAGGAAAAGTTTAATGAGGGGATTTTTCCAAACCTAATTTGGAGAAGGTTTCTAGTTAAAGTCTGCGTGGGTTTTGAACTCTATATATATATTGGTGGAGGCATGCAGAAGGGATTCAATCACTTTAAGAGAGTAAAGCAAAGTCAAAGCATAGCATTGATCGATTGTGAGTGAACAAGGAAGAAGGCAAGAAATCAATCAAGTTAGAAACATATCATCACATATCTAAGGGCCTAAAAGAAACAGGTTAGCAAAACTGAAAACAATCATCCAGAGTTCACACCTAGGTTAATAAATATAGACTAACAGATTAATTGTAATGAGCACTAATAGAAATAAATTATCTAAAGACTTAGCAAGGAAACTAGTTCAAGACAAACTGTATGGCCGAAGTTCGAAGTGGTTGACAAGAGCAGTGAGTTTCTTTGAATTCCCATGGTATTCCTTCATGAGCTCCGTCTCATAATGACTACACTCAATCGTCAACCAATTGATTTCTTGATCCTAGTACGTGGACTATATATTGAGGTCCTCAACTTCACGCAGCACCAGTTCCTCATCATGTTCCTCACCTTCACCATCATCACTAGGCTCAGTTTTCACATTTGCTGGACGTTTGAAACATCTGTTGGGTTTCAAGAAATCAAAGGTTTTCAGCATATTCATTCGAAACTTATCATTGTGATTTGGCACTATACTGTTCTCCAAATGAACTCCAAAGTACTAAAAAATATGCGTAAGAAATTAACCATATGCCAAGTCATGCTTGCGCTTAGTCTTAGAGATTCTCCTAAATTGCCTTATCATCAGCCCAGATATATTTATTATAGTACATATATCCAGCAGGTCTATATAGGTCAAGTCCAAGAACCTTGCCTCACTTCTCCTCTCACTATGAGGAATCAAGTTCATATGAAAAATTCAAACAAAAGCAGGTGTGATGGTTCTATTTCCTTCTTTCCAACTTTTTTATCAACTGTGGTTCTTGGGTTTTGAATAAATTTCCTTGTGACATCAAGGGGTTTACCTTTTTTTTCCTTTTATTCTTCATATATCTGCAATAACCAGCTGCAGAGACCCTCAAAATTTTTCCCAACTCTTTTCTAGCAAACTCAATATCAATTCTATTCACATTTGTTGTCACCACCCTCTTCTTCACTTTGCACTTTATATAGAACTCATGAACCATATCCTTATGTAGAATTCTCTAGTCAATCATAAATAGGTTCTTCTAGCCTTGAACCTCTAGTTTCTCCACTAGATTCGTTATCCCTGACTCCTCTAAATCTGTCAAAGTTCTTCCAGCAAAGACTTTTCTCGCATTATACCAAGCTACCTTGTCTACTTTAGGTTTGTTCTCATCCACCTCTGAGCTAGGACCAGAGTTAGAGTCACTAGGATAACTAAACTCATCAGCAGTTTATTCTTCATCTTCAACAACTGGTTTCTCGTGTTGCTTAGCCCTGTTGCTTTAAATAGTAAGTTCAATAAGTTTCTCCTCTTCATTCTTTCTCTTAGATCTAGTTGTAGGCTTCCTCATAGTCTTTGAAGTTCGCCCCTTCACGATTTATGCCTTCATCTCTAATTTTTTAGTCAAACTTTTCTCTATCTCTTTCACAAGCCTACTTTTCTTTCCTTCTTTTGAGGACTTAGTCACAACAGGCTTAACAGTCTTCTTCTTTATATTCTCCTTCACAACTATTACCTCTTCTTCAGAATCCTCTACGTCAATTTTCTCTCGAAACTTTCTTTTCCTAACACTTTTTTCAACACTAGAACTTCCAAGCTCAATGGATCATATTTCCTTAGTTCTCAGGCTTAGAATCAAACAATTCAATCTCTGCTTCATCAGTTGTTGATGGAACATTAGTAGAACCCCGTTCTTTCACTACCACAACAGTTTCTTTCACTACCACATTATTTCCTTTTCTTTTTAAATCTTCCTCCATCTTAGAATGGACAGCCTCCAAACTAGGTTCGTCGATTATAGCTTTCATGGTTTTAGTAGAGACACCTAAACCACCTTTTTTACCCTCTGCCTTTCCAGATTCTCTAACAACAGATTTCCTTAATTCTTTAGTACTAACAATTACCTCCCCCACTACCTTTTTAATGATTTTACCCCAGCTAAAAGGCTTTCAAATTCTACGGGTCTCTTGGGGCTTTTAGTACTATCATTCAAAATAGATGATGATTTAACAGATTTAACACACTTTGAAAAATATTTATGGGTTCCCCATGCATGTCAATGGCACTGGTAACTTGAGATGGTGGTTCTTATTCTTGAGTTTGTGATCCCAACTCCTCTCTGAGTTTCTTAGCCTGAAGAGGAACCACTTTGCGATAGATGCAGCTTTGTCCTTTACTTTCTTTGGCAGACTTTAGAGTTTCATAGAAACTTTTGGTTTGGGCGATGAAATGAATTTGGTGGAAGGGTTTTGTGGGTTCAACATGTTTCCTTATTTTGAGTGACAGAATTTAAATTAAATGTTTGGGTGTTAAGGTTTGGATAGAGAAGAGTTTAATTTCTTTTTAGACTTACAAATCAAACAAACTCATGAAGGCACGGTGATTGATCAGCAAAATTACATTAAAGAACTACTGAAAAACTTTGAGATGGAAAGTGCCAAGGAGATGAGCACTCCCTTCGTATCTAGAACAAAGTTGGATCTAAACTAAACTGGTTCTCATATTGATGAAACTAAATACTGAGGAATCATTGGTTCTTTCTTGTATCTCACAGCAAGTCGTCCAGACATCGTTTATAGTGTCTGTTTATATGTTAGGTTCTAGTCTAAACCAAAATAGTCACACTTGTCTGTAGTCACGAGAATCTTGAAATACTTGAAAGGAACTCAAGACTTGTGTTTATGGTATCCTAGAGGAGGAACTTTTGAGCAGATTGGATTTGCAGATGACACTATGTTGGTCTTCTTGTTAATAGGAAAAGAACTTCTGGGATGGCACACTTCCTAAGTGCTTGTATAGTTTCTTTGGCTATAAAGAAACAGAATTTTGTGGCTATTTCTATAACTGAAGTTGAATATTTTGTTGTTGCTTCTTATTATTATTATCAATTTTTGTGGATGAAGCAACAACTAGAAGACTTTGGAATAAAGAGCGGACTAGTGATCATCTATTGTGGCAATACTAATGCAGTCAATATTGCCAAGAACCTAGTCCAACACAAAAGAACCAACTCCAACACACAAGAACCAAACATATTGGTATTAGGCATCACTATTTAAGAGACAATATTAAAAAGGCCTAATTACAATGAGTTCTTACATGACTGAGGACTAGATAGCTGATATCTTCACGAAACCGTTAAACATGCAATTTGAAAGAAATAGGTTGGAGCCGAGGATGACCAAAATACAAGGATGACTCAGAACCTAGTTCTTCGAATGATTGGCTAGTGAAGTATCTTACGGTTACTTGTTTCAACTAATGACATAGTCCTTTCTAAAATTTTACCATGAAAAATATGATTTTTAATTATGTTTAGAGGATATGGTAATTATCTAATGTGTACCCTTTTTTAGGCATGAACAAACACAAAAAAGAAGAACCTTCTCAGGAAACAAGCAACAAATGTCTAGGTACACACCCAAAAATTTTATTAAGTCTGATTAGAAGTTAAGTATCTTATTTAATCACCAACAATAACGGTAACCACCCTATGTCTACAACCACTTTCTTATCAGTTTTAATTTTGAATTTCAAACGATACTCACTTGTTGGAGGTTTCGTGTAAGTTAACAACTTGTAATGGTTGTGTCATTCAATTCTCCCAGCTCCAAAACCATTTGAAAGTAAAATCTTCTTGGTTCTTGATCACTATCTCTTTCTCTCAATTTTATTCAAAGCATAAATAATTTACAATCTCATCTTCACCCTCCAAACCTTACCCTCAAACATAAAATTTTCAATTCTCTCACTCGGAAATCAAAGAATCATGTCTAACCCAAAAATCCTTCTACCAAACTCGTTCCTTTACCCAAACCAAAAGTTTCTAAGAAACCCTCTGTTGGTTCAAAGCGTGCCGCCAAGACAAAGATGTCAATATTGCTAGTAAGATGATTGAAAAGCCTTTTGTATCTGAGTCTTCCAAAAAGGGGAAGAGAAGGCTTGTGAAAGGTGATGGAGTGAATGTTGGCTCCAATTGAGGGATGAAACTAGTGAGGACAAGTTTGAACCTCTAAGAGAACCAAAGCAAGAACCTGTCAATGTTGGTACTTCAAAGACTGGGAGGAAACCTGCAACTAGATCTGTTAGGAAGCAAAAAGAGGAGAAACTTGTTGAGGCAACTGTCAATAGCAAGAAGGCCAAGTGTGCCAAGAAACCCGTTGTTGAAGAAGAATAATATCATGACGAATTTAGTGACCCTGACAACTCTGAATCAAGATCAAGTTTAGAGGAGGATGAGAACAAGCTTAAAGTGGATAGGGTAGCATGGTACATTGCTAGACATGTTTTGGCTGGAAGAACCTAGTGTAAAAACTTGATATACATGGATGGAATAACCTATTTATGGATGACAAGAGAAGTCTGCATTAGGACAATGTTCGTGAGTTCTACATAAATTGCAAGGTGAAGAAGAGGGTCGTGACAACAAATGTGTGAGTAGTTGACACTGAGTTTTGAAGAAATGAACAATGAGTGATTTTGGGGATCCCAACTACTGGCTACTGCAGGTATATAAAGGAGAATGGCCAAAGAGGGTAGATGTTATGAAACCCTTGATCTCACAAGAAAAGTTATAGGAAACCTAAGAATAAATGTTCAAAGAATGGTTGGAAATAAGGTAATGAAACCATCACACAAGCTACTTTTTAAGTTCATCTATAGCAATCTAATCCCTAGAGTTGAAGAAGTGAGGCAAGTTTCTTGTACTTGACCTATATGGACCTACTAGACATAGGTACTCTTACGAATTAGCCTGAGATGATGATAAAGCACTTCAGGAAAATTGCCATGACTAAGCGCAAGCATTACTATGTATATTGTTATTTTCTTGCACAGAGTTTTGAGTACCTTGGAGTAAAAGCTGAGCCTGGTGATGAAGAAGGGGAAGGTAAGGAACAGACCGAGGAACTTGAGTAGCGTCTGGAGAAGCTGCAGTGTGAAGTTGAGGAAAAGAGAGGCGAAATACAAGGATCAATAAATCGATTGGTTGACTATTGAGTGCAGCCACAATGATGCAGAGCTTGTGAAGTAACCCCATGAAAACTCAAAGAAACTCACTGCCCTTGTCAAGCACTTTGAACTTCAGCCTTAGAATCTGTCCTGAACTAGTTCCCTCCCAGTTTCATAATTTTTTCTTTCTATTGGTGTTTGTTTAAGAAAATTAATCTTTTGGGTTTTACTTAATTGAGTTCACCTGGGTGTGAACTTTGGATGGTTGTTTTAAATTTGTTTTCTTGTGTGCTAATTCTCTTGTGTTTTGGTTAAGTGTTTCTTTTGGGCCCTTAGAAATTTGCTCGTACATTTCTAACTTAATTAATTTGTTGCCTTTGGCTCTAGATTAGACTATGTTAAGTTGTTCCTTACAGGTGACTAAGATCTTTTCGATGATGCCAAAAGAGGGAAGAGGGTAATATTGGGGTGTTTGTGACCCAGTTTTATCTATTTTTTTACAGTTGTTCTTTCACCTATTTCTTGCTTTAGTATGTTTGTGGAGGAACTTGGCAGCGTTTGTTTGTAATCATAAAAAAAAGAATTTGTTGAACTATGCATTTTGAAAATTGACAAATCAAAGAACCTGAGGAAGGATCAATTTCAAGTGTGAAGGTACAACAATACGAAAGATGATAAGTCACATTCCTAGTCCTTTTTGAAAACGGAAAGGAACTCGTAAAGAAACAGACTGGCAATCCTAGGTGAATTAAAAAAACAAATGCGTGATTCAATTTGTAATCTAATCGACTAAGGACTTCTGTCTTGAAAAAGAGGCAACCACCACAAAATAAATAAGAAAAAGGAGTTAATTTCAAAAAGGGAAAACTTTAATAAGAGAGCGTTTTCCTATCCGATTTGAGAAAGGTTCCCAAGTTGAAGCCTGCTTGGGTTTTACACTCTAAAAATATATTGTTGGTGGCTGCTCAAGAATTCTTTCACTTAAAGAGAGCAAAGCAAAGTCAAAGCAAAGAATTTAGTGATCGTGAGTGAACAAAACAGAGCTGCATTTGAAGAACCTTGCGCAAAATAAGTTCGTTATTAGCTTATTAGGCTATGATTGATCTCTGTCATAGCAATTGAGTTGTAACCTATATTGGCTTATTCTAGAAGCGTTGTCGAAGGTATTCAATTGGATTCTGTTCTTATAAGCAAGAATTTCGCTCTGAGGAATTAGATACTAGAGTTTAGTTCCTTGGTTATAGAGTTGTAACCTTAAACTTGCTCGGTTTGTGTTTGTGGATGTTTTTCAAATTCCAAAGCTTGGGTCGTGGTTTTTCTCCCTTGAGCAAGGAGTTTTACACATAAATATATATGTGCAAGTTTATTTTTCACAGAGTTTCTCTCATACAGGTATTGTGTTAAACCTCATCGAGAACCTGATTCTTTGTCAGAAGTTCAACTTAAGAACATGTTTCTTAGGAAGGAAAAAGTCGGACAAGACATTATTCACCCGCCTCTAGTTCCTAGTTAAGGTGCACTAAATACAACATACTTCATTATTTTGTAACGGTAACTTCAAGCGCAAAAAAAAAAAAAAAAAAAAAGAGACAACCAATTCGCACAACCACGTTTTAGCTATAGTGTATACTGCATACAACGAATTAGATAGATGCAACCATCAGAATAGGTAGTCTAGACTTTACAAACTGAAGCTAGATATATGCTACACCATTAAATTGGGGGTGGGGTGGGCTGAGAGAAGGTTTGGCAGCAGTTCCTCTCTAGGTTTTACAAGGTTTGGCAGTGTTATATTGGGCCACGTTTAAATAATCTTCTCAGTCTATCCCACACAATTAGGCTATGATGCTTTGGTTGAACGAGCCTGAATACTTTTGCTGAAAAAGTAAGGTATGTATGTACGTGGGATTTTAAACTTGATTTTATACTTGAGAAGATTATGACTTGTAAAATGTATTTCATATTGATAATGAGTGATTCTGAACGCTGTGTAGAATCATTTTTAACTGATGTCAACCGTAAATATTATTTGGTGATCTTAAAATTTTCAATAAAGAGTACCGAGATATTTTCAAATGTTCTTTAATTTCTGGTAGAAGGGATTCTCAGTTTCATAATTTCTATAATCTATTGTAGAATTATTTGTATCCTAAACAAGGAGTGCCATCCCACCCTCCCTCCTACCGCCCTCCCTCCCCCCACAATTCCCCTTTAACAGTAAGAACTCTAGTATAACAAAGACATTTCCCCAGATCTGCAAAACATATTATTTTTATTTTTCTAGGCTTAATTACCTGATTTTCTTTTAGCTCCCGTTCGGCCATGAGATTTATTTTTAAAAAAAAAAATTTGAAAATAATGTATTTGGCCAATGAGTTTCCCAGTTTTTTCCAAAAATATTTTCGATTTTTTTAAAATAAAATATATATGTCCAACACAACTAACTTTTAAAAATATTTTTTAAATCAACTTCAAAAATTCAATTTTTCAAGTTTCGAACGCTAGGGTTTGGATTTGCTCCATTATTATTTGCTCCATTACTCATCAATACCCCTTTAATGGATGACACACGTGCTTCTTATTATGAAAAGTTGAGATTACTTCTTAACTTATTCTCTATCTTTTATTAAATACTATTATTGGTAACAATTGAAAATAAAGCATAAAAGAGCTAAAATATATTTATTTAATATTTTCTTCATCTTTTATTCATTTACCAATTATTTAGTTGAGATCCAACAAAATTTTTGAACTTGACAAGGAAATATGCTACTAGGTTTGTTCTATTCTTAGAGTTTTTTATTTTTTTTTGTAAAACAAATTTGGAATAAATTTTTACCTTTAGAAAATCACTATGGGTTTAATAAAGTTGGGCAATCTTTTTGCTTTAAGAAAACATGACTATGACAACCATAATGCCGACGTTGTGTAAACGTGATGAAAGATGTTAAAAAATTATTATTAGTAATAAACTTAAAAATTAAATAAATAAATTTTAGCTCCTTTGGTATATTTTTTTTAATTGCTATGAATAGTAGAATTTAAACAAAAACAGAAAATAACTTAAAAAGTAATATTAGTATACATGTTATTCATCAAAAAGTGTATTAATAAGTAATGGAGCAAAAATCAATAGAGCAAATCCAAACCCTTTGCGCCCGTTCTCAAGTTCTAAAATAACACAAATCCTATGCATTTTCACTACTCTACCTAACTATGATGAATGTCAACATTTTACTACTGGACATAAAGCTGTCACTAAAACGTATGTTGAAAGTACATAAATGTACCAAAATTTTGCAAATGAATGCTTAAAAATACTTCAGGCCCCAACAATTAGCTAGCGTTTGGACATAGATTTTCAAATAGTTTTTGGGAAATATTTTTTGGGTGAAATTTGATATGAAAATGAAAAAGTATTTGAACATACTTTTTGGGAACGAACTTTTTGGCATTGCCATAGCCCTTAAGCTCTTATTCAAAGGTAGTTTGTACAGTTTTTGGCCCAACAACACCTCATGACCAGTTTTTGAGTTTTTGGGAGAAATTTTTTTCAAATAACATAAACAAACACTTTTTCAACCAAAAACTCCCCCCAAAAACAATGCCCAAACGGGAGCTTTAAGTTTCTTAAAATACGAGTCACAGTGAATGGTAAATTGATTATAACACCCTCAAGTCCTTTTAAGTGTCACCCTTGGCTTTTTAAAATAGTCTAGTATAAGTGTTACTTTACAAAACCAAAAAATTATAATTTTTTTCCCAACTTACCCTTGCTAGTATTTATTTTAGTTTAAAAGAAATTGAAGAGGACAAAGGATAATGTAGTCAAATAACCTTTTTATTAAATATAACTACTTAAATTTACTATATTTTTTAATAGGTGTGCACAAGCTAATGGTAATACTTAAAATAGACAGGAGGGAGTAAATTCTAACATCGTGTAGATTAATTATTCTAACTCCTTTTCTTGTATTTAATAGTTGGTAGTTTCTGCCAAACTGTCTACCTCTAATTATAATGTTCTTCAAGAAAATTCCGGCAGCATTTTATAGATGTCGTAAATCTAACGATTATGTAGATTATACTTGGAGACCATAATTAATTCATGGACTCTGTTATGCTGTCTCTTTTAGTCATCTTTCTTAATTACTCTATATGTAATCAAGCTCGGCAAAAAGAAATAGAGTAATTTCAAAAGGAGTACGATCCAATATTGTATGAGCTGCAAAAGATGGGGATAACAACGTTTCCGACAGTTGAAAAATGTACATCAATAGGAAGAGAGAAAGACACATTGGTAACAGACATGGATGGAACATTAATAAGAGGTAGCAGCTCTTTCCCTTATTTTGCATTGGTAGCTTTTGATGTTGGTGGGGTTTTACGGTTATTGTTTCTTCTCTTAGTCACACCTCTCGCAGGGCTTCTTTACTATTTCATCTCAGAGTCTGCTGGAATTCAACTTGTTATCTTTGCAACATTCGTAGGGGTGAAGGTTTCTGACATAGAATCGGCAGCACGTGCTGTGCTGCCAAAGTTCTATTCCGAGGACCTTCATCCCGACTGTTGGAGAGTGTTCTTGTCATGTGGGAAACGTTGTGTTTTGACAGCAAGTCCTAGGATTATGGTCGAACCATTCTTGAAGGATTACTTGGGGACCGATATAGTTTTGGGGACTGAAATTGGAACATATAAAAGTAGAGCAACTGGCTTTGTCAAGTCACCAGGAGTTCTTGTTGGAAAGAAAAAGGCTGATGCTCTTAAAAAAACATTTGGAGAGTCTCAACCTGAGATTGGCATGGGTGATCGTGATACTGATGTTCATTTTATTACGTTGTGTAAAGAGGGTTATTTTGTGCCATCAAAGCCAGAAGAAAAGGCTGTAACTAAAGACAAGCTTCCCAAACCAATTATCTTTCATGATGGTCGCCTTGTCCAAAAACCAACACCCCTAGTTGCTCTTTTCATTGTCCTTTGGATCCCCTTTGGTTTTCTCCTTGCATGTATACGAATAATTGTTGCTGGATTTCTCTTACCTATGCCCCTTGTTTACTATGCATGTTGGTATGTCCTTGGCATGCGAGTCATTGTTAAAGGCATCCCTCCACTCCCTGTCAACAAATCCAAAAGCCAATCAGGTGTTCTCTTCGTTTGCAACCACAGGAGTCTTTTTGACGCCGTTGTCCTCTCTATAGCATTGGGCCGGCATGTCCCAACTTTTACATACTCTGTTTCACGAATTACTGAGATCATTTCACCTATAAAAACAATGAAACTCACTCGAGATCGAGCCTCTGATGCTTCTATGATCAAGAAATTGTTAAAAGAAGGCGATCTCACCATTTGTCCAGAGGGGACTACATGTCGTGAACCATATCTTCTTAGGTTTTCATCATTATTTGCTGAGTTGACCCATGAGCTCGTGCCCGTGGCAATGGTGAATAAGATAAGCATGTTTCATGGAACAACGGCTAGAGGATGGAAAGGGATGGACGCATTTTTCTTTTTGATGAACCCACGTCCCACTTATGAAGTTACATTCTTGAACAAGTTGTCGCATGAGTTCACTTGCAAGTCTGGGAAATCAAGCCATGAAGTGGCTAATTACATACAAAGAGTTATTGCTCAAACTCTTTCTTACGAGTGCACTACTTTTACAAGAAAGGATAAGTATCATGTTCTTGCTGGAAACGACGGCATTGTTGTGAAGAAGCCGTGAGTCAAGGCTAAAAGAATAATTATGATTTCATTTTGTTAGAGTATCCCTTTCAAGTTTAAAGAATGATGTAAATAGATTACTTGCTGGAAGTATACGAATATAGTTGCTTACCATTCTCTAATTGTTAAACTGCATATCCGCCTTGTGGATGCAACCAAATTAAGACCTCTCTTGAAATATTTCAACAAATGAAAGTAGTGAGTTTGTTTTTTTTAATAAAATCTTTTTGGTAGAAATCAAAGGGTTTCTACTCATTTTTGGCATGCCGGATTAATTTTTGCTTCTCTAGATTTAAACGAAAATTTCTCATAGAGCAAGAACACCAAGCCAAGTGAGCACCAATTCTATTCTGTGTGTGCTATGTCATCTAATTAGTTTTTTATTCTAAATTCATTGCTCAAGTGCAAAAGAAAATCTGTTAAATGGACTCATAGTGGTTAGCTCAAAATTTTTTACACGGTGTCCTCAAAATTGAGAGTTTGGTGTCCGTTTACATGGTCTTAGTATAATGACCTCCTTTTTTGTTTTTGGTTTTTTTAGTGTTGTCTAGCTAAGACTTCAAGACAATTATCTTGGAGAAAGTAAGAAGGGGTTGGGGGCAAGTGTTTCCTAGGAAGATTGTGGAAGGGGCGAGGGCAAATTCTGCCTATGCTAGACTTCAAGGCAATTAGTTGGGAGGTTGGGGGAAGGGGTCGGAGGTCAAGTGTTGCCTATGCTAGACTTTAAGGCAATTAATTTGGATAGTGGGGTCGAGTGAAAGTGTTGGCTAGCCTACAAGATTTCAAGACATATTAGGTGGGAGAACGTGAGGAAGGGGCGTGGGCCAAGTGCTGGCTAGACGTTACTTTTAGATGGAGAAAAGGGAGGGAGGGATACCACGCGTCATTATAAGATGCATAGGCTTATTCTCGTTCAAAACATATGGATTTTATTATAAAACATAATGATACTTATATAAATTTACAAAATATAACAATATTTTCATATTTTTTTAAAAACATAGCATTTTAGCGAAAACACGCACAATTTGTATATATTTGTATGTAAATGTATATTCATCTATATATAATGATATACACCATTAATGCAAAGAGACACACATGACATATAAGTACATATAATGATATACAAAGTTGTAAATACATGTACATAAATTTATATACAAAATTGTTGAGTTTGTATGTATTAAGTTAAAAAAGTATTGCTATGTTTTGTAATATGATATAATATTGGTATTTTTTTAAATTGGAGGGTAGAATGATATATTTTGATAAACAACCCTATTTTAACATTAAGTTGAATGAAAGGAAAGTATTAGTACAGTTGAACCTCTTTAACAGCCATTCTTATAACAACATTTCACTATAAAGACCTAACATTCTCTTGAGTCGATTTCTCATGTTGTATTTTAACTCAGTATAAAAGTATTCTACTATGACAACAGTGATATTAATTCTAGTGGTACACTCTTTGTAAACTACCTCTCTATAACAATCATAATCACTATAATGATGCCAATTCTGATTGATTTTACTATTTTTTTCTCGTTGTAGTATGATGTTTGGCATTTTATGCCTATATTTCCTTAATATTTCCTCACGTTTGAGTATTTTATTCGCTCGTTTTCTAATTAATGAATGTGATTTTGCACTGATATTGTGTCGTATGTGTGTAGGTCGTTATGCAGTGCAATTGGAGCTTTAAAGAGCATGATCGAGCAAGAAATGGTTGGAAGTTGATTGAGGATTGGATCGAGCACACGAAAGCACAACTCGAAGCGAGCTGCGGAGCAAGGAGGAGCAGGAATTGCCTGGCGCGCTGGGTGGTGCGCCGCGCCTCTAAAGCGCCCAGCCTTTTGGCGCATTTCTCAGCGCGGGGCGTGGCCAAGGCGCCTGGATTTCGACGTAAACTGCTTATGTGAGCGCGTTCGGGGGCGCGGGGCGCCGGCTACAGCGCCCCTGGAGCATTTTTAGACTTCCTATTTCGTCTAGGCTTAGGTGTAACTTATTACTAGGCCTTTGTAAACCCTATAAATACTCTTTTACTTAGTTTTTGAAAGGAGTTCAGACTTTGGAACAAGTTTTGGAGGAGAGGGGAGGAGCCCTAAATGTCTTCTAAACAAGTTCTTTCTCTCTTTTTCTTATTCTTCTCTTTAATTCTATAGTTTGTTCAGTCTAGGGTTAGAGTAAATACATGAAGGTTGATGTTTGAAAGTTGAATTCTTCTTATTGATTTACCATTACAGATTGTTTATTCTTTCTTGATCCTAATTGTTTGGTTATTGAGGCCTGATAATTGAACACTATCTACGGTTCTTAGATTGAACTCGATAGAGGGAATTTATGAACGCTAATAAGAAAGAATAGGGCTTGATTGTGAACCTGGGCATCGGGGAACCAATTTGTGAGTAGGATAGACATATACCTTCTCGCGTAGCTTAACTAATCACAGAATTCATTAATGCGTGCACGTGATTCAACCCATAGACATATAGGGTTTGGAGTAGCCTGTATAGACCGTGAAGAACTGAAAGGTTTTCACTGGTACAATTAACCTGTTAGTTAGCAATCTTGGGACCTAAGAAGTGGAATCAACAAGATAACTCAACTGGACTTTTCGTAACTCTGACCCTGGACCGTCTCATTAATATTGTTTACAACCAACTTTTGCTCCATTGTTTGAATTCACTTCTACCATTTTAATTACTGTTCTTTAGTTAATAAAATCCTCACTATTGGAAAAAGATCCCTGAGTAGTTGTTAAGAAATTATTTGTTAGGAGTCCAGTCTGAATAGTCCTCGTGGGAACGATATTCTACTTATCACTTTATTACTTGTCGACCACGTATATTTGCGTGTGCGTTGGGAGCAACAAGTTTTTGGCGCCGTTGCCGGGGACTAAATAATGGACTGATTTCTTTTTGAACGATTACTTTTTTTCTATTCAGGTTAATTTTTGTTTAGTTTAGTATTGTGTTACTTGTCTTATCATGGCATCTTTTAATGAAAATTGGTCGAATGATGATTGCTCAAATTTTGATGATCTCTGTCTACTTTGCGGAGGAACCCACTTGTGGGAAAATTGTCCAACTCTTTCAACCCTACGAGACTGGTTATGTGAATTTTCTACCACCTTTGATTGGAATTTTTGTAAATTGTGTGGTGGTCGGTGGAATGATTGTCCTAAGGTCATGCTCCTTCCCCCAATAATTTTTGTGATGATTCTAATGATGTTTGTGAGTTTGACAGGAGCGATAAAGTGCATGTTGTTAGCGAAACTTGGCTAATGGAGCAAGCCAAACTCTTAGAAGCTTATGGGGATTTCAAGAGTGACATCACAAATATGACGAGACAGTTTATGGAAGAAAGAGTGGAGCTCAGACAAGAGATTGATCAATTTGGCTTGGCTATTCATAATCTAGAGGCAAATTTGAGTGATATAATTGAGGTGTCTGAAGCCCAATTATTAGTTGTCATGGATAGTAGATTTGAGATAGAAGAGCTTAGAAGCCAATTTGAGGAGAAAAAAATGGAATTCCTACCATTCGAACCAATATTAGTTGATGATGCCGAAGTTGAGGAAATCACATTAGAGTCAATTGAGGAGAAAGAAAAAATCGGATTTTGAGGATTCTATTGTTTGTGCAAGTGAGGGTGTCAGAAGTAATGCAATTTTAGAATTAAAGCGCATTGGACCTCATTCCAATTATTTTTCAACATTGTGTTTGGATGGTGACATGAAAATAGAGCCACCACCGCCTATGAAGAAACCAAAGGAGGAGGAACAAGGTGCCTATATTTTAAAGTTTGTGATGCCGAGGAGACAAAACGACATCCCTCATTTAAAGGCTAAGAAGTGTAAAATGCGACATTGGTTACTTGGTCCTTTTGTATTTTTGCCACCACCCCGATACCATAGTCATAAGCTTGAGGCAAAGTTGGGGATTCAATTCATAAGTTCAAGGTGGAGGAAAAAGTGATGAAGTTGTCTCTGTCGTGCAGCGACGTTGAATCAAGCGCTTCTTGGGAGGCAACCCAATTTGCTTGCTTTACTTTTAGTTATTTTTATTATTATTTTTATGGTTGTATATTACTTTGGGTGATTCTTTGGATTGCAGGTTCATGTAATGGCGAGTTTAAGTGTGGGGTGTCCTCACCCCTGCCTAATATTTGATGACCTGTTGGGGGAAGTCTCAGTACCTCATACTATACGGAAGCTTGGAGGATGCTATCACCAAGGACTAGAGCCTTCAGGGAAGTTCCTTTACCTCTTGTACTTTATTTTTTGTCGCACTGAGGACATTGCTTAGTTTTAAGTGTGGGGTGGGGTACTTCCCAAGTTTTTGAGGTTATGGATGATTGTACCATTAGGAATTTCTTTTTAGCAATTTTTATTTTTGTCACTTGACGTTATTTTTATTTGTTTCTTGCTTTAATATATAGAAAATAAAAAAAATTAGAAAACCAATGATAAATTTCCAAAAAGATTTTTTTTTAGTCTTTATTAGTGGTACATGTCATCCACCCCATGGTTTTTCTTATGGCCTCGGTTCTTTTCCACGGGGAGGCCTTTGAACCGGGTAGTTTTTATTTTTTAGGATTAGAGTAGTTAGTTGTTAGGTAGCCCTAGACGAAGGAAATAGGTAGAATGCTAGGTGCTTTTGACTTGTTTGATACCGGTGGACTTGAACTTGTTGCATGTGCTATTTGTGGTGTCTTTTGGTTTTAAATTGAGATGCATGCCTAGAGAAAAATGGAACGACCCCCTTGAGATGCTTGAGTCCACTCGCTTGACTTTGTGTGGACCTTTGTGCATTAGTGCTTAATTTTCCACAAGTTGCACTCTGTTTGCTTGAGTGAGAGTTGTGATGGAGCCTTTTTGTGTAGATTGTGTGCAATGTGTGTTGTGAGGCATATTCTTATTTTGCTTCATGTTTGCATATTGGTGTCTAGAACTTGCCCCGTGTGTGTGCAAAGCGAAATCCTAGGTTTGCTCTAGTCGGGAGATGATACAGGCCTTCTTTTGATTTGCCTACCCTTATATATACACCTTGGACTTGATTGTTGTGATCTCTTTGACCTTTTTGTTGGCACCCACACCCCAAGCTTGCCCACTTGTTCTAAATTGCTTTCTTTTGGCCCTTTACTCTTTAAGCACTTTAATTGATAATGTGATATTATTGTAGAGTTGTGGTTGAAATATTGGGAGGTTTTTCAGTGGAACCAATGAGGAGAATATGTAATGAATAGTGTAGTAGTTGATTATGAGCATTGGCAAGGTTTGGAAAGAAGTGAATAGAAAAAGAAATGAAAACAAATGAAAAGAAAGAAAAAAAAAGCTGAAAAAATTTGAAAAAGAGAAAAGAAAAGAATATCCATCCTTGCTAGTGTGTGCCTAAAAGAAAAATTGCTACTTGTTGAGAAGGTGTGTGTAAAAGTTGTTGATTGGGTGGCTTTGATGAGATTTGTGCTTAAATTAATTGTGATGTATTAAAGTGCTTAGGGAGGTAGTCACTATTACCCATATGTATCCTACCAGCCCCTTAGCCTACATTACAGCCTTTCAAAGTCCTACTTAATCCCGATTGGAGTGAGCATACATTAGTGGAGTCCTACACTACGGGCAAGCCTATGGTACATCATGTGTGACATGTGAGATTTTCATGAGAGTGAGTGAATTCTTGCCTATGCTATTGTCCCCGTTCTATTCTTGATATTCATTGTTGTGTGTGATATTTGGGGGACACTCTCTTGCTTCATTATTGGTGAGGGCACATGGTTTGCATGAGATAGGTAAAGTCTTGGCTTCTTGGTTGAGTAGATAGGTGTGACTTTGTGGGAGCATGGTTGCAATGAGTTGAGTTTCTGCATTTGAGCTATCTTGGGGTGGTTGTTCTCATGTTTTTGCTGTTTGATAAATTGTTGGCATGTTTGTTGGACCCATAGTAGTCATGTGTGCATTTGTTCAATGGTCGGTATCAACCATAGTCATAGGCAGACCTGTTCTACCTAGGTTGGGAAGTTATTGGTAATTGCTCGAGGGCGAGCAAAGGTTCAAGTGTGGGGTGGTGATGTTTGGCATTTTATGCCTATATTTCCTTAATATTTCCTCACGTTTGAGTATTTTATTCGCCCATTTTGTAGTTAATGAATGTGATTTTGCACTGATATTGTGTCGTATGTGTGTAGGTCGTTATGCAGTGTAATTGGAGCTTTAAAGAGCGTGATCGAGCAAGAAATGGTTGGAAGTTGATTGAGGATTGGATCGAGCACATGAAGGCACGACTCGAAGCGAGCTGTGGAGAAAGTAGGAGCAGGAATTGTCTGGCGCGCTGGGTGGCACGCCGTGCCTCTAAGGCGCCCAGCCTTTTGGCGCGTTTCTCAGCGCGGGGCGTGGCCATGGCGCCTGGATTTCGACGTAAACTGCTTGTGTGCGCGCGTTCGGGGGCGCGGGGCTCCGGCTGCAGCGCCCCTGGAGCATTTTTAGACTTCCTATTTCGTCTAGGCTTAGGTGTAACTTATTACTAGGCCTTTGTAAACCCTATAAATACTCTTTTACTTAGTTTTTGAAAGGAGTTCAGACTTTGGAACAAGTTTTGGAGGAGAGGGGAGGAGCTCTAGATGTCTTCTAAACAAGTTCTTTCTCTCTTTCTCTTATTCTTCTCTTTAATTCTATAGTTTGTTCGGTCTAGGGTTAGAGTAAATACATGAAGGTTGATGTTTGAAAGTTGAATTCTTCCTATTGATTTACCATTACAGATTGTTTATTCTTTCTTGATCCTAATTGTTTGGTTATTGAAGCCTGATAATTGAACACTATCTACGGTTCTTAGATTGAACTCGACAGAGGGAATTTATGAACGCAAATAAGAAAGAATAGGGCTTGATTGTGAACCTGGGCATCGGGGAACCAATTTGTGAGTAGGATAGACATAGCGTGCACGTGATTCAACCCATAGACATATAGGGTTTGAAGTAGCCTGCATAGACCGTGAAGAACCGAAAGATTTTCACGGGTACAATTAACCTGTAAGTTAGCAATCTTGGGACTTAAGAAGTGGAATCAACTGGATAACTCAACTGGACTGTTCGTAACTCTGACCTTAGACCGTCTCATTAATATTATTTACAACCAACTTTTGCTCCATTGTTTGAATTCACTTCTACCATTTTAATTACTGTTCTTTAGTTAATAAAATCCTCACTATTGGAAAAAGATCCCTGAGTAGTTGTTAAGAAATTATTTGTTAGGAGTCCAGTCTGAATAGTCCTCGTAGGAACGATACTCTACTTATCACTTTATTACTTGTCGACCACGTATACTTGCGTGTGCGTTGGGAGCAACATAGTCACTTATTGAAACGACCCAGATTTCTGGATAGGCGGTGCGGATACCGACTATCTCCCCTAGAATTATTTGGCGAACAGTATCGACTAAATCAAATCAAATGATATAAAACTTACTTGGGAATAATAAGAAATTAACCAAGCTTTTAAGAAGCTCACCTCATTGGTCTATCTTCAACTGTGCCGCCCGAAGGTTCTCCCTTGTGCGCATCTAATATGCGGAAAATATAGTGTGCGCACGTCTGGGGTTGGCTTAGGACCGGCCCGTCAGTCGCCTAGTGTTAAGCGTCGCTCCTGCACGCAGTGCATGCCTCAAGCTTGGCCCTCGCCTTTTACCCTGGCACTTGGCTATGTTTTGCCCGAGTAGGACAACTCTTAAGCCTTGGCCCTTGTCATGTATATCTCCAAAGATACCTTCTAATGTCTCCTAACATTGGCAAGCATAGCCCTCACATCATGCCTCCCTCCTGAGTAGTGTAGCGTCGCCCCACGACTGTACATCTAGGCCAACGAGCCCTTGCTTGCACGGTCGAACCCTTTCCATGCTCACAAGTCAATACACAAGGCTCTTGATAGCTCTTTCAGTACTCAATCGGTACAGGCATCTTTTTCTTATCCAAAGGCAGTCTGCGGGGCTTAGTCTTTCCTCCCGTCAAGCCTCTGGTGCCCGTTGTACGCCTGACGTTTGCCCTTTGTCCACACGCCATCCATAGAGTCGCCTGACTCGTATGGATACATAGAACACTCATCTGAGATGTCCAGGCAGGCCCTTGAGTTCCTTCCTCAATGCAACTCACTTGGTGTGACTTCCCCTTAAAGTCCACGGGAAGGGTTGGTAGACTGTCACCATGTCTGCCCCTCATAGATATGTTTTAAAAAAAACCCATGTCTCAGCAATTGGCATCATTTGTTCAGAGAATCATACAAGGGCTTAGCTTTCAACTTTGACCTTCAAATGAGGTGTCGTTTATTCCTAGAGATTCGTCTTGATTTCCTTCCCACCTCCATTAAGTTTCATCCCATTCTCATACTCGTGGAAAGAGATATAGCCCTAGGAAGATCAGCATAATTACCATAATGCCGCTACTTGTTGGTTAAGTGAAGCTCATATGAAAACAAGCTCCGAACGACACCAAACTTGGTAGGCACACTCTATAGCATCTTAGGAACATGAACTTCACCCTATGTTCCAAGAGTCCTACTATAGCTCTAAAATGTATGGCACAGACACTCGTACCCGCACACATATCGCACAGCTGACACACAGCCTGCGCCCACCTGACACTCCTATAGCACCATGCTAGCACTCATCTAGCACATGCGTAGCACTCATCTACCACATGGCTGGTTCTCGTCTAGTACACGACTGACACTCGTCCAGGGCACGACCAACACCATACCGAACGATTTGCATTTGTCCAGCTTGCATGTTGTGCAGAGTCATGGAGCGTGCCAAGGCATCATAAATGCGGCGCATGACATTCTTCCCCACTCAATTTAGGCATCATCCTAGATGACTGCATAAGCCCATGAAAACCCACAGTTTTCCCCCTCGAGATTCTCCATCACGGTTCCCATTTACAAGGCTCCTTGGACTCATCAAATCCCTTCTCTTAAAATAGGAGTCGTGCCTACCACTACTCTTGCCAAGTTTTGTCCAAGCGTGTCTCTGTACTTCATCTCCGGAATGATCACTTAGACAGTGCTCGCACTTGCACCTCCGTGGTGACTAACTATTGCTCCCCTCTGAAGACAACTTCCTTGTGTTTGCACACCTATCAACCACGCCATACCTCACATGGCTTTCATTTCCATCCAGCCAGCTCTCCTCGCTTTAGGCAAGAACTTCAGGCACTCTCTGGTGTGGCACACGCAATCCAACCGCACCTTGCGGCCCTCTTCGTCAACTCTAGAAGATTTGCTCCATTCAGGATTTCACTTAAGCACATGATATTTGGCGATATTCACCTATTTTACCTTAATATTTCCTCGCATTTTGATACTTATTTGTTTATTATATGTATTAATTCTGATTCTTGTGCTCATTTATCGTGTTGTGATTTTAGGAATGGTTTGGATGAAATCGAGGCAAGAACAAACAAAGAGGAGCAAAATACTTTGGAAAGCAAGGCTTGGACCAAACTGATGCGTTGGAAGCTATTTTGAAGGCAAAGCTTCGAAGAAAGCCCTGAAAATTGGAAGCTGTTTTTAGAGCAAAGCTTCAGAGATAGCCTCGAAATTGGAAGCTATACTGGAAGCGAGGGTTTTAAGAAAGCTTTGAGTCTGGCGAGTACAAGTTTTTCCAGCTAGTTTAGGATTTGGTTTAACTTATCCTAGCATATTGTAAACATTATAAATACATTATAACTGAGGTTTTTTTTTGGGTTGTTGGACATGGAGGAGAGCAAAGGAGCCCTAGATGTCTTCTAAATGAGTTTTTTCTCTCTTATTCTTATTCTTCTCCTTAATTCTATTGTTTTTTCCGTTCTAGTGTTAGGGTAATTACATGAAGGTTGATGTTTGAAAGTTGATTTCTTCCATTGATTTACCATTACAGATTGTTTATTCTTTCTTGAGCCTCATTGTTTGGTTATTGAGGCCTGATAAATGAACACTATCTATGGTTTATAAGTTTGGGAGCAACAGGTTTTTGGCGTCGTTGCCTCAGTTCTTTTCCATGGGTAGACCTTTGATACAAATAATAATAATAATAAAATCAAAAATAAAATCAAAAACTTGTTGCTTCAAAACGCACAGACAAGTATACGTGGTCGACGAGTAATAAAGTAGTGAGTCGAGTATCGTTTCAACAAGGACTATTGTTACGACTGAATCCTAGCAAACAATTTCTTAAAAACTATTCAGGGATCTTTTTCAAAGATGGTTTGTAATTTTACTAACTAAAGGAAACAATAATTAAAAGCAAGTAATTGATGTCAAGTATTCGAGAAAAAATAACAAGTTGTTATAAATAAGAGAGGAACGGTCCAGAGTCAGAGCGACAAACAATCCAGTTGAGTTTTCCAGGTAATTCTACTTCTTGATTTCCTAGATTGCTAACTAACAAATTAAATATATTCGTGAAAACCTATCGATTCTTCACGACTCTGTGCAAGCTACTCTAATGCCTATATTTCTATGGAATTAAATCACATGCATACATTAAAGAACTCTGTATTTAGCTAAGCAAGGCGAGTAGGTATATGTCTATCCTATCCGCAAATCGACTTCCTGATGCCCAGGTTCACAATGAAGCCCTATTCTTTCTTATGTGCTTTTACAAGTTTTCTCTGTCGAGTTCAACTTATAAACCGTCGATAGTGTTCAATTATTAGACCTCAATAACCAAACAATTAGGCTAAAGAAAGAATAAATAATCTGTAATGGTAAATCAATAAGAAGAAATCAACTTCAAAACATCAACCTTCATGTAATTGCCCTAGCTCTAGAACGAACAAACTATAGAATTAAAGAGAAGAATAAGAGAAAGAGAGAAAAACTCGTTTAGAAGAGAAACCTAATTACTCCAATCACAACTCCATAAACATCAAATATTTCAATTAAAGTGCTTTAAGGAGTAAGGGTTCAAAAAGAAGACAATTAAAAACAGAAGAGATAAGGCTTGTAGTGTGGGTGCCAACAAAAATGTCAATAGGCTCAAAAGGTCGTACGAAGGATATATATGTAAGGGTAGGCTAATAAAGGCTAAAAAGTCTTATCAAAGAAATTGCTGTATAAACACTCTCCTTTTCTCTCTAGGGTGACTATGGCAACTTGAAGGAGACGGTGGTTTCATGGCTGTTTCAGCCGTGCCCCAGCCTAGCGCTGGGGTAAATTCAACCCCTTCTCCTCCTAAATATGCTACTTTATTACAAACAACATCAAAAAACAATTCTAGTGCATTCTTAGACTTGATACCTGTTGACACTATACATGGAGATCTGACGCTTAAATTTTCAATTGATGAGGTCCGACAATTCAAGAAGGAAGAAGAATTACATCAAGCTTTATTCATGAAATTCTCATATGGGCAGCCTGAAATTAAAGATTTACGCAGTATTTTGCCAAAGCATCTTGCCATTAAGGGTCAATGCTTAATTGGGCAGTTAGCTAGTCACAATATTTTGATTCGATTTGACTGGTATGATGATTATGTTGTAGCTTGGTCAAAATCTGGTAATTACTTGCTTTGTAATGGAGTGCAATATGCATATAGGCTCTTTCCATGGACACCGTGGTTTAACGCTAAGGAAGAAACATATAGGGCTTTGGTATCGCCTGATATGTTTAGGAGGGCTCTTTTATCAATTGCATCTACAGTGGGGAAACCCATCACGGTGGATAAAGCCACACATGAGCGCTCAAGACCTAGCACTGCTAGAGTGAAGGTCGAGTTGGATATTCTGGACAAACTACCCAAGCATATTAGGTTGGTTTATGTAGATGAAAAATCAGGTAAGACAATGGAATACTTTCAAGAATTTTTTTATGATAATCTGCCTCTACTGCACGTACTGCAAGCATCAAGGGCATGAAGAGAAAAATTGTCGCCGTTTGGTAATTTCCAAGGATGATAATGTTACAGATGATACTGTTGAAGAAGAATTTAATGACACAAATTTTGTAAAGTATAAGGGTGATGCTCGAGAAATTATTAATAGGCGTATACAAAATACAAGTCTAGTGCAAAATAAAAATTTGCAAGCTACTGTAACTAGAGAAGATTTAACTAAAAGACCTCCAAAAAAAATTTGTCTAACTAAATGACCTCCTCTTTTTCTTTTTGATTTATTTTTATGGGGGAAAAATATTAAGTGTGCTTAAGTGGTGTCAGGGGCTAGATTAGAAATAGAAAAACTTGTGGGTAAAAGTGCATATTACAGAAAAGTATATAAACTTAACCAAACCGGGTCATTTTAACAGGTCAAAAATTAAAAACGCGTAATCAGAAAAGGGTTCTTCTTGCTCGCACCTCTTCTAATTTTTCGAACCAATTTCTTTCCCTTCATAAGTTCTCCTAAACGATTTTTGTCTCTCATCTAGCTATTTAACAATTATTTCGAAGATTTGAAGTAGTTGTTGAAGAATTTCCAGAAATTCCGATTTCTGCAGGTGAGCAACCTTAATATCGTTGCATTTTTGTTCTGATTCTCATACAAGTCTTAGAACTTATGAAGAAACGCCAATGGTGTTTTTTGAAGAAATTTTGATTTTTCTTTTATTGTTCTTTCAAAATTTTCCTTTTTTATTTTATATTGTTGTTTACTCTGTGTCTTGTGCTTCTGTATGTAGATAAAGTAACGACAGGGCTGAATCATATCAGTACGACTGCTCAAAGCGGTAAACCTAAAACGAAAGAGGCTAGTAAGCAATCTGAAGAAGATGACATTGTTAAACAAATTCCTGAAACTGATGTTGCTGAATTGGATAAACATTCAGTAGAAGGTGACAATCAACCTCCAAGTAGTGGAGGTGATGAAACTGAAGTTGCTGAACTTGATAAATATCTAAAAGCAGGTGACAATCAACCCACAAGTGGTGGAGTTCCTGTAAGTGTTAATAATCCAGCAGTGGATGACAATGAATCTCCACTCGTTGAAACTTGTTTAATGGATGCTGAAGTTGGTGTAAAAGAGCCCCAGATTCAAAAGAGCGTAAAGGATCACTCTGTAAAAGATACTGTGGTGGAAGAGACCCAAGTGGAACCCCAAACTGAGGATCTTTTGGCTGAAATCGAAACTTTTCAAGCGGATGAACTCTCCGATGCAGGGAAAGGTAAGTAAAGAATGGATAATAGTGGTGGTGATGATGGACAAAGTTCTGCTGCTCCTGATGAAGGAAATAGAGAGGAATCAGGAGAAGATGAAAGTGGTGAAGAAGAAGAAGAAGAAGAAGAAGAAGAAGAAGAAGAAGAAGAAGAAGAAGCAATTGAAGAAGAAATTGATGAAGAAACTGATCAAGAAGGGGATGAAGCAAGGGAGCCTGAGTGTGAGTTGGACCGTTTATCAGTTCCTCGATGCATAAAGGAAATCAACGTTCAAAGGTATTGATTTAAAACTTGGCTTGATGAAATTCCATCATTCCCGACAAAGATATCTGTTCGATCTAGCATTAAAAAATTGTATTTATTTAAAAAGTTGTTGAAAACCTTAAAATTAGAAAAGAAATTTAAAGAGACTGTATTTGGGAAGTTCCTTGAAATGTCCAAATTTTGGCAATTCAATGGACAGATGGTCCACTCCCTACTTCTTCATAGAATAAAGGATAAAAAACGTCGGGAGGTTTGGTTCTTGGTTGATGGGAAGCCAGCTTGTTTTGGGTTTAGGGAGGTTTGGTGTGTGGGAAAAAACCCAGCGATAAAGCAAAGAATAAAGTTGTAAAGAAAGGCGAGGAATTTTATGAAAAAGTAACTTGGAAACCATCCAGTGAGGCGAATGTTAAAGTGACATCATCGAGGCTGTGGAGGCTGTTGAAAACTAGCAGAAGATTTGACAAAGAGGAACTGTTGAAGATTTGCCTTTTGTGGTTTCTCCACACGATGTTGATGGCAAAGGATACTTCAAAGTCTGTTGAGAAGGAATGGGTTTGTACAGTAGATGATCTGAAGTTCTTCTCCAAGTATCCATGGGGCAGGTTGTGCTTCGAGCTTACGATTGAATGTTTGAAGCCCAAGCTTGACATGGCCAAGCATTATCAAACCTTTAGTGAGAAAGGAAAACTGCCTGGATATGCTCTTTTTGGTTTCTCCTGGGCATTTTTGGTAAGTCTACAATAAACCGATAGTTAGTTGATTATGAAGTTTTCATTTTTCGTAGTCCTATTAAATCTTTTATCTTAGGCCTGGGTCAATGAAGCATTTCCTGCCATTGGAAGGAGAGCTGCACTGACAGATTAGTCTCCTATGTCGTGCCCTCGGATGCTTAAATGGTACAGTAAAAGAGTGCCTAAATCCTTCGATCCATTTGTGAAAGGAGAAAATAAAATTAAGGTAACGTTGCGCTATTTTCATGTCATTTAATATTTTTATTCAAACTAAGAAACTAATTTGCTCGGCCTCTATCCAGATCGTGTGCCCTTACCTATTCCCTACTGATCAAGAAGTGAGATCGAGGTGGGAGGATTCATATGTGCCCTATGCAGATTAAGTGAAGGATGCGTCGGTGGATGCCCTTAGAGCTGAACTTGAGGGGGCCACTGCAATCAAAAAGACTGCTCTTTATCCTGCCGGTGAAGGTGAAGGTGCAGGTCTTTCAAGTGGTGGTGTCAGTGCTGCAAGTCCTTTTTTGCATGTTGTGCTCGATAGGCTGACAGCAATAGAGCACAAATTGGTTGATTTTTCTAAGATGCTAGCGGAACAACCAAAAAGGACAGTATGCAAATGCTTGTACCGCCCTGCTGCGTGGTTGATGAGGCACAGGAAGAGGAAGGCAATGGACCGTGGTACCGCTGGAAAGACAACTACATTCCTGAGAAAGAAGTGTAGATTAGATGAAGTGGTTGCTACTGTCTGTGCCACCAGTGTCAGTGCCACCAATGCCAATTCAGTTGATGCCAATTCCAATGCAGTTGATGCCAATGCCAACAAATGTCAATGCAGTTGATGCCAGTGCCAATGCAGTTGATAGTAAGGTAGTTGATGTCGATGCCATTGCCAATGCCAATGCCAATGCAATTGATGCCAATGCCAATGCAATTGATGCCAATGCCAATGTTGTTGATGCTTTCAATGTGAGTGATAATAAACTGCTGATAAAAAATGGGGAGGATGATGAGGAACAGTTTTATGAAGCGGAGGATGCATCCCATGTCGAATCGAAATTGAACTTGAATGGAGAAGTTGGTCAAGATCCCGAAGAAATTATATTGGGTGTATTGGAGAGTCATGACAAAGAGTGTATTAAAAAAGATGAGAACAAAGTTTGATTTGTCAATCTTTAAAAGTTTGTTGTAATATATGTATTGTAATCTTGTTTGAGTGTTAAAAAATTATTGTTGACGATTATTTTTTAAATCATGTTTGAGTGTTAAACAATTATAGATGAAGAATTTTATTTAAATCTGTTCGGGTGTTAAAAGAGCTGACAATGCATTTTGCTACTGTTTAAAATAATCTTGCACAGGAATGATCGTTGATAACTAGATAATTTATTAAATTGTGAACTATAGCTGTTGAATGCATATTGAATTAGGTCGATTATCGATACGGAAATAAATATTTGTAGTGGCAATTCTATTTTTTTGGACAACTAGGAATAAAACTATAAACTACTTTACATGGTCGACAGTAGACAGTTGCTGGATTTATACTTGTAATATCGAAAATATTTTGGTATAAGTTGGAAGCTTTTCGAGCATAGACCAAATGTGCGTAGACTAAAGACAAAACAATATTTCAACCAATCAAAAAATAGATGACATATATTAATAGACATGTATCTTAGCTAATACGCAAAGTAGATTGTGCGGTAGATAATAGGTGTCGTGAAGTGTGGCAAAACAGTTGGTAATGCACTGCCCAAAGCAATTCTTGTCAAGTCAGAGCCGTTTTTCTTTGTTTGAAACTAAAAGACTTGATTAAAGGTGCCCATTTGCTTTGTAATCATTAATTAAGAAGTGACCATTGCATTTAATTTGTGTCTCTTCACTAACCTTTGCAAAATTATTTCTATATAAACCCCTCAACATTGTGTGCTTTTTCCACTCCATTTTCAATACAAATTTTTCTGAATTTAAACAATCAAAAGAACATTCCAAAATGGCCGGCCCATCCAAGAAGCGTGACATCTACTGGGAGTTAGCCATTCTGAAATAAGAGATTACTGAGCTGTGGGAGTATTTGAAGAGGCTTGAAAACAGAGTATGGGCAGAGGCGCAGGCAAGGGAGGATCAGGTCAGAGCGATCATCGCAACACTTGATGCAATTGGAGCACCACCAGCGCCAGAGGCAAACGTCATAGAGGATGATGCAAGTCCACCAGGTTCACCAGATACATCCCCACCAAATTCACCATCCCCACCAGGTTCACCAAATGCACCGGCTTCACCAGATGGACCACTAGATATGGTTGAAGAATCCCTACCAAGTTCACCAATGAACCGAACTAGTCGTTTGTTACTTGTTGTTTATGTTTTAGTTGTCATTTTTTTTTTGTTGCTGTTTATGTTTGAATGGTCTGGTTTTTGTTGTTCATATGTTTTAATGGTCCAGACCTTTTACTTCTGTAATGTTGCTTAATTTTAGTTGTGTTTTGATTATCCACCGGTGTGGTCTATTGATATTGTTATTATCCATGTTAAAGTCTTTTGTAATTTTGATTGTCTACCAAGTATTGTCTATTAGATAAATTGTAGAAACACATAGAAAGTTATGATGGTTAACAATAATCAAACCAATAAAATAACTAAATTAGTAAATTACTAGAGAAAATTGCTATCGCATTAACAAAATTAACTAGACCGACTATTTAGGCATTTACAGACTAGTTTAACTGGAAGATACGCATCAACCTAAGTTCGGTCTATTATACACTTATTGAAAAGTAGAGCGTTGAAGTTCTACCGTTCAGGATATTATCATGCACGTGTTTGGCATTTTGGGATTGATGTTTGGGGTTTAGGGTCTAGGGTCCACGCGCTTAAGGTTTGGGGTTTGGGCTCTAGAGTATAAGTATATCATTTTGGCTTGTGGGTATATTATCAACAATCCGAAATTACACTGTGTTTGATTGTCAACGTTGGGTGGTTGATAATATACGCACATTATTTTGCTTAAAATAATATAAAATTCCTATGTTAAACACTAGTAAGGGGTAATTTTGTAATCTACGAACTAGGAAACCACTCACGTGGCAACTTTGTTGCATAATGTACCTTAATGATGGTCAATAGCATTGTAAGGACTACATCAGATAACAAACATAACATAATGTATACTAATGTTAAGGTTCTGTGAAAGCAAGACATCTTTCTCTAAGCATAGAAGAAGATAACATTGCTTGGGAAGAAGATTATGATCATGTATCGCAAGCAATGCAATGTGAGTGATATATGATCATAATTTTCTTCCCAAGCAATGTGATCTTCTTCCACGCTTAGAGAAAGATGTCTTGCTTTCATAGAACCTTAACATTAGTATACATTATGTTATGTTTGTTATCCGATGTAATCTTTATCAATGCTATTGACCATCATTAGGGTACATTATGCAACAAAGTTGTCACGTGAGTTGTTTCATAGTTCGTAGATTACAAAATTACCCCTTACTAGTGTTTAACATAGGAATTTTATATTATTTTAAGCAAAATCATGAGCGTATATTATCAACTACCCAACATTGACAATCAAACACAGTGTAATTTCGGATCGTTGATAATATACCCACAAGCCAAAATGATATACTTATACCCTAGAGCCCAAACCCCAAACCGCAAGCGCGTGGACCCTAGACCCTAAACCCCAAACATCAATCCCTTAAATGCCTAACACGCGCGTGATAATATCCGAAACGGTAGAACTTCAATGCTCAGCTTTTCAATAATAAGTGTATAATAGACAGAACTAAGGTAGATACGTATCTTCCAGTTAAACTAGTTTGTAAATGCCAAAATGGTCTACCCTAATCCTATAGCCCAAACTACAATCCGGATGATTCTGGAGATGAATATGATGCTATAATTATTTCATTAAAAAATGTGTTGTCTCAGTCATATTAAATCAAGTTTAGCAGTGATGATTGTCAATCCTAAATATTTGATCATCAACTTTTATAGAAATATTAATTTTAGAAAGTGTACCGTACTAGTATATGTTATACAATATGCCACATTGAATATTTATTTTGGTTGTTTTTATACTTGGCGTGAGTTATCTGTTTATACGCGGAAATTTCTATCTCAGTACAGACATTTTAAAAATCACCAACCCTTTTCCATTATTTTATGTTAGTTGTTCATAAACTTGAATTCGTTTATTATCAAGTTCATCAGATCCATGTTATAAATTTTTCCTGGTCTCCATGTTAAGTCGTTTAATTTCATTTGGTCTATTATTATGTTGAACAGACCCAGTCATCTACTTCGATGAAAACAAAGCAGAAACAAGTATTAATTCAATAGCAACACCAAAATTAGTACGCCGGCAGCAAAATTCCCCAATTCCATTCACATTTTTTTAATAATTACATATTAAAGAGCTTTCTTTAATCAGAAAACTCTTTACAAAATAACAAAAAATAAAATGCATATATACTTAAACTAACTTAAATCATTGAACATACTTAAACTAACTTAAAACATTTAACATACTTAAAAAAACATACAAATTAAGGGGAACTTGGGGGGGTGATGAGGTCGTCGGGGTTGATACCGACGCGGCGACACATTGCACGAAGAATACGTGCAATGCGCCGAACGTTCATCTCTTGGTGCTGCCTGTCCTCGTTAATTCTTCGTATGAGGATGTCTAGAGCTTGACGGATTAGCGGTGCATCTTGGGAAGAAGACATTGTTGTGCAGGAAAAAGCCTTACAAAAGTTGAGATTTTACAGTTGAAATTGTGTGAAAGAAAGTGTAAACAATGGTCCTATTTATAGAAGAAGAAGAAGGTGAAACGAATAGGGGTGGGTGTAAAAGAGGTCTCGTCTAACAGTCATGATTAAATCCATTTCCCAGTGAGACTTTTCCCACACTATTAAATCCGACGGGACATGACAAGCTTGGGGAGTGCACTCCTTTTAATATGACACGTTTCCAGTCACCTATTATCTACCTGTCAATATACTTAGCTTACTCATTAAGTTTGTTGTCTATTAATATACGGCAGCTAGTTATTATTATTTGAATATGTATTTGTCTTTAGTCTATGCGATTTTAGTATATGATCGAATAGCCAACTTGAACAACAAACATTCAATTTAGTTTAAATCCAACATTTATTTAGTGAAGACCATGTATAGTAGTTTACACAGTATTTTATTCCTACTCCAGAAAAAAGTTTTCAACTACAGATGAATAAAACCCATTTAAAGTATAGTGTCACCAATGGAAGATCGATTGTCAACTACGCATACATGGCCAACAAATACCAATTTCTTATGCATTAAGAGTTTATTATCAACTTTGCTAAGTATATGAACAATAAGAGAGCAACTAAAGGTAAATTGGAAGATCGTCAAATACTGTTTACTCCGCCTAAAAATAATAACTTATAACAAACTTAACAGTAGGAACACCAAAAGTAATACGCCGACAAAATATCACCCATTTCCATTGATAATATTTTTAATAAATACATTAATAAAAAAAAGAGCTTTCTTTACTAAACGGTTAAAGAGGTCCTCTTATTCGTGGCAACATATGCACACGAAAACAAAGACCATATTCAGGATGTCGGCGCATTATTTGAAAGTGGAGAACTTGGCCTTGAGTGATATGACGATCATTAATAAACCTTAACCAACCTCGCAGAAGCGTTTTGCGACTTGGTGTCACACAGAATTCTATGAAGTCTTTTACATCACCGCTTTAGATAACAGCTTGCATCGTGTAGTCGGGTAAAAGATATGATATGTTCCATGGAAAAATCTATAATCAAAGAGTAGAGCGTTTAATTTGTTAAAAATCAAATAACTACTAGATCATTATTTAGTCAAATCCAAATATTAAAGAACGAGGTACGAAACTTACTAGATCATTATTTATACATGAATAACTATTCACAGTAAGAGTGAAGCATTGACGGTTCCTTGTAATGATGTACATTCCATACGGCCAAACATAGTCATTACTTGCATCCCATGCATCTTCTGGCTTGTTTAAGAGGCTTGGGAGGAAATCAAAGAGGTGTAAAAAATAGGGGTAGATGAACTAAGTTGTTGATGGGTGTTAAAAAAATTGGGAAATGATGGCCCTATTTATACTCTATAGGGGAGGAAGGTCAAAAGACAGGAGTTATTGGAGCCATTGTATCAGATAGGATAGTTCATAACTTTAGGCAGTGCACCCTTTAAAGAACCTGGCACGCGTTTAAACTGGCCGATTATCAACCACACAATCCACTAGCAAGCTAATTGTTGGAAATGATGTCTTCAGTCTATGCTGAGTTGGTCTATGTTCAAAAAGTCTACAACCAACAGTAATTACTACAAATATCAATAAAGCTAGTTAAGATTTTTGTCAACTTTTTAAAATCGAGAGTTAATATTATCAACCGCAGCAAAAAGGGACTAAACACTAGCTAATTTTGCAAAGATACAGAAATTATTCAGTTCACAAAGTTATTACAAATGTTCATAAAAATAAATTATTACACTCATAAGGGAAAAAGCAATAAATAATAAATCACTGTCTATTTTGAGCCAGAGGGCAAGTTGTTTTTTTATGGGCGGGTCGCTTACAATTTAAACATTTATTCCTTCTCTTCTTGGACGTAAATGATACACCGATGGATGGAATGTGTTGAACTCTTTTCCTGCCCCTTTTGATAAATGTCTTACATGTACAGGTTCTTTTATCTCCCACGAAGGCACTACGAAGGTGGCTCGTAGCCTTCTCATCATTCTTGTACAAGAGTGATTTGCCAGTACCATCTCCAATAATATTGCTGGACTCAACCATTTGATCATCAGCTGCTATGGGAGATACCGCAACAACATTTGAAGCTGCGGCGGACCTCTCGACCCGCGAAATATAAAGAATAGGCCTACTACCATTACCATCTACATCTAGGAGGTATATGCGCAGATCACTGTAATTCTTAATGGTTGGTCACACCTTGAGGATTGATTGGTATGTTGGTAGTGAGCTTAAGGATCAAGGGGATTTTGATAGCTTGATCTTGCATTTTTCATGTTCGCATGACCTATTTGCTCATTATTGTGTTGAGTGCATGTTGTTATTTAACCAAGTACTTGTTGATCTCCTTGGAGACTTGATATTTGTGCTTATTATTGATGCTTGGTTATACCACAAGAGTGTGTTTTCCACACTTCTTGAACTAACCTACTTTCAAAGTAGGAAGTTTGCTTGTATTTGCTTGTCGTTGCTTGTAGGTTCTAACCTCCATGCTAAGGCGGGGGAGATCTTGGAAGAAGCCTATATCAAGGTGACGATCAAGAAGGACAAAGAAGGAGAGTCTTGGCCACCCCGAGGAGTTGTTGATGCCATGAGAGACCAAGCCTTGATTTCGAGGACGAAATCTTCTCAAGAAGGGGAGGATGATGCGGGGCAACTCGAGCAACCATTCAAAAGCACCAGCCAAGGCCAAGGAAGAGCTTATGCATTGGAACGCCGTGGAACGAGGAGCATAGGAGACACATTTCGACGCGTTTCAAGGCTTTCCAGGAAGGGGCGGACCGCCCGTTTGCAGAGGCGGACCGCCTACTTGAAATCCACTCTCTGGATTTTGCACTACCTACTAAGTGGGCGGACCGCCTACTCTGGCCGCCTACTTGGGGCGCCTGCTACACTGAAGGGGCGCCTAGTTGGGGCGCCTGGTCTGCTGAAACCCAAGACGGGACACCTCATTAAATTGCTATGTTTTGACTATTGTAGCCCTACGTGGCCTTTGTTATTTAGGCCCACTTTGGGGGTACTTAGGGGCTTTCATTGTGTTTAGATGAAGCCTATAAATACTTCATTAGTCTTTCAATTTCCTTAGTTAGCTATTATGATGAATGATTGAATGAACAATGTTCAAGAGAGGATTCTCTTTGAATGAAAACCTTTTGAGACGGTTTCAGTTTACTAGTGGATTCTAGTTGACCCCCAAACCCCCCGATCATTCTACTTGCGAGTTCGTTGTCAACTCGAGGGTAGTTGCTTAACGTTGGCTCTTCTTGACACCGATACGAAGGTATCACGGAACAAGTTCTCCGTGGTTACTTCGTAGGGAGTTCGAGACGCGTCTCGTTCCCTTTATCTTTTACCTTTCATCGTCTTTTGATTTTGATCCTTATCGCTAGGGCTCGTGATGATTCAAAAGTAATGGACAATACCTTGGGAATAATGCGACAAAGTTTAGATGAGAAAGATGTGCGCCATGGGAATTGTTGTGATGACACATCGCTGCAAATGGTGGCTGTTTCAAAGCAGGTTTCTGGGCAGCATACTTCTGGGTCTTCACAGATTCATAGGACACAGTCCAAGAAGATTAAAGGGGCTCCTACTGGGTCTGCAATTCCTCGAGGTACACCATCTCATACAGGTGTGTTTTCCACCAAGACTGCTGCTGAAATTGATATGCAGTTGGTGCGAGTTGCGTCGTCGAGTCAAGGCCTGCACAAGTTGGTCGATGCAGCAAGTTTGGACGTAGTAGGAACCAAGCAATCAGCTCACCAAACTGATGCTCAGGCGACTGCTGATTCTGGACAATATGGGAACGAGAATTATGTGAAAAAAAACCAATTTGGATGGTGATGATTGGACTGTTGTGTCTCGCAAAAAACATGGAGGTAAATCTGTGCCCTTCAAAATAGCAGACAGCAGCAACTAGAGTCAGTAGCAGCCCATGACAGTCGAAGTCCCGTGGCAAATCTACGATCTTCGCAGCAGGAAAGTGTTGCACTCCTTGAGGAAGCTGGTTCGACTTTTGTACCTGGACATGTTGCAGCACCTGATGTTGCAGGTTTTTCTATTTCAGGTGTGAAAGATGGGCAATTAACAGGTGACATACTTGAAGGAAAAAAGTTGGGGCAGCTCGCAGCAAAGCTGTTACCTGCAAATATAGAAGCTGCATTAAGTATTGTACAAATAAAGAATGGTTTTGTAGTATTAACAGAAGATAAAAAGGTAGAGGAAAGCACACATCAGGATATTATCTTGAAAGAGGATGGGGCAAAAGAGATCTCTAAGGCGTGTGTCTCAGATAGTTTTAAAAATAAAGCTCTCAAGAGTACAAACAATGCAGTCATTTGTGACAATAATTCAGCCCAAACAATTCCATGTCAGAGTGTAAGTTTTGAAAAGAATGTAGTAGACCAAGTAGTTACTCATGGGGGGTTGTTTTAACACCTACTTCCCAATTGGAAATATTGTGTAAGGGTTCGACACATACGAATCTTGGTACTGGTAATGGAGAAGAGGAGGGGGATGAGCAGGCTGCATGTTTTGCCAATAATTTTTTGGGATTCAAGGCTTATGCTCAGATTTATGGAGATCAAAATGCTCTTATAAATGTTGAAAATGATCCTCCTCTTTTTCATAGAATTGAGGATGCTAAAGACTCTGATGAAGATTCAAAGGGCTTAGATGATACATTGTCTACTTCGAATGAGGTAACACTAAGGCAGCCTAAGTATATGGTTGACCCAGCTGTGGGAAAGTTGTTGAAACAAGATCAAGAAGCTAGAATGGTTGATTCCACTTTTGGGGTTGCAAATTTTAATGCCAACTTGGAGTCTTGTGGTGAGCGAGAAGATGATGGTTCCCAACAACTTGTATCAACCAACAAGAATCCATTGGTACCAAAAGGTAACATTTCCTTTTCTCAGGCTAATTCTACTAATGAGATATCCTTTCTGAAGGAACAACAAGGTGCAACTAGTGCTAGAAAGTTGACAGATATGATAGATGAGGAAGAAATTGCACAAAAAACTCCAAGTAGTAATTTGAAAGCTACTGCCCCGGAGTTCATTCCCTTGAAGGCTATGGTCACTAATGCTAAAATTAGCCCGGTGAATACAAGGCAAATCAAGGGATCTTGGGTTGGCCCATTAGCAGCTAAGCAATTTGAACCTAAACCTTTGGCTCCATATGCCATGAATGTTGATGAGAATAAAAAGTATGATATTGGGGAGGATTTCGAGGAAGATGAACAATCAATTCTTGATGCTGCTAGAGAGAGGACGGCTAGAGAAACAGGCATCTCACCCAAGAAATCCAAGAAAAAGACTCACAAGAGAACAAAAAGTGAGGATACAACTGCTACAGGTAGAACTAACCCTCCAAGGGCTGCAAGACACATCTTATCATATAAAGATTGATGCATTGTTCAGAAAATTGGGAGAGGAAGTTGCTGGTTCAAGAAGAGCAAGATAATGTGCAAAGATTATACGGGCTACAAGCATTCATTCAGGTCATATGCACAAAGAAAGAGGTGCTTAGATACAACCTTTTCACTAGTTATACTTTTTCTCACTATTTTAGCATGCACTTATGTAATATCATCATAGAGTACATTATAAGCTCTATGTTGATTCTTTTGTTTTTAATTATTTCCCGCTCTTACTTTTTACATAGCTCTTACTTAGCTGAGGTGGTGCCTCATTTAGGATAGTAAGGTAAGGCCTAGCCCCCCTTACTTGTACTCTTCTTTATTGAGGTTTATTATTAATAAAAATTAGTCACTAAGCACCCGCTTAGTGACTTTTGCTAAAAAAATAATAATAAAGAAATGCCTGTATCATCTCCCGACTAAAGCAAACTTAGGATTTCTCTTTGAACACACACAGAGCAAGTTCTAGACATTAATATGCAAGCACGGAACACAAACTATACCTCACATCATACATGGCATATAGTTCACTCAAGACGATTCCATTCCAACCCTCGATTTCAACAAACAATGTGCAACTTTTAAAATTAAGAAATAAAGAACAATGATTCACAAAAGAGTCTAGTAGTTGAAGTTAAGCGTCTCAAGAAAGTTGTTCGAATTTTTTTTCTAGGCATGCATCACAAATTTTAAAACCAAAAGGGATTCACAAATAGCACATGCTCAAGTCTAAATTCACCGGTATAAAACAAACCAAAGGCACCTAGCATTCTATCATTTTCCTAAAATATTCTACTAACTAATACTACACTAAACCTAAAAAACTAAAAAAAAATTACCCGGTTCAAAGATCTACCCACGGGAGAGATAACATATACCACTAACTAAAACTAAAGAGAAAATCATTTTGGATTTTTTCATTAGTTTTCTATTTTATTCATTTTCTATATAATAAAGTAAGAAACAAATAAAAATAAATCAAGTGACAAAAATAAAAATGTGCTAAGACAAAATTTCTAACGGTACAGTCATCCACAACCTCAAAAATTCGAGAACTCCCTCGCCCCACACTTAAACAAAGCAGTGTCCTCAATGCGATAAAAAATAAAGCGCAAGAGTTAAAGGAACTTCCCTGAGGGGCAAAAGACAGCCTTTGGCGCTGGCAGTGGTGCCATCTCCATCACCATCCCACCAAGTGTCTGTAGAGGAAAGGGTACTCAGACTTTTCCCAACATGTTGTCACAATCAGGTAATGAGGGTGCGAGCACCCCATACTTGAGCTCGTCATATCTGAGCCTGCAAAACATGTAACTACATATACAAGAACCAATGGGGCGTTGAAACAACCCCACACTTAGTCCTCATTATTCGATACAGTAAGTAACACTAAAAACTAATTTATAAACTGACACAAGAAAGCATAACAGGCAGCGGGACATGTGAAAGAGCAAGACTCGGCTCTATGTCGTGCAGCAATGGCTCATGGCTTAGTTTAATAAATATTGATCAATTCAAATTCTGCACAAACTGCATCAATTCTAAACATTCAGACCATCAAATAGTTCTATGTTATGCCTACTAATTTATTTGCTATTCAGACTTCACAAAAATTGAAAATTTATTCACTGTGGCATTACGTCGAACAGGTTATGTGCATGAACTTCAAGCTTAAGTTTCCTAAACGTTTGGAGGAGTGACCCTCCCAATTTTACATGGGACTTTCAAGCTCATCAAATACCAAATCACCCGATAAGGGTTCAGAACTTTCATCTATACGCGACAAGGGTTTGGCCAAATCACCATACAAATACAACTAGCGCATAAGGGGAAAAGAAGGAATGGGAACTTCCATAGACGAGCAGTAGCAAGACACTGCGAGATAGAGAAAAAGCATACCAGTACAACTTGAATGATTGGGGAGGATTGAAGGGTTGATCATGCCTGGTTCTATTTTTTTCTCTCTATGTCGTTCTTTTGTGTTTCAGTGTTCAAAAAAGGAGAAAGGGAAGTGGGAATTGGTGTTTGACGCTTAACTCTCGTGGGTCCCTGGGTCGAAAATGGGTATACCCGAAATATTTTAAGCTTACCTGGAAGCTGTGCCTTGGGTGACACTTTACGAACGCCTTGAAAAGTTTAGAACACTCTGTTTTGAGCAAGCGATCCTGGTAAAAACACACTGCATACAAATATTTCTGTGTCACAGCGTTTTAATTGGTGATGCCTCTATTAAAACCTGGCACTTTTTGAACTTTGAGTTTGGCAGAAGGTTCTGGTACTATTTCTACGTCCTTAGACTTGACTTCCGACAGCCCGAGCCCTACAAAAATGACAAGAAAAACGTAGTACTACATAAATAAAAATGACTGAAATAAAAAACAAATAGGTTGCCTCCCAACCAGCGCTTGATTTAAATTCACGGCACGACGAAAATAACTTCACCACTTTTTCCTCCACCTAGAACTAATTAATTGATTTCCCAACTTTTCCTCATTCTTATGACTATTGTCTTCCAAAGGACCAAGTAACGAATATCGCATCTTTCACTTCTTCGCCTTTAAATGAGGGATGTCATTTTGTCTCCTCGGCATCACAAACTTTAAAATATAGGCACCTTATTCCTCCTCCTTTGGTTTCTCCATAGGCTCAGGTGGCTCAATTTCCATGTCACCATTCAAGTACAATATTGAAAAATGATTGGAATGAGGTCCAATGCGCTTCAATTCTAAAATTGTATTACTTTTGACACCCTCACTTGCACAAACACTAGAGTCCTCAAATATGATGTTGTTTTTTCCCTCACATGACTCCAATGTAATTTTTCTCAACCTCGGCATCATCAACTAATATTGGGTCGAATGGTAGGAAATTCACTTTTGCTCCTCAAATTGGCTCCTAAGCTCTTCTGTCTCAAATCTACTATCCGCGACAATTGATAATTGGGTATCAAACGCCTCAATCATATCACTCAAATTTGTCTTTATGTCATCGATAGCCAAGCCAAATTCATCGATCTCTTGTTTGAGCAGAATTCTTTCTTCTATAAACTTGCTTGTCATAAATATGTAATTTCATTCAAGAAATCTCCATATTTATCTAACAGTTGAATTCGCTATGTTAGCCAAGTTTGACTCAAAACCTGCACTTCATCTTTCTTGTCAGACTCACAAATATTATTAGATACATCACACATATTGATGGAGGAAGGAGTGTGACACTTAGGACAAGAATGCCGCAGACCACCACACAATTTGCAAAAGTTCCAGTAAAAGGTTGTAGAAAATTCGCATAACCAATCCCATAGGGTTGAAAGACTTGGAAAATTTTCCCAAAAGTGATATCCTCCACAAAGTAGACAAGAATCGATAAACTATGAACAACCATCATTCGACCAAATTTCATTCAAAGATGATAAATTAGTTAGTTGAGTATTATTCCCACAAGGACTATTGTTATGAATGAATCCTAGCAAAAAAAAATTTTAAAAATTATTCAGGGATCTTTTTCAATGATGGTTAGTAATTTTACTAACTAAAGAAATAATAATTAGAAGCATGTAATTGATGTCGAGTATTCGAGAGGAAATTATGAGTTGTTATCAATAAGAGAGAAACGGTCCAGAGTCAGAGCGATAAATAATGCAGTTGAGTTTTTCAGTTGATTCTACTTCTTGATTTCCTAGATTGCTAACTAACAGGTTAAATATATTCGTGAAAACCTGTCGATTCTTCACGACTCTATGCAAGCTGCTCTAACACCTATATTTCTATGTAAGTAAATCGCATGCATGCATTGAAGAACTCTATATTTAGCTAAGTAAGGCGAGTAGGTGTATGTCTATCCTATCCACAAATCGATTCTCTAATGCCCCGGTTCACAATCAAGCCCTATTCTTTCTTATGTGCTTTCACAAGTTTCCTCTGTCGAGTTCAACTTATAAACCGTAGATAGTGTTAAATTATCAGGCCCCAATAACCAAACAATTGGGCTCAAGAAAGAATAAACAATTCGTAATGGTAAATCAATAGGAAGAAATCAACTTTCAAACATCAACCTTCATATATTTGTTGCCCTAACTCTAGAATGAACAAACTATAGAATTAATGAGAAGAATAAGAGCAAGAGAGAAAAACTCATTTGGAAGACATCTAGGGCTCCTTTGCTCTCCTCCACGTCCAACAACCCCAAAAAAATTCTAAGTTATAATGTATTTATAATGTTTACAAAGTGCTAGGATAAGTTAAACTAAATCCTAAACTAGTTGAAAAAACTTGTTCTCGCAAGACTCGAAGCTTTCTTAGAAGCTCTGCTTCCAGTATAGTTTTTGATTTCGAGGCTATCTCTGAAGCTTTGCTCTTAAAACATCTTCCAATCTTCAAGACTTTCTTGGAAGCTTTGCCTTCAAAATAGTTTCCAACGCATCAGTTTGGTCCAAGCCTTACTTTCCAAAGTATTTTGCTCCATTTGATTGTTCTTGCCTAAAGATACCTTCCAATGTCTTCTGACATTGGCAAGCATAGCCCTCGCATCATGCCTCCCTCTTGAGTAATGCAGTGTTGCCCCACGGCTGGACGTCTAGGCTGACGGCCCGTTCTTTGCATGGCCTAACCCTTGCCATGCTTACAGGTTAATACACGAGGCTCTTGATAGCTCCTCGAGTACTCAATCGACACAAAGGTCTTTATCTTATCCAAATATAGCCCGCGGGGCTTAGTGTTTCCTCCCGTCAAGCCTCTACCGCCCATTGTACGCCCAACGTGGGCCCTCTGGCCATACACCATCCATAGAGTTGCCCGACTCGTATGGATACCTGAAACACTCCTCTGAGATTTTCAGGCAGGCCCTTCATGTCCTTCCTCAAGGCAGCTCACTTGGTGTGACTTCCCCTAAAAGTCCACAGAGAGGATTGGTAGGCTATCACCATGTCTGCCCCCCTTATATATGTCTTAAAAAGAAAAGTCCATGTCTCAGCAGTTGACATCCTTTGTCCAGAGAATCATACAATGGTTAACTTACAACTCCGACCTCCAAATGAGGTGCCGTTTGTTCCTAGAGATTTCTCTTGACTTTCTTCCCACTTTCACGAAGTTTCATCCTATTCTGATCCTCGTGAAAAGAGATATAGCCCTCAAAATATCAGCATAATTACAATAATGCCACTGCTTCTTGGTTAAGTCAAGACCATAGGCAAACAAGCTCCGAACGACACCAAACTTGGTAGACACACTCTATAAAATCATAGAAACATGGTCTTCACTCTATGTTCCAAGATTTCCACTATAGCTCTAAAATGTTCGACACTAACACTCGTGCCCGCACACAGCTCGCACGGCTGACACTCATCCTGCATCCAGTTGACACTCGTCTAGCACCTTGCTAGCTGAAACGACCTCGGTCAGTCGTTTCGAAAGTTAGAACTCCGATTGGTATGTCGATAATTTTAAAATATTCGTAAGGTCCATTAGGACCTGTCTGTAAAATTTGAGCTAAATCAGAACTCGTTTGGTTGGCATCGGAAAAAGGTGTCAGTTTTTATTGTCGATAAATATTAAAAAAAAATTTCGAGCTCGGTTTTGGCGAATGAGCTCCGATTCAAAATCCGAAAGCGCCATTAGGTTCATATGATTATTTATGACTTTTGTGAACTTTCGAAAGTGAATTTCGATGTTGTTCGGCTTGTTTCCGCTAAAATGCCGAAAGTTAAATAATTTGACTTTTTCTATTTAAATTTGCATCTTGAGTTTCGGGAACCCGATTTGAGATCCGCCTTCGCGAGTATGTTACATATATTTTTTATAACTTGTATGCAAAAGTTGGAATTATTTCGAATATCGTAGATTACTGTTTTAATTTTTACCGTAACAGCGAATTTTAAAAGAAAAAGAAAAAAAAGACAAAAAGACAAAAACTTAAAATGGAAAGGCGGTGGGAATTTGCCCTATATAAAAAGTCAACTATGAATAGATATGTAATGAAGGAAAGCAAAACAGAAAGCAAAAAATAAAACATAGGAAGGACGGAGTGAAATAGAAAATGCCAGGAAATGAGAAAAAGGGCCGGAGAAAAGTAGAATTTTTACCCCGAAACATTCAGGTAATGATCCTAATATATTATTTGAGTTTATTACGTGTGTTTGAATATATTTTAAGGGTAAAACTTGAAATATTAGACATCGTTTTAATAAGTTCAATTAATAGTTTAAAGGGTCAAATGGACCCCGATAATGGAATTGATTATATATTCATACTCAGTGAGTTATGGACAACATATAAATGTAATTTATTTAGGGTTTGGTTAAGTGACCTTAAACCCTGTATATAGCCCTGGCCTGCGTATTGCGTATGTGAATAGGGTATCAGGTTCCTAACCGGATTACCTTCAGATGTGGGGAATGAAGTCTTTAGCCTTATTTGATATCGTTTTCTGCTTATTGAATACAACAGGATCGTTTGGTATTGAATCCAAAGGATAAAGCGGTTGTTGAGTAACTGTGCTAACTTTGTAACAAGGTAAGTGTTTATATCCATTTCTTTGGAGATACCTGGCCTCGTGGATTTTCTACCACGTGTTCCTTACGTGTGTAGCTGCTGATAGCCGTACTCCTTAGGCCTTAGCTTTGGATTTACATTGTGTATTATATGTTATGTCCTGTTGTTTGTATTTCATTGAGGAACTGAGCATTGTACTCTGGCTGTGAGTTGGCATCTACTTCCCGGCTGTTGATGAAAGTCCCGCGCCGGTGAAGGGTTATTATTGCATCACATTGCATTATATGTCATTCATATGCATTACATTGCATATCATATTGGGTGCAGGAGTAGTCCGCCCCAGGAGCAGGAGTATTCCGCTCCATTGTATCATATTGAGGTAGGAGTATTCCGCCCCAGGAGCAGGAGTATTCCGCTCCATTGTATCATATTGAGGGTAGGAGGATTCCACCTCAGGAGAGTGCAGGAGTATTCCACCTTAGCTTTAAATTATATCGGGTGCAGGAGTATTCCGTCCCAAGAGAGTGCAGGAGTATTCCGCCTCTGGTTTATATTCTATCGGGTGCAGGAGTATTCCGCCCCAGGAGCAGGAGTATTCCGCTCTAGTTTGTTATCAGATTGGATTCCCCTCGAATGCAGGAGTATTCCGCTTCGAGATGGGATTACGGGCACATGTGACCCTTTGCATCATATTTCATTTCATCTCACTTCATTTCATTTCATCTCATCTCAATTCATACCATTGTGTAGACTTGCGGTATATGACTACTGTTCTGCTTATATGTGCATTGCTTATTTGTTGATATGTTCTGGCATGCACCTTGGTTGAGTTTAGAAGTTTCTTACGTATTTTCGGTTGTTATCTGGCTCTGCCTTTTTATAATTTAAATAAAAGGAATTTGGTTTATCTGTTTCTTCTCCCTGGCTAGCTATCCTATTCTTTGAGGTGGCTAGTCTGCCCCACTTATTGAGTCCTTTTGACTCACCCTTGTTTGTTGTTTGTTTCTTGTCTATCTATTTCATTTCGGTAGGTTCGCTCCAGGACTGAGTTCGGCACATTGTGAAGGAGCGAAGACGACTTAAGCTGTCAGGGTGAGCCAGCTTTTATTCCGGATGGCCACCAGTTTATTGGTTATTATTTCAGTTGCATTCTGCTCCCTTCAGGAGGTATCTGTCTTCTTTTGTACTCTTAGATGTCTAGTCTGGATAGCCCTAAACCTAGTATGTGGGTAGTCAGCTGTAATTTTTTTTTTACAGCTTAGAGATATCATTATGTTTGTACTTTTTCTAAGTCTTATTATTATTTATAAATTGAATTATATTTATTTTCCTAATTTAATTGATAAGGGTTCGCCCGACGGGTCTAGGGAAGGATGTCGGGTGCCAGTACGGCCTAACTGGATTTCGGGTCGTGTCAGTTGGTATTAGAGCCCGGTTTAGAGTCTATCCAGACTAAGACAGTATCTAGTAGAGTCTCGCTGATGGGTACGTAGACGTCCGTACTTATCTACGAGAGGCTATGATGGCATTTAAGAAGTTTCACTTCCTTCATTTCTGATCGTGCGATGGTCTAGGATTCAAAAGTATTTTCGTTAATTCGTCAATTTCTTCGTGGTAATTATGAACCCTTGTGCGACAAATCAGCAGACGATATGAGTTCAAGAAGAAGCAGTCTAGCCTGGAGCTAGAGCTACTCAAGCCCCGAGAGTTTTGATCGTGCTGACGATCCAGTTGCTCAGGCCCCAGCCGTACGAGCTCGCGATAGGCAAGGGAGCAGGGCCTTGTGGTCCCCTTGGCTCTCTACGATGCTTTTACGAGAATTTTTGCGACGCAGATACCGTAAGAACCTATTATTCGCTGGGCAGCCTATAGGGTTGCCGCATGTGCAGACGTTCGATCTCCTTTTCTGGTTCTTAATATTGCTGCAGTAAATTATATTACGGAGGTAGTATGTGTTGTACCTCTAATTGTTCTGGCTAGTTAGCCAGCCGAGGTATCAGTTCGGTCCGAGTGTCCGAAGAGCTTGCATTATTTTACGCGGTTGAACCTTCCGATATTCTTAACAATGCATCAGATAGACCTCGTGACTCTTTTTTAAAAAAATAAAATGATGTCAGCATATCCTTCAGGCTGTTGGTTATCTCGAGCAATATGTTGTGTATTATTCTGCTTTCCAGTTTCAGGGTCTAGCCTTGAATTGGTGGGCCGCTCTCTTATTAGCTAACTTGGTTCAGTTTTTCTTCTAGATTCGTGAAAAGTTCCTTTCGAGTAGCGAGCGAGATGAAAAGTGTTTCCAGTTTGAGTGGATTGGACAGGGTAGCCTGTCGGTTAGCCTGTTGGTATTTCAGAATATGAGATTGAATTCTATAGAATGACTGGATATGCATTAGAACTAGTTCATGAGCCTTTCGAGAGATTCAGAGATTTATTGATGACCTTTATTTTTCCTTGAAATCCCAGATGGCTCGAGAAATTGAGGTCGGGATTTTATTTTATGTTGTTGTCAATATTGCCCGAAGGTTCGAGGCATACCATAAGTTAGAGCGGGAAGAGTTAGAGCGGGAAAGTAAGAGATCTCACGGCCCTGGTGGGTAACCATGGTACCCTCATTTGGAGGTAAAAGTTCTGATTATTTTGGGAGGTCACCTTCCAGGTTATCTCAGCTTGTGTCACTTGATTCTTAGAGTGCGCCAGTAGCTCATCAAGATCAGATTCAGTCTTCTCTTTACAGCTATCAACAATCTTTCCAGCTTCCATTTTTCAGCAAAAATATGGTATCATTGTCATGAGTCAGGCTATCCTTGAAAGAGTTTTCTGTTACTCCGGCGAGTAGGCAGTCATCCTTTCTCTCGTCAGGCACCTGCACAGTCGCATGGGATTTTATTTAGATCTCAATCAACCAGGGAAATGCCACGATCCAGTAAAGGTTGAGAGCGCGGTGGCAGTTATTCTTCAGAAGGTAATTATCAGTGTAGCGGCTTAGTTCAGCCGCAGAGGCAGTTTTATGAACTGCCAGTCTGGCAGCATGGTGAGGCATCCGATGTAGTAGACCCGAGTATTTCTTCTTTTCTTAAATGTGAGTAAGATTTGATTCTTTTGATCGATCTGGAAATGGTGTGTCTTATCATGTTTCGATGGTTTACTTGGATGTCGTTTCTATTAAGAATCGGTTGCGGTAGAGGGGTGAGCTTCTGATATGATTTATTCCTGGCATTTATGATGACCCTACTAGTTTATCTGGTTTAAATGTGAGAGATTTGTGAGTGAGTATCGGTATTTTTCTGCTTGGCATCTTGTTACGCCACCTTCTGTTATTATGTCAATTCAGTTTACCTCTTACCTCGAAATTCAATGTTGGTAGGATGATGGGATCCTAATTCGTCACCATCCGAAGTGTTATCGTTTTCTTCCGGTGCAAATTGATTAGTAAGTAATATTCGATCTACGTATCTCATCTTGGTTCAAAATGCTAGTAAAGTCATGTTATCCTATGAGCTTATCTGGGTTATAAAAGGGTTTCTGGTAAATTGTCAGAGTTGCCTTCTTATTGGGAGGTTAAATTGGCATGGATGCTGTTCCATAGAGCTAATTTAATATCTATTTCTTCAATTGTGATTCTTTGGCTAGCTTGACTCGTAAGTAGTCTAGCTCTGGTAGCCAAATAAATAAGACGATGAGCTTCATAAAGATCTAATTATTTCTATCCTCAGTTTATTGCCATCTCTTCTTCTTTCGTCACTGGTGAGCTTAGGCGATCAGTAACCTATTGTGATGTTCCCTGTGTTGAACTAGAGTGCATGTCAAGGTAACCGGGTAAGCATATTATTATTTTGGATACAAACACTTACCTCTTCCAAAAGATAGCACTGCTAAGAACCACGGTAAAAGATGTCCAAAATAGTAGCATAAAATGTTTCAAATTTGGAAAATTATTTTTATCTTCAGACAGCTGTTAGTAGTTTGCGCATAACTCCATGTACAAAATTGATATTAAGATGTTTCAAGATTCCCTGGAACCCTAAGACATATATCTAAAACTTTTATGAACACTATGAAATCTATAACTTTGATCTAAACTCTGAAAATTAGGTTGAAAATCAGGACAGTGGTGCTGTCCAGACATTCTATCCGCGGATTTGTTATGTCATCCAGTTGTCTCATCTTGTTATCCGTTTAACATATTTATGTTATCAGTTTATCTGGGTATCCATCCCCATGTATAGTATAATGTTGGTTCTGTTTTGCGGATCATCCAGTTTCAGGGGAAACTCTGCCGAAATTTTTATATAGAAGTACCATCCATCAGGCGGTGGTGTTTACGGCAAAGTATGGAGTTGTGAACTCGAGAGTTGCAGCTGGTTGGCAACTCGAAAGGGTAGTTGGTAGCTTCGGTCTGCCTACGTTTAGCTTTAGCTAAATCTTCTTAGTCCAGCAGACTGTGCGAGGATGGTTATTCCTATTCAAATAGCTGCATGAGTGTGTGCTTTAAGTAGAGGAGTCTTCCTCCAAATACTGAATGGTAATACCAAATCTCCGAGGTGTTGATACTAGGGCACGACAGAAACCTACAATGAGTGTCGATCACTGCTAAACCCACTAATAGTCTATTAATGATAGAGATAAGTTGGCAACCTGATCATATATACGTACCTATCTGCTGAAAGCATAAAGTCTGGAAAGATGACACGACTTTAACTTGCTGGCAATTCGAATATTGAGCCACAAATTCTGCTATGTCACACTTCATTCTGTCCCACCAATAACTCTGCTTAAGATCATGGTACATCTTAATCGAACCTGGACGAACAGTATATTTGGAATAATGTGCCTTTATCATAAACTAAATCTGCAACATCAGGAACACAAAGTCTATCTTTATACATGAGAACACCGTCAGTAGTAACCCTGTATGGTGACTCCAGTTTTCTTTTGGCTATTTGTCTGTATTTAACTAGAACTGGATCCTTATATTGATGTTGTTTTATTTCATGAAAATTTAGAGTTAAAGGTCTAGTGCAGCTTGTCGACAATCCATCATTGGTATGTATATCTCCTTCACACCTCAACTCTTTGAGAAGTTACTTTAGCATTATAAGTGCACATGTAATCAACTTTGTGCTAGTATTCTGCCTCAGCTCATGGTCCAACTACATGTCTCTTTTATATTTATTTTTTCAAGTCATAATAATTCCAATTCAAAGACAATACCCTGAGGTAGATGTTCAGCCTAAAGATCATTCTTGATCTACATCATACTATCCAGTAGTAGTTATATGATCCTTATCCTTATACGATAGACCTTGTTCAGATGAACCTTTGACATACATTAGGATATGAGTAACTACATTCCCACAAGGAGCTTGCGGAACAATAGTAAAATCAATTGAGATGTTGCATAGTGCATTCGTAAACAATAATATAGCTTGCATCAAATCTTCTATAGTGTGTAGTAACAAGGTACTTCAAAAGCTTCCCCTATTGCATCAAGCGTGAGCTAATTTTTAATTCCATCGACCTGTTCTATATCAAAAGGTATATTGAAGGAGTGATTATCGGCTGAATCATGTTAACCCATTCAAAGTTTCATGTATCTTTGCTTCGAAAATGTAGAACTCTCTTCTCGTGATCGAGGAAGAATCAGCTTAGTCAGAATAAGCTGTGTAATGGTATTATCATATTATCCAGATATATTTTATTCCAAAAGTTCGATATGCGTGTTATAATTCTGATCCTGTAATCAGAAAATAATACCTGTCGAGTAGCTTATGAAGGTCGTGCAAATTCTTTTGCTATCTGTGCAAATTTTTCTTTAGATTTAGGCTCGTTCGAGGACGAACGAGAGTTTAAGTGGAGGGGAATGTAACGACCTCGGTCAGTCGTTTCGGAAGTTAGGATTCCGATTGGCGTGTTGATAATTTTAAAATATTTGTAAGGTCCATTAGGACCTGTCTGTTAAATTTGAGCTAAATCAGAACTCGTTTGGTAGGCATCGGAAAAAGGTGTCAGTTTTTATTATCGATAAATATTAAAAAGAAATTTTCGAGCTCGATTTTGGCGAATGAGCTCCGATTCAAAATCCGAAAGCGCCATTAGGTTCTTATGATTACTTATGACTTTTGTGAACTTTCGAAAGTGAATTTCGATGTTGTTCGGCTAGTTTCCGCTAAAATACCGAAAGTTAAATAATTTGACCTTTTCTATTTAAATTTGCATCTCGAGTTTCGGGAACCCAATTTGAGATCCGCCTTCGCGAGTATGTTACATATATTTTGTATAACTTGTATACAAAAGTTGGAATTCTTTTGAATATCGTAGAGTACCGTTTTAATTTTTACCGTAACAGTGAATTTTAAAAGAAAAAGAAAAAAAGACAAAAAGACAAAAACTTAAAATGGAAAGGCGGTGGGCATTTGCCCTATATAAAAAGTCAACTATGAATAGATATGTAATGAAGGAAAGCAAAACAGAAAGCAAAAAATAAAACATAGGAAGGACGGAGTGAAATAGAAAATGCCAGGAAATGAGAAAAAGGGCCGGAGAAAAGTAGAATTTTTACCCCGAAACATTCAGGTAATGATCCTAATATATTATTTGAGTTTATTACGTGTGTTTGAATATATTTTAAGGGTAAAACTTGGAATATTAGACATCATTTTAATAAGTTCAATTAATAGTTTAAAGTGTCAAATGGACCCCGATAATGGAATTGATTATATATTCGTACTCAGTGAGTTATGGGCAACATATAAATGTAATTTATTTGGGGTTTGGTTAAGTGACCTTAAACCCTGTATATAGCCCTGGCCTGCGTATTGCGTATGTGAATAGGGTATCAGGTTCCTAACCGGATTACCCTAAGATGTGGGGAACGAAGCCTTTAGCCTTATTTGATATCGTTTTCTGCTTATTGAATACAACAGGATCGTTTGGCAGTGAATCCAAAGGATAAAGGGGTTGTTGAGTAACTGTGCTAACTTTGTAACAAGGTAAGTGTTTATATCCATTTCTTTGGAGGCACCTGGCCTCGTGGATTTTCTACCACGTGTTTCTTACGTATGTAGCTGCCGATAGGCGTACTCCTTACGCCTTAGCTTTGGATTTACATTGTGTATTATATGTTATGTCCTGTTATTGGTATTGCATTGAGGAACTGAGCATTGTACTCTGGCTGTGAGTTGGCATCTACTTCCTGGCTGTCGATGAAAGTTCCGCGCCGGTGAAGGGTTATTATTGCATCACATTGCATTCATATGCATTATATGTCATTCATATGCATTACATTGCATATCATATTGGGTGCAGGAGTATTCCGCTCCATTGTATCATATTGAGGGTAGGAGTATTCCACCCCAGGAGCAGGAGTATTCCGCTCCATTGTATCATATTGAGGGTAGGAGGATTCCACCTCAGGAGAGTGCAGGAGTATTCTGCCTTAGCTTTACATTATATCGGGTGCAGGAGTATTCCGCCCCAAGAGAGTGCAGGAGTATTCCGCCTCTAGTTTATATTCTATCGGGTGCAGGAGTATTCCGCCCCAGGAGCAGGAGTATTCCGCTCCAGTTGGTTATCAGATTGGATTCCCCTCGAATGCAGGAGTATTCCGCTTCGAGATGGGATTACGGGCACATGTGACCCTTTGCATCATATTTCATTTCATTTCATTTCATTTCATCTCACTTCATTTCATTTCACTCACTTCATTTCATTTCATCTCAATTCATACCATTGTGTAGACTTGCGGTACATGACTACTGTTCTGCTTATGTGTCCATTGCTTATTTGTTGATATGTTCTGGCACGCACCCTTGGTTGAGTTTAGAAGTTTCTTACGTGTTTCCGGTTGTTATCTGGCTCTGCCTTTTTATAATTTAAATAAAAGGAATTTGGTTTATCTGTTTCTTCTCCCTGGCTAGCTATCCTATTCTTTGAGATGGCTAGTCTGCCCCACTTATTGAGCCCTTTTGACTCACCCTTGTTTGTTGTTTGTTTCTTTTCTATCTATTTCGTTTCGGCAGGTTCGCTCCAGGATTGAGTTCGCCACGTTGTGAAGGAGCGAAGACGACTTCAGCTGTCAGGGTGAGCCAGCTTTTATTCCGGATGGCCACCAGTTTATTGGTTATTATTTCAGTTGCATTCTGCTCCCTTCAGGAGGTATCTGTCTTCTTTTGTACTCTTAGATGTCTAGTCTGGATAGTCCTAAACCTAGTATGTGGGTAGTCAGCTGTAATTTCTTTTTTACAGCTTAGAGATATCATTATGTTTGTACTTTTTCTAAGTCTTGTTATTATTTATAAATTGAATTATATTTATTTTCCTAATTTAATTGATAAGGGTTCGCCCGACGCGTCTAGGGAAGGATGTCGGGTGCCCACACGGCCTAACCGGATTCCGGGTCGTGTCACTAGCACTCGTCTAGCACATGGTAGACAATCCCACACAAACACACAACTGGCCTTTGTCAAGCGTATGGCTGGCCCTTGTCCAGCGCACGACTGACACTCATCCAGCGCACGGCTGGCACCAGACTAAACAACTAGCATTCGTCCAACTCGCATGTTGTGCAGAGTCACGGCATGTATTAAGGTACCATAATGGCGCTGCATGACATTCTTCTCCACTCAATATAGGCATCGTCCTCGATGTCTACATAAGCCCACGAAAATCCAGAGTTTTCCCCCTCAGGATTCTCCATCACAGTTCCTATTTCCATTGCCCCTTGCACTATTCAAGTCCCTTCTCTTAAAATAGGATTCATGCCCATCATTGCTCCTCCCAAGGTTTGTCCAAGCAAGCCTTTGTACTTCATCTCAGTGATGATCACTTGGACAGTGCCTCCGCACTTGCACCTCTGTGGTGACTAACTATTGCTCCCTTCTGAAGACAACTCCCTTCTGCTGGCACACCCGGCTACCACGCCATTGCTCACATTGCTTTGATTTCCATCCGGATAGCTCTTCTCATTTTTGGCAAGTACTTCTGGCACCCTCTGGTGTCGCACACGTAGTCTGACCGAGCCTTGTGGCTCTTTTCATCACCTCTTGATGATTTGCTCCCTTCAGGTTTTCACTTAAGCATAATGCCTTATTATAGGCAAATTGTACCCCACTCAAATAGGAGACCCTTCTCAATTCAGGTAGGCATCCCTCGATGTGGATCCTTGCCAACCATACACTCATGGCCCTTCTCTATCATTTCCCTCAAGCAAGATCATATTGTGCCAACTATGTCAACAATATCAATCCTGGTCCCATAGCTTGGAGTAACTTGCTTCTTGATCCTATACTAAGAAAACAAATCACGACTGATTCATGGCCCGCCCACACAACGACACTAGTGGCTCCTCATGTTCAATTCCAATTGAACATTAACCAGGCCATAGGAACCCATGCTCCACGCTTGGTAACTTCGGCTCCTCAAAAGCCTCGCACCCTCTGGTACTTAGCAAGCTCTTGGGACATACTCCTTTGAGTATTTCATTTCTCAAAGTGGTACCTTCGTTATATTCCCGATCCCAAAACAAAGCTCTTTGTTCTCAAACTGCCACTTCCTTAGCAAATCCCAAATTGCCCCGGTTTGTACTCCTTGTACTTGGCCCAATTGGCCAGAACGCCTTGTTCCTTCTGTATGCCCCTCCCGATTTGGTGTACCTTTGTACCCTTAGCTTTAGAAGGACTCCATTCTCAAACTTGGAAACCCATCCAATACGTAGCTCCGCTATCCCCACTTTGATTTAGCCCAATACCTCCCCACATAATGGTTTGGCCCATTCCGTCCCCCTGCTCCGCACAGTCCAACATATTTTCCACGTTTGCCTCCCAACGCGCAGTGGCTTGGCTCACCATCATCATTGCCTCCCTGTCCACCAATTATGCCCCTTCCAACATTGCTTCCCTACTAGGTAGGTTGTCTCATTTCTATCAAAGACATGGTGGCTGACTCCACCGCATCATAACACTCAAATGCCCCATAAAGGCGCTTGCTCTCAAGCCCTTCTTCACCGTTGTCGCGGCCTATAGGCACGCCCCGCTTTAGCTTTGGCATCACCCAATGCCTAGAGCTCACATTTGGAGATCGCTCTCCCCTAGGATGGTAGGCACCTTACCTAATTGTCCAAAGCGGTTGTTGGTGCAACATTTGTGCCACCTGTACTAGCTCGGCTTCTCCTAGCATAACACTCATTCATGCGAGCAATGCTCGCCCCATATTGTTGGCATCAAGCCTACTCAACCGACATGGTTGTTGAGGGACTCGACTTCCATTCATTACAACCGTTAATATGGCTAGGCATCACAACGTCCAATTTCTCAGAAGGACTCCATTCAGTTCTCCTCAGTGCTTAAATCTTTCCTCTGGAAGGCCTCTTAATTCATGCATTTCTACCATCCATTTTATGCTTCATACATTATGCTCCACGCATTCCCAACCATCTCAGGCTGACCAAGTCAATCCCACGGGAAAGACACTCTAGTGATGCATCATCAGCATCCCTGGCATAATCTCCATGACCTGCCTCAATGTTTATAGCCTATTTCTTGCATCTATCATAAATGGTTGCTCGACCTAGCAATTATGGACCTTTTCCTGTCAACCTGACTCATCAGCATGCTCCTTTCTGAACGAAAGCCCACACTATCCGAAAGAAATATTTTTGTCGTCCATTTTCCTTCTTCAACATGGCCAGCAACTTCTGCAAAGTTGCTAATCCACTGCTAGTAGAGTTCCTTTACAACTGATGGATATCCTGCAATCAAGACAATTGAGCTCCTACTAACCGTCTGTCCAATCTTTGCAAAATCATTCCAACAACATAGCATGATGGCGCTCTTTGCTGACCAAACACGCTTTACTTGAGTCCCTCTGGAAACAGCCCTCTCGGGCCCACTGTCTCTAATAGCATGTTGACCATCATTCTTGCTTTGATATAATCTCCGCAATGACATTCCCATATTTCAAAGACAATTCAGCATTCTTCACCTGTGACATCAATCATGGCCTCACTCACTTTATCAACACCAGTTCCTTGTTGGCGCAGATCAACCTTCCCCGATGGCTTAGCTCACAATGCCTTGAAATCCCTTATGCAAGCGCAAATTGTGCTTTGATGGCATCTCAAAATCACAATGCTAAAAAAATTCCTTATAGTGTGTTCCATGCTCTATCGCATTACCGGCTTTTGACACCCAATTTTGTCCCTCCCTTTTTCATAATTGGCTATAATTTAACTTAAGGGTGCAATTTGACTATTTGTGCAAAATGTGCATTAGAAAGCATGCATTTACGTGCGGTATCCCCTACTTATATATTACATACTTAAATGTGGCTGTATTATATAATTTTGCATCATTTAGGCCACTTGTCAAAATGTGGTTGTTTGTACAATTTTAGTGCATTTATAGCATGTAGTACTTATTTGTGGCTATTTGTACTTATTTAAGTTGATTTGTATCATGATTTCCTCCTACGTGTGCATTTTTGTTCATCCGATTCGTTTATACAGTATATGTACATATTCATATCTTGATCTATTTCGCACCTTTAAAGTTAAAATATAAGTCCAATTAAATATCCAGTCCGAATTTTATTCATCATCAATTATTTAGTTCGAATTCTTTTGAATTTGGATATCCTTATACTTATATAATTATTGTTTACATTCCAAAAATATTTCCTTTTCCATTATTTTGAATTCCTCCTTCGTCTTGAACCTAGACAAATATTCGTCGAGATTCGTTCATCCTGCACCATACATTTTTCGTTCCACATATTTCTTATACAAAATATATCATTCACTTTATTTCAATTCTTTCAAATTTCATTTGCACCTAGACTAAATGTCTAACAAAATACATATTTTGGATATTTTGACTAAAATACTCTTTTACCAAATCTTTCCATATTTTTTACCGAAGATCACTCTTTTTCTTTAAATCCGTCCAAGTTCATCCTCCCAATTATCTCCCTCAATCTCTCAAGATCTCAACATCTCTCTCCCAAGATAGCAAATTCTCTAACTCCCTAAAATCCTCCCTGAATCTTTCCATCTTTTAGAGCCAAATCAACACCCCAACGTCTATATTCATCCCCTCAATCTCTCTCCCAAATCCTCAAACCCCTCACTATCCCCCTAATCTATCCATAATTACCTCCCGAAATCTCCTTCAAATTTGGACAAAGGCCCAACGTATTTGTCTTTCTTTTGATGTTAGACACATAGTCCTCAAATCATTCCATATCTTCCCTCAAATCTTCCCCCCAATCTCTTTCCCTAGAATCACCCAAAATCAAAGATCCCCACAAATCATGAAATCAATATTTTCCTACCACTAGTATCACACTAGTTTGTTTATTTTTAGAACTTGATCCATTGGCTAATTTCTGTTAACTAATATTCAAAATGACTGTCTTATAACATGGCTCGTTTGTTTGAAGCGTGACTTTTTTTTTCTTGCATCTTCTTAATTAAATTTATTTTAATTAAGAGGAATTTTCATTCTTTATGAATTGAACATTCAAAACTATTTCTACTCTACAAATCTCATGTCTAACTAAGATTTACATGTTTCTATCTTTTCTTTGGATTCATCAAATAGTTAAAATGGTCATACTCTCACCCTTCTTGAATATCTTTTGGCATGTACACATTATTACATGAAGTTCAACCACGGGATACATCAGAGTCAGACGTGCGAAACCGCGCTCAAGTTGAGGTGTCACCTTGGGCAAGGTATGTTTAGGGATATGATGACAATGGCAGGCTAGTCGACTTCTCTAATGAAGAACGCATATATATTTTATGACATTAAAGCGACTCGTTACTACCTCAATTTTGATTTGATATGTCACTCTCTTAAGGGTTTTAAAGATTCATCACTTGTACTAATTTTTTTTTAAAACTTTCATTTTTCGTTCAACTATTTGGCATATTTTCAAAATTAAATACTAAACTATTTTTAAGCTTTACATTGTTTTCAAATAGAAATGCTTCTAAGATAAAAAATGACTTTTGCTCATACTATTGATGCTACATTATTTTGAGTTGGACACTATTTTAAAAATTAAATATTTTAATAATTCTTTTGTCTTGTTTTAAAACATTTAAAAGAGTTGATCATATAAAAGAAATAAAATGAGGCGAAGTAACGTAGGATTGGGCCCTTCTCCTCCTGCTCCTCGCCTATACCTGATCCCGCATTCTTTCAAATACTTTACTTTAATTCATTCGTTGGTTAAGTTATTAATTAATTTCTCACATTAAATTCACCACCACGAATAAGGTGGCGCATGTTTCAACTAATATAGGGAACCAAATAAGCTAATGCGTGCAAAACTTCAATATTAGAAAAAGGCAGTCTTTCAAAGATTCTATGGTAAGAGGTTTTGTTAATTTCGAAGGAAGGTTTTTAAGGCACTTTCGAAATTCCGTTAACAACGATTAATCCGGCAGGTTTCCAAATATTTACAAGTGCGCTTTTCTTATAAAAGAATTATCTAAAATAATAATAATAATAATAATAATAATAATAATAATAATAATAATAATAATAATAATAATAATAATCAATTGAATAGAAGCTTATTTGCAAAAATTATTTTTTACTTGCATGCATTTGCGAAAATGGCCCCAATTTACAATAAATAAATAACAACTCCAAAAATAAAGGTAATGATCATAAAATGTAAACAATAACTCAATCAATAAAATAAATTACTATCAAACAATTATTCTACAAATACTTTACATAAATATCCTAAAGGGCAAAGAGGGGTAAGAGTTTAAAAAGTAGAACCAGGGAATTTGACAAACTCTCGGGAGCCTTGAATTTTCTAAAAATTTCTAAATCCTTGAAACTTGAGCCCGAGCTTGACTCCAATGCGACTTCAAGCCAATGTATATGCCATCCCATCGTGAGTTTAACCAACTCATTCCCAAGTTATTCATGCCAAATATACCTCGCAAAAATATGAAAATGAGTTAGTACAACAATAAAGTGAAATAAATAATAATAATAATAATAATAATAATAATAATAATAATAATAATAATATTAATAATAATAATAATAATAATAATAATAATAATAATAATAATAATAATAATAATAATAATAAAGTAAGGGGTTTTATTTTGTAAAGTTTAGGCTCAGGTTTGTACGATGGGTCAAGTAGAGGCTAGGGATGTCGGTACGGCTGCAAACACGGTGGCCGGCCGTTTGCCATGCCAAGCACCAAACCCGTTACTCTATTCCCAACTTGTTTTGCCTTAAAGTGCATACATTCATCATTTCTTATTTTGTTTTCGTAGGGGTCACGTAAGGGACATTTTATACGTAACGGGATGGGACTTATGGCCTCCAAACGTCATTGGCCATAAGCGGTGTAACATCCCTCAATTCATTGTATATCCGTCAAATCCTTGTATAGCCTCAAAAAAAATAAATTCATAGGCTTTTTTTTTAATGTTATGCAACTCTGTTCAGAATCCAACAGTCAAAAATCCACACAGTTATTCCAACGAGGTACAGGTCAATCTGTCAAACCATATAGCAAAACGATCCATCAAAGCAAACAGGTCAAGTTGCAAATGGGTCAGAGAGAGTGAAATCGGGTAAGCAATATCAGGACAACCGAACCCAGGACCAATGAGTTCAATCTCTCAAGCGAATCAAGATTGACAAGAAGAAACAACAATCCCAAATCCATTATAAACCATGTCCCTGCAAAACAGATAACAAATCAAGAGAAAAGAAACAAAGCTTCAAGTTAACATAGCAGCATTGCCGGTCGGATCTCCGGTGAAGGAGACAAGCAGCAAGCGAACGAGATCTATAAAGAGACAACATGGGATTCGATCATCAATGAAACTATGCCAACAAATAGAGACGGAGGAGCGATGGCCAAGCCGGAGTGGCGTCGCTGCGGCTCTGCCTCTTCTTTTCAAATTTCAGTAAGAAATCAACATGGAACGGGAGAGAAACACGAGGACGAGGCCCCAAATCGCTGCTATCCGCCTTATCATTGGATTCCTGGCGGTGGTGAAGGTGTGGCGCTACTAATTCTGTCATCTAAACCCCACCCCCAATCTCCCCTTTTCTGTCCCGATCTGCTTGTGTGTGTTATGTTTTGAGTGGTGTAATGGGTGTTGTAGTACTGATAGAGATGGAGAAGGAGATGATGATGTGATGTAATATTGAGGATGAAGGGAGGGTGGTGTATGTGTATATCTGTTGATGTTGCTGTGTACTGTATCGTAAGGGTCCATATGAACCGTATGTATATGTGTGAAGATGTATTATTTTTTGATGTATATCTATGTGGGTATGTGATAGTGTAATAGAGAAGGAGAAGGATAGGGAGTGTGTGTGAGGAAGATGAGAGGGGTGAGGGAAAAATGAGTGTGGGGGTGTCTGAGGCTAGGGTTGATGGATAAGTTATTTATATAGGGGTGAATGATTAGGGTCTTCAAAATTGGGCTAGAGAAGAGAAGAAAAATGTGTTTTGCAAGGATAGGCTAGACTTGAGTCCATACCATATCTAACCCTTTCCTAAAAAAAATAATCGCTCTAACTAATTTCGCAAATTAATTTAAAAAAATTTCCAATTAAATGAATGCTCGTAATATTTTACATTTTGTAGGAAATATAAAGCCGAAAATATCAAGTTGCAAATATAGAAAAAAAAACTTATCAAACAATAGCCAAATTGCGGCAAAACATCAAATTTTATAATTTCTTTTGAAAAATGACACGTTTGGCTTTATATTAATACAACATGCTGTATTTTGAGATTTATATAAAAATTAAGCGTTAGCAAAGTAATTTCAAAATTTCGGGACAAAATTGGGTGTCAACAGCTGACCCTCTTTACCCGAAAAGGATGGAAGAGTTTTCAGGGTAAAGAAAGTTGACATGAAAACCAATTTTGTCACGGCAAAGCCAAGACTCTGATTCCCGGGATCAAAATGCGAGGCTTATGGATATGGCCAAACTTCGGTTTCCGAGTTGGCTACATATCTCGAGCTAAAAGAGAATCAGGCCATATGTAGTTTGATGCAATTCGAGAAGCAAAGGCGAGATAACAATGACTACTCAAGCGCGGGAAAAGAGGCTTGTAATCACCCACGTTGAGAAGATGTGGTGCACCTCACACCCATAAAGAGGAGTTTATACAGACATAGCTTCCACTGCATCTCGATAACCGAGCCATCTTGTCTTCAATCTCAAACCTCAGACTCTAGGGCTGACAGAGACTGACCTCTAGGGTTGACAATTTATTTGAGTGCGATTCTTTAGGTCTTCGTTGATGAGTCTAGCTCATATCAACGATTTCTCCAGGTTCACTGTAAGAAAAATTTTCACGTTGTGCTAAAAATGTTGCTGCGGTGCTGCTAAAATCCTATAAAAAACTTGACAAACGGTAAGCGAGCGACTGCTAATAAACATTGATAATTGGAATAAGGAATAAAATAAGGCGAAGCGATAAACTTGTAAATGCGGGTTGCGATATCATTGATTAGTTGTCTGAAAAGTAAAACAAGATATAATACAAAGCAACTGCAAAGGCATAATTGAAATCAAGTGTGAAGATATAATTTAAAGCAGGTGCAAATACACAAAGTAAAGCAAGTGTGATGCGATTTTGTTGCGGAATGTAAAGCAATACAGGACAAATCAACTCGTGGGATGCTCCGCCCGGAAGGCCTTGGAGCTGATTGTCAAACTAAAAAGTAGAACAAGACAGAGTAAAGCAGGTGCAAAGACATAAAGTAAAGCAAATGCGATACGATTTTACTGTGGAATGTAAAGCAGTGCAGGACAAATCAACTCGCAAAATGCTCCGCCCGGACTACCTCGGGGATGATTGTCAACCTTAAAAAGTAAAGCAGGATAATAATTAAAGCAGGTGAAAAGATATAAAGTAAAGCAGGTGCTATGCAGTTTTGTTGCAGAATGTAAAGTGGTGCAGGACAAATCAACTCATGAGACGCTCCGCCCGGAGGGCCTCGAGATTGATTGTCAAACCATAATTTAAAGCAGGTGCAAAATATAAAGCTGTTGTAGGACAACCATTTGGCGAGACACACCATACATGGTGTCTCAAAGTTGACTTGTCAATTCATAATTTAAAGCAGGTGGAGAATGTAAAGCTGTTGCAGGACAACCAACTGGCGAGACACACCGCACATGGTGTCTCAAAGTTGACTTATCAATAAATAATTTAAAGCAGGTGTAGAATATAAAGCTGTTGCAGGACAACCAACTGGCGAGACACACTGCACATGGTGTCTCAAAGTTGACTTGTCAATTCATAATTTAAAGCAGCTGCAGAATGTAAAGTTGTTGCAGGACAACCAACTGGCGAGACACACCGCACATGGTGGCTCAAAATTGACTTGTCAATTCATAATTTAAAGCAGGTGCAGAATATAAAGCTTTTGCAAGACAACCAACTGGGGAGACACACCGCACATGGTGCCTCATAGTTGACTTGTCAATTCATAATTTAAACAAGTACATAATATAATGCTTTTGCAAGAAAACCAACCGGCGAGACACACCGCAAAGTGTGCCACATAGTTGACTTGTCAATTCATAATTAAACAAGTGCATAATATAATGCTTTTGCAGGACAGCTAACCGGCGAGACACACCGCACATGGTGCCTCATAGTTGACTTGTCTATTCATAATTTAAACAAATACATAATATAATGCTTTTGTTGGACAACCAAACGGTGAGACACACCGCACATGGTGCCTCATAGTTGACTTGTTGATTTCATGATTCCCAATAAGCTTCATCATAATGTTTATAAGAATCGTAAATATAGAGGTTCCACCTGTTCGGCAATAAACCATGATAAAGCATAATACTTTACATCATGAAAAGGCTTTTTTTAATGCAATCTTAGATTTCGCTCCAACTAGAAGGTAGGAACCCATCCAGAGTAATCCCATTATCAAATAAGCTTATATCTTTGAATCCTTCTATGGAGGAGTGACCTTGGCTATAATGCAAAGTGAACCTTTCAGATTTGGCAATATCTGTAAATCATAAAATAAAACTTTAGTAAGTGTTCTCGCAAGGTGAAAGTGAAACGAAATAACTATGCTTAGCAATTTGCAAAACAATAGGAAATAGAAATACCGCCTTTCGGCAATAAACCCTGACAAAGCATAATGCATTAAATCATGAAGAGCTACTCTGCAATGCAATCTTGGACTGTGCTCCAATCTGCTAATAAAACCAATGAGGCATCGGGTCACGAAGCATCCAACATCCTTGCGCAACAATAGAAAACTGCATATCCTATTTACGGGTGGATGAACCCGGATTGTTCATTTATAAGGCGAACAGGCCTAAAAACGTTTATTTATAAGGCGAATGAGCCTAAATCATTCATTTATAAAGCGAATGAGCCTAAACCATAAGGTAAAGCAAAAGACACAAAACTCATTTAAGCAGGTACTTCTATAAACTTAGCAATATCTGCAAATCACAACAATGGAATCTTAGTAAGTGTTCTCATAAAGTGAAATAGAAATGAAACGAATATGTTTAACAAGTTGCAAGAATTATAGGAAATAGAAATGCCGCCTTTCGGCAATAAACCATGATAAAGTATAATGCTTTAAATCATGAAGAGGTAGTCTGCAATGCAATCTTGGAATGTGCTCCATTCAACTGATAAAATAATGAGGCGTCGGGTCACGAGGCATCTAACGTCCTAGCTCAACTTGGAAACCTGCATATAATATTTACGGGTGGATGAATCCGGATTGTTCATTTATAAGGCGAACAGGCCTAAAACATTCATTCATAAGGCGAACGAGCCTAAATGTGATAGTAGCCTGCAAAATAAAGTTGCAAATTGGATTAACTAAGGTGAGATGATGCAAAACGAATAAGCAAAGTTGGGGTTGTGTTGCTTGTATTGATAGTGCTGCAAAGAGTTGAATGCTGCCCTCGGTCCATATTGAAATCAGATGTTTAATTCCTGCAAAATTTAAAGTAAATGCATTGGAAAATAAGTGAATGATAAAGCAAAGGTTGTAATGGAAAAGAAAGAGATAGATTTGCTCTGCATACGCGACAAGGCGAATAATCTTCGAGGAACTGATGGTTGCTAGTTCTCCTCATTCTTCTACTTTTGTGGAATTCCTACAAAATTTAAAGTAAATGCATTGGAAAACAAGTGAATGATAAAGCAAAGGCTGTAATGGCAAAGAAAGAGATAGATTTGCTCTGCATATGCGACAAGGCGAATAATCTTCGAGGAACTGATTGTTGCTAGTCTCCTCATTCTTCTACTTTTGTGGAATTCCTGCACTCAAAGAAAATCATAAGTTTTTTTTGGGGGAGGGGGGGTGCATTTGATTTGTGTTGACTTGATCTTGTTGCTGCTACTGCTGCTTCCTTGTCTTCCTCGGACTTGGATTGGCGGATCATATTCAGAAACTTGGCTCATGAACTCAATAGCTAGATGTTTTGAAAAATAGAGGCAAGGTAAAATAATTTAATGCAATATAGCAAGTAAAGCAAGCATGCGAATAATATATTAAAATTAAGATGCATTTTTTAATAATTTCTGTCTTGACTTAAACTTGTAACATATCTTAAAACAAACTGAACGTCCTTTGCCTTAGATTTTGCACCGTTCACTTAGCCAATTCTCAAGATCTCGCCAATTCATTTTTTGATAATCAACGCTGCTCCTTGCAAAATTTTGCCCTATTTATTAGCTTTCACATCTTAAACTCATTTTGCAAAAATTGCCCCAGTTATCCTTCTTGAGGGAAATAAAAATTTTAATATTAAAGGGTCAAACCCAATATAGGCGCCTACGTATCCCACCGCGGGAATCAGACTGTGCGTAGTTCTGCAAGAAATCAACGGTCCTCCGGATAATATCCACATCAGGACCTTGCCAATTTTTTGCAACTCTTTTTTTTTTTTTTTTTTTTTGTGCCCCTTGCTTCTTTTCGACTAGGAAAATCTTCTTCAATGCAGATTTGCCCCGGTTTAAAAGTCCCTGAACTTGAATGCATTGATAATTATATTCTGATAAAATTGCATATGAACTGTGTCTTATCAACAAGCATTAACAACTCATTACACATTCTGCATCTTTCCAATCATCTTCTTGAGGGATTCTCAAAGAAGGAAATTTCATTTATACGAATAACACTGCTTCAGCGTCATATACCAACAAATGAAAGCTGCCCAAGTTGAAGTTCTAACAGTAGTGCTATATCCAAAGAGCACAGACAAATAACTTTTCAGTGCGTCATTCTCAAACTATTGAGTTGTTTTGCCATAAGTCACAAGCAAAGTTTAGGCAAATTTATCAATTTTTAATTTTGAAATAGAAAAAAATATAATCGCAAGCGTAAATAATATAATAAGAATGCGATGCATTTTATTTCAACTTTCACAAAATTTTAAAGTATAAGGCAATTCAGGGCCTCAATCTGAATAAAAATTGAAAATAATGCTACTAAGTTCCATCGCCAAGTTCATTCGATCAATGTTATTAAGCTTCTGGTGCTGCATCATTCTCAAGCTGGAGCGTTGTCATCAATATGATCTTGAATCTCTTGCATGGTGAATGATCAGTCACTTCATAAATCCAACTTTTTCTAGAGAAATTAACAAAATAAAAGAAACCTCAAAGGGTAACTATGTTAGTTTGCATGTCATTAATAAGATTGCATACAGGCACATAACACAGTATTTAACGCATTTTGAACAAATAAAACAAGGCAAGCAGTTAACATGTTGCAATCACAAGTAGTTGAGCGTAAATAAATATACAAGCGCGTCCTACCCTGTAAGATGCCTCTTTGTGCTAGAGGTAAGCCTAATCGTGCAAACAAGTGGTAACGAAAAATAGTCCATGCCAGTTCTGAGCAATTCAGATTTAGAGTAAGCAATAAATAATAACAATAATTGATAACAATCATCTCTCCGCCTTGACACTGCAATTCTGTTATCCCAACTATCTTCCCAAAGTTGGTGTCAATTTGAAATTCTAACACAGCTCATGCTCTCCACAACATCTGCACAAAATTCTAAACCCAAATGCCTAAAACCTGAAACAATCCTCGATACCTTTTGCTAACATCCACACTCCTCCAAGCACAACTCCCAATTATTTTACAACATGCAAGGGTGAAATTTCCAACTTCCTTCACTATACCAGACTGCAAACATAAAAGGTTCCAATTGACCTTTTACAAATAAAACCTTACTGATCCTTGGCTTTGGAAAAGCCTTTCAGCT
>JBBBVM010000522.1:0-22500 GCA_037355625.1 Petunia x hybrida | reverse complement strand
TGAAATCGGGTAAGCAATATCAGGACAACCGAACCCAGGACCAATGAATTCAATCTCTCAAGTGAATCAGGATTGACAAGAAGAAACAAAAATCCAAAATCCATTATAAACCATGTCCCTGCAAAGCAGATAAAAAATCAAGAGAAAAGCAAAAAAGCTTGAAGTTAACATAGCAGCATCGCCGGTCGGATCTCCAGTGAAGGAGACAAGAAGCAAGCAATCGAGATCTATAAAGAGACAACAGGGGATTCGATCATCAATGAAACTATGCCAACAAATAGAGACGGAGGAGCTACGGCCAAGCCAGAGTGGCGTCGCTGCGGCTCTGCCTCTTCTTTTCAAATTTCAGTAAGATATCAACATGGAACGAGAGAGAAACACGAGGACGAGGCCCCCAATCGCCGATATCCGCCTTATCACTGGATTCCTGGCAGTGGTGAAGGTGTGGCGCTAATGATTCTTTCATCTAAACCCCACCCCCGATCTCTCCTTTTCTGTCCCGATTTGCTTGTGTGTGTTATGTTTGGAGTGGTGTAATAGGTGTTGTAGTACTGATAGAGATGGAGAAGGAGATGATGTGATGTAGTATTGAGGATGAAGGGAGGGTGGTGTATGTGTATATCTGTTGATGCTGCTGTGTACTGTATCGTAAAGGTCCATATGAACCGTACGTGTGTGTGTGGAGATGTATTATTTTTTGATGTATATCTGTGTGGGTATGTGATAGTGTAATGGGGAAGGAGAAGGATAGGGAGTGTGTGTGAGGAAGATGAGAGGGGTGAGGGAAAAATGAGTGTGGGGGTGTGTGAGGCTAGGGTTTATGGATAAGTTATTTATATAGGGGTGAATGATTAGGGTCTTCAAAATTGGGCTAGAGAAGAGAAGAAAAATGTGCTTTGCAAGGATAGGCTAGACTTGAGTCCATACCATATCTAACCCTTTCCTAAAAAAAAACTAATTGCTCTAGCTAATTTCGCAAATTAATTTAAAAAACTTTCTAATTAAATAAATGCTCGTAATATTTTACATATTGTAGGTAATATAAAGCCGAAAATATCAAGTTGCAAATATAGAATAAAAAACTTTGCAAACAATAGCCAAATTGTGGCAAAACATCAAATTTTATAATTTCTTTTGAAAAAGGACACTTTTGGCTTTATATTAACAGAACATGCTATATTTTGAGATTTATATAAAAAGTAAGCGTCAGCAAATTAATTTCAAAATTTTGGGACAAAATTGGGTATCAACAATACACAGTATCATAAAATATTTATTTTTTGGGAAATTGGAGTGTCGTTAATTGTTGCTAGCTTTTGACACCCTTTAAGACATACATAATTCAATACTTGCTTAGTTAAAATTTCATTTGAATATTTAAAATTTCATATCTATTTATTAGTTTAATTACTTGATATTTTGTATAGAATCCCAATTGTTTAGTCCGGCTGGTAACCACATTTGGTGGAGCCTGAGAGGTGTCTAACACCTTCCTCTCGGGTTAACTTGAACCCTTACCTAGAATTTTCAGTTCGTAGACTAAGTTTCAGAGTTAATTATAAAATTTACTTGAAACAAAGTGGGTGCCCTAAGACGCCTAGTTAAAAAATATGTTTGGTGGCGACTCCATGTATTTACCCGTGAGTTCCAATAAGTCGAGCCCTTTTTCGAACTTTAACCGGTACGAAAAAGAATAGGTGTCCTAAGTTTCAGAGTTAATTATAAAATTTGCTAGAAACAAAGTGGGTGCCCTAATACGCCTAGTTAAAAAATATATTTGGTGGCGACTCCATGTATTTACCCGTGAGTTCCAATAAGTCGAGCCCTTTTTCGAACTTTAACCGGTACGAAAAAGAATAGGTGTCGACATATTGGCGACTCCGCCGGGAATATCAAGGTTCTAACCATAACGGACTTTAAATTGGGATTCTTTACTTGCTTTATTTTCTTGCTATTTATTTCGATACTAACTTTCTTCCTTTCCTTTTTCCCAGGATTGAGGTTTACTTGTAAAATTTCAAATTTTGGTGCTTTATTCTTTAATTGCTCGGTTATAGTCATTTTTTAATTGTTTATGTCAGTCACATTTCCTCCACTCCTGGAAAGTTTTACACTTGCACACACCATATTTTCAAATCTTCCATAAATTTGCTAAATCTATTTCTTTAAAACAATTTCACTCCATGATTCTTTTAGCATTTTTTTACTGTCTAGTTTCTATTATCCTATTTTTTTGAAACTAACTTGTCTGTTTTTTTTTTTACTCATCCTTTTTAAGAGTTATTTTGTGAAATACTTTAATATGTTCATCCTTTACAATACTCATGTATTTTTAGAAAACTTGTGCATTTTTTTCAAAACTTGTACATTTTTAAACTTGTGCATACCGCTCATACCTCCTTCCACTCCTGGCAACTTCTAAATCATGCGTTGAAAATACGGTGGTTACAACCACCTCTTCCCTCAAAAAAATTCCTTTAGGGGGAACAACTTGAAATCTATTTGGTCCATGATGTTCCCACTCCCGAGTAGTCGGCTTAGGAGGATAATAAAACCTGGTCTAGCTAACTCCATTTCTTAGTAGCGGCGCTAGGAATCATGCATCATGATATATCATTAGTTGACTTGTTCTCAATTCCAATGGGCCAACTTGTTCAAACAATCCGAACGAGTTTTTTTACCCCCAAAGAGCGTTGAACATGATTTATTTACATTTGCTTAAAGGACCGAATGTGCAAATGTGGACCGTTTATTGGCATTGTTCTGTATTCAGTGGTACAAAGGTTACCTAATAGGCGTCAAAAGCCCAAATTGAATGAGAAATGATTGTTTATTCATAAACAGTCGGAATTATCCTGTATTCAATGCCCTTCAAAGGCATGAGGGTAACCTAAGAGGCATTAAAAACCCAAATTGGATCAGAAATGATTGTTTATTCATAAACAGTCGAAATTATTCCGTATTCAATGCCATTCAAAGGCATGAAGGTAACCTAAGAGGCATTAAAAGCACAAATTGAATCAGAAACGACCATTTATTCACAAAAGGTTGAAATCATTATGTATTCAATGCTATTTAAAGCCTTAAATGGTAACCGAAGAGGCATTAAAAGCCCAATTTGAAGCAGAAATGACCGCTTGATAGATGGGATGACACATAACACACATTTATCCATTAAGCATTATATAAAAGACTTGACATCCTTGGCATGTCAAAAGTCCATTAGCAACTTCCGTCTAAAATTTCTAAAGGGTTCTCAACCCACAACGACACATCTCTTCATATTCTTTGTTGCATTGTTTCAAAAGTTTGTGCCACACGTTGATCATTTTGCTCGCAATAAAGTGAATCCTAGCATTATTCTTCTCCCTTTTCCTATCGTCCTTCACCTTTTTCAAAAGATCATGGCCAATAGAACATTTGACATGGTTGATGAAATCCCTGAGTTACTCAGAGATTGGTGGGGAAACCTAAGCATAGATCAAAAAAGACCAAGTCAAAATAGTGTTGGGGAATATGATTTCACTATTGGAGCACACTGCAGTGAAAGGGATGATAGAAGCAGCAGTACACTATTGAGATGCAGACCGAGTAATTTTTCACTTCGCAAGTGTAAAGTTGACACCCTTGCTTGAAGAAATAGGCGGGTTAACTCAATTACCATTCGAAAGTGAGGAAATCTTGATGCCTAAGAACATTACACTCGAGGAATTTCTTTGAAATGGTAGGGCTTAAGCCCGAATTGTGCTCAGGCAGTGTGAGAAAATTAAGAATTTCCTTGACTTCCCTCTACATCAAATTCGGGTACGAAGAATTATTTCAAGAATCCGAAGACTATTTCAACATTAACCAGGAAGATTGGCAAGAGCAGAGGGTACTTGCTTTTGTCACCAGCTTTTTAGGGACAATCATGTTTCCAGAAAATAAAGGGCGAGTGGATGTTTGCATGGTTTCAATTGCTGATGCCCTACTCAAAGACACTAACAAGAAATACACATTGGTACCTATGATCATCGAAAAAATGAACCGTGCTTTTAGAAAGATGCAAGAAGGGCGCTGGTTTCTTCGAAGGTTGCAATTTGCTTTTACAAATTTGGCTGATAGAGCATTTAAAAAAGATGAATAGCACAGAGCAAGATTTCCATTCCATACCAAGAGAAGACTATATCTTGACTCATACCGCCCGCCTGGACAACACTCTTGGGAAGTAGGACAGACCAACAATTGCCAAAGGCTGGCACTAGATACTTTCTCAGTTGACAACTGAAAACATATAATGGATGTTTGATTACATTCCTAGCGCTACAGTGATCACACGGTCGGAAAGAGACCCATTTCTCATTTTAGTGGGCTTTAGAGGAGTATACTCATACACTCCTTTAAGGGCACTTAGATAAGTAGGGAGAAAGTAGATTGTACCCCAAATTGCAGACATCAGATGTTTCAAAGCAAATATTCTCGAAAAAGTGTTACCGTTCAAAGACAAGACATTAGAACTTTGTAAAGAAAGACAACGAATGGGATTCAATACTATTGGACGAGACAGGTTTGACGCAGGCTATGATGAAGACTATCTAGACTGGCTTAGGAAAGACATAGTAAGGGTAGTTCAACTAAGAGCAACAACAAAAAGGAAAATAAATGCTGATGAGTTAGAAACCGAGTGCAAGAAGCTACGCAAACAACTGGCAAGGGCACAAGAAGAAATAGAAAAGAAGCAAAGTTTGATCGACGCAAAAAACAAAGAAAAAGGAAAATGGCGCAGTAATGCAGAACTCCTGAAAAAATACATAGAGTCTATCGGTGTATGGGCTAGCGAAGGAATGAACGTTGTGGCTGACAAAGGAATAGAGGAGAAAGGAAGTAAGGCTTGGAAAATGTTGAAGAACTTTACATTTGACATATCCCAGCTCTTAACTGATGCAGACAATATTATCTTTCAAGGAGACTCATCAGAGGCAAGCTTGTTCGAGGAAGACACGTCTAAAAAGGAAGAAAAAGAATCTTCTGGGGATGGATCAACATGAAAGATATTCACCTGGCCATGACACTACAACAAATTTGATCTAAGGCCACACTTATTTTAGACCACGCTTACAAAGCGTTGCTAAAAGTATCTTTCATCACACTTTTAAAAGTGTGGCGTTTGTTAAGCACTTTTGGCCACTGTTTTAAGGCAACTCTTATAAAACGTTCTCTTTTAATACATAGACCGTCTATGTAAGTGTTGTCAAATCATAGGACATTAAGTTACACCTTTCACTGAACATGAAACGCTTTACAGGGGTTCCTTTTTGTATGTTTAAGGCTACGCTAGTTTAGTGTTTCTCTATGGACCTCCTTGTACTGGAATAAAGAAATGCTTAGTGGTAATGAAACCAAAGTTAGTTTAATGACTTATTCTTTTGAAGTTACACTTTAGATGTGAGTATGATTTTCCTTTCTTTTCTCATTCGATTTTGAAGCGTGTTTCATTCCTTGCAAACTATTGTACAGAGATTGAGGAAGCGGATGAGATCTCCACATCTCTTTGCATCAGGTATCATATAATCACTTTTTCCAAAATAGTTGCCTTCTTTATATATAGTATGGGGCAGATAGCTCCTAATAATTTTTTCTCCCTCATTTTATTTGCCTTTCATGAACTAGGTGATTTACTCCCTTTTGGTGTTACTGGACTACTATAGTGTGAGATTGCTAGAAAACTTAAAAGTTGATACGAGTTCTCATATTTGCACTTCTTTTTAAGTTCCAGCATTTGGTTGTATTTTTTGAGCAAGTGTTTGATAGGAACAGATATATATTCTCCAGATCAAGAAAACACCCGGCTTTTGAGTTGATTGAGACAGTGGTGTAGAGGAGAATAGTACAGTATTGCTTTAGTACCTAGATTTTGCATAGTTTTTGTATGTTTATACTTCATTAAATGGTTATTCCATGTTGATAGTTTGTTTGAAATTTTTGTGAAATAAATCTCTATTTAGAAAGTTAGGTTGTTAGATGAATTTTCCTGTAATAGCATTAGCATGAAATACTTCCATTTTGAAGGAACTTATTGAGACTACATAGTGGGCTCGTTTAATGCATGATATACTATCTATAAGGGTAAGTTGCCTTGTCGTATCTCACTATAATCTAATGAGAAAATTTTATTGTAAATGGCTTTACATTCTTCTTTGTTCTTTTGGATTACTGCTAATCGTTGTGCTTTATCTCTAACTTGTGTACCTTTACATATTGGTTCTAAAGATAGATTAATACATCCTTAAGTTGTCTTAAGGGTGTATTAGTAGATTAATGCATCCTTATGTTGTCTGCACTCTTCTTACGTTATTGTTCTGGACCTCGTTGCAAGTTATTTAATTTATGCTAATGCAATCTTTAGGTGACCATAGTATTTGATAGCAGTATTTAATTTGTTACCTGCAACCAATTGCATCTGGTTTACTGTTGCTTGCTATTTTGATAGGTGGGATGGAATGTCTGAATAAAATTCTGCTTTAGGGAATGACAAATAGGAACGATCTACTTGAAGAAGCACGTATGAGGTATCACGGTCTCTTATGAAGTAGTATCATTTTTGTCTTAATCTTTGAAGTTGATATAATTATCTCTCTTGTCAGTATTCTTTGGCGATTAAGTAATATTTTTGGTGCATTATCTAATATGATGCCATTAATATAGGCCAGGATGACTACAAGTCCAACTGCAGATAATTCTTCCTAATGAAATGGTCGACTGCCAATTCTCTAAATACATACACAGAAGATGAAAGATCATTTCTTTCACCTCATGTAAACTTGTATGAAATTGGTATGTAATCACCACGACCAGGATATTATACCGGTATTTGTTATATGCTTCTGTTAGACTGGATGATAATAGTAATAAAATCTTGTTATATCCTTTATTTGACTTGATTGTCACTTTAAGAATATAATGTAATGAGTTGAAGGTGCTTCCTTGTCACATTTGGTAGTTTCTATGTTACGTTGCTTATTCTGGTAAATCGAATCGTTTGAGGTTTTTTCCCCTCATTCTCATTACCACACGTGTTTGAGACACTACAACATATTTGGCCTACGGCCACACTTCTTATAACAACGCTCAAAAAACGTTGCCAAAAGTGTCTGTGGGCATGCATTCAAGGCGTGGCTTTTGTTCAGAGCTTTCGGCCACAAATTTTAGGGCAACACTTACAAAACGTGCCTTTTAAACTTTAAGACAACGCTTATTAAGCGTTACCAAATAAAAGAATATTTGCGCTACACTTGGCAGTTGTGAGGCCACGCTTTTAAAATGTATCTATATGGTCGTACCATATGTAACGCTTTAGAATCGTTTGTAAAACTTTTCTATTAAAGTTTTCCAAAAATAGTCCACAAAATATTCCCAAAATAATTAAATATTTTTCCTGCGCGCGAACTTTTCCCAATTCTCATTCTTTTCCCTCTTCACCCGCTTTATACCCTCCACCGCAGCAATTCACCCTAAACTTATTCACGCGTCGCTTCTACTGTTTGCTACAAGTTACGCTTCGCTTCTACTAATCAACTTTAGGTATGTGTGTCTGTTTCTTGGGTTGTTTCGTTGATTAAGCTTTCGTCTACCTCAACGAGATATTTGCTGATTTGAATATTGTTGGTAAAATTCGGTTTCTTTGTTTTACGTATTACCAAGCCAAGTTTTTTTACTCGTAATAGAGGTCTGATGGTATTTAGGAATAGGCAGCCTTTAAACATACAAAATCTTTTAGTTTGAAGACACATAAGTGCTCTCATAGGGTTTAAACTCTTGGTCAAAGGTCGGATTCATATCCATAGGTGAAATTTTGAAGCAATAGGTTTGATATTTTAGTTCATGTAGAATTCGTTGTTATTATATTTTATCCTTCTTTTTTAAACTATAATGCTTTACTTCTCCAAAACTATGTGTTATGTGAAGTAAGTTTTTTTTGTTCTTGCTTGCGATTCTTAGAATACTGATATTTAGGTGACAATGCCTCCCTCGCATCACTTCGCTATCAATGATTTCTCTTCTTTTTATTTAACCCCAAATATCTAATTTCTTAAAAAAGTTTTATGCTTTAGTATTTCAATAGCTACGTTTATTGTGAATTAATGATCTCCGATCATCTGTTAAAAGAGTTATTTTTTAATTGAAATCTTAACTTTTTTACTGTATATCTGCAAGGATACATGCCAAATATAATTTTTAACCACAAAATTTTAGCTGGGATAAAAATATTGATAATACATTAATAACTTGGCCAAAGCAACGTCTGAGAAGTGTGGCAATAGGACCAACTAGAGTTGCCTACGGGCTGTAAAATTATAGCATATATGTTTAGATAAGGGCACGCTTGGTAAAAGTGATATTAAAAGCTACGCTTGCCTAGTGTGGCTGTAGACTAACAATAACCACGTTTCAGTACCGTAGCTTTAGGTACCAAAAAGCGTTGCCATAAATTAAAAGATAAGCGTGGTCTTTAGTATAGATAGGCCACGCTTTTAAGCGTAGCTTCAAAGGCTACATTCAAAAAGCGTAGCCGTAGATTTAAGGTTATGCCTTTTTGGACCACTCCGCGCAAAGCGTTGCCTAAAGCGGAAAAGGGTGGCCTTTGCTTAAAGGCCACACTTTTTGATACTTTAGACTACACTTTTCAAGTGTAGTTAAAGGCGTAAAATGTTGTAGTGAGAGTTCTAAATTCCTAATCCTTTGCACCATTAGTCACATAGCATGCAAGACTTGAACTTCCATGTCTTAGGTACCTGTGTTTAGTAATTGTTTGGCATTTCCTAATTTGTCAATGTGGTCGAACGCTTTTAAATTATCTAGTACTGCTTGTAAGTTATATCTTTGAGTTGATGGTAAAAGCTATTGAGTTATGACAATTATGCAGTTCTGTTTAGTTCCATCACTTGAGTTTGCACTTGCATAATGTTGGTTTCTATCTAACTTTTAATTTCATAATGAATACACATGAAAATTATGGTGATGCATCTGGAGATAGCGGCAAGAAGTCGACTATTGATCTTTTTGAAGTTAATGATAAAGGCTATTAAACAATTATGAAGTTTATTAGTGATGGGATATGTGGCTATATCTATTTTTGTAAAGTTCATTCGGAGTATATATGCAGCTTGTACATGAAATATTTTTGTTTTTATTGAAGTTCATTGCAAGTGAATGTGTTAGCTTGAATAAGCTTGGAAGTTTTGACTGATGATGAAGGAACAGATCCAAGGACTTGTTCCTTTGGATTACTGCAGCTGAATAAATAATTATGCAAATCATTTAAGTTGGAACATTAATTGTTATCTTAAAATCTAATGTTAATCTTGATAAATATGCAGGGATGTACGAGATAAGAAAATATTGCATAATATTGGGATAAGGCTTGAGGATAAGCAAGGAGTTCAATTAGGAATCAAACTCTTGGAGGCTTTGGAGTTCTAATTGCTCAAGACTTCTCAGATTTCAAAGCTATAAATAGAGAAGCTTTTCAGCTGTTGAAGGCACGCACAAATACAAAGAGTTCAGAGCAAAAAGTCTAAGTCATATTTGTGTAGTCATATAAGCTACAGGGAACTAAGTGAAGAACCTGTTCCTTAGATCGAGTTGTATTATTCTTGGTCTTAGTTCATCTGTAGTAGGAGTTATTGAGTTGTACTATTTACTTATCAAGAAGTTCTGAAAGAGTACATGTTTTCAAGTCTTGTTACTTGAAGGAACTTCACTGATTGTGAAAGGGGTCGCTATAGGATTGGAGTTAGTCCTAGGTTAGTTAGAGGGAAGTCTTGCAACCCAGTGGGTCTTTCAAATAGTGAAGTTGAAATCCTACTTGAGGAAGTAGGTCGTAGTTTTTTTATCCTAAGTTGAAGGCGTTTTTCCACGCTAAAATCAGTCTTCATTTACTTACTTTTACTTATTTCTCAATTAATTAGTAAAGGAACAGATAGAAGGAACTGGTCCTTCCGTAGTGGTGTGTCTTCAAAAATAATAATTGGTATCAGAGCAGGTTATCCTTGAACAGGCTAACACCTTAGGATTAGAATGAGTACACCACAAGGAAACTCCGAGGGTCAGTCCACTGTTAGGCCACCATTGTTCAATGATGTTGCAGGTAAGGATGTTCCGAAAACTAGGAAGGAATGCGATGGTGAGGACTTGAGGCAATGGGAGAAGAATTCCAAGGCTGCTCCACTGGTAAGAAAATTTATAATGCATTGCAGGTTGCTCATGAAGAAACCAATCAGGTTTAAAGATCTAGAGGTATACTTCTCTTTGTTGAATATAAAAATTCTAAAATGAGAGAACGAGAAACAATTTCTAAAATGTACACTAGGTTTAATGCTATTGCAACTTAACTTATCTCTCTTGGAAGAATCTTAACTGCAGAAGATAGGGTTGAAAAGATTTTGACTAGAGTACTTCCAGATTCTTGGAAAATTAAAGCATGTGCTATCATTGAAAGCAAGGATCTTAGTACTCTCTCCTTAGATGAACTTATAGGTAATCTAAGAACATATGAACTGAGGAAGAAAGTCAAGAACATAGGAGAACCAGTTAAAACTGAACCTAATTTAGCTTTATCTGCTGCTAACAATTTTGTTGATGATGAGAAGGAACTGGTACTTATAGCCAGAAGTGTCCAAAGATTCTTGAATAAGAAAAAGGGATCTAGTAGACAAGGTAGATCTTCTGACATGAAACAGGGAGGAGAATGCTTCAAATGTGGAAGCATGGAGCACTACATTAGCAAATGCCCAGTCATGGAAGAAGAATGGAGAAAGAAAAATGTTGAAAAGAGAATGAAGGCTAAGGAACAGTTCCGAAAGAAGAATGGAACTCCCAAAGCAATGGTTGCTGGCTTGCAAGATAGTGAAGATGAGCAGTCTGATGATGATCTGGATGATGAGCTGGCTCTAATGGCTCTTGAAGATTCAGATTATGAAGAAGATGCCGAGGTATTTGTTTCTAAACTCAAAAAGGATGTGAAAAATATGCCTAAAGAGAAATTAGTTAAAGTGTTTCATACTGTGCTAAATGAATTTAAAACTCTAAGGGATGGTAAAGATCAACTGCATGATAAAATTGAGAGTTTAGAAACTGAATACAAAAAGGTTGTAATAAAAAAATGATATTTTTAAAAGGAAAAATAACATGCTAAAGGAACAGATCCTTACACTTGAATCAATTGTTCATGAACTGCAAAATGAAAATTTAGAAACTGATACTGTTGATAAAGGTAAGGGCAGTGCATATTCTCACCAGCTTATTGCTGAAGAGAAGTTGAAAGTGACAGTTGATGAACTGTACAAGAAAAATGAAAAGATAAGAACTTTGGAAGAGGACTTGATCAAAACCAAAGATGAACTGAACAAAACTGTTAAATGGAAAAAGTCATCTGAAGCATTAGAATGGTTACAGGAAAATCATAGTAGTAATAGGAAGGGTATTCTGTTTAGGAAATCTCAATCATTGCCCAAATGGGATCCAAGTAGTAAATATCTAACTCTTCCTGAAAATTGGTTATGCACACACTGTGGAAACACTGATCACTTGAAAAGAAAATGTCAATCTTTGGAAAAAGCTACACAAAGGAACAGGTCCTATAAATCTGTCCAAAAATATGTGGATAAGAAAAGTGTTCACACAAAGAAAGCATTGTCATTCTGGGCTAGGAGAGATTTAATTTACCCTTTTGTTAAAGGAAAGGGACCCAAACTAGTTTGGGTTCCTAAAATTAACCCCTAGTTTTCTTTTTTCAGGCTGGAGTGAAAGTAAGGAACCACAAAATAGTACATGAACAGTGGTTGGTCAAAGCACATGACAGGACACAAGAAATTATTTCGTTCACTCTCAGCTTTTCAAGGAGGAATTATTTCCTTCAGTAATGGTAAGAAAAGGAAAGTTATTGGCATTAGGAAGGTAGGTAGGTCTGACTCACATGGCATTGATTATGTGTTTTTGGTGGATGGATTGAGGCATTGTCTTTTGAGTATATCTCAATTGTGTGGCAAAGGTAACAATATGAATTTCTCTTCTACTGGTTGTGCTGTAACTAAACAAACATCTGGAGAGATTATTTTGCAGACAATCTGTGAGATAAGAATCACAAGGAACAGTTCCTCAAACTGAAACTGAGAAGGGTAGCACGGAGACAGGGGGAACAAATGATGGATCCACTTCTCAAACCTGTACTGCTACTACATCAGGAACTGTTCCTCATCAAAGAACTTCTAAAGATGGTCTGATACTCAAGCCTTACAAGTATCAAGGTTCACATCCTGTGGATCACATAATCTTAAGACTGCTGGAATTCAAACTAGATCAGCAGTCAAGAATCACAATCTATGTGAATTTAGTGCCTTTTTATCTCTTGTTGAAGCCAAAAATATAAAAGAGGCACTGAAGGATGCAGATTGGATCAATGCTATGTAGGAGGAGTTGAATCAATTCCAAAGAAGTCAAGTTTGGCATCTGAAACCCAAGCCAAGGAACAGGTCCATCATAGGAACAAAATGGGTTTTCAGGAACAAACTTGATGAGGATGGTATGGTAATCAGAAATAAAGCTAGATTGGTCGTTCAGGGGTATAGTCAAGAGGAGGGCGTTGACTATGATGAGACTTTTCCTCCAGTTTCAAGATTGGAAGCAATAAGACTCCTTATAGCCTTTGCTACTTATATGGATTTCACTCTACATCAGATGAAAGTTAAGAGTGCATTTCTGAATGGCTATTTAAAGGAGGAAGTATTAGTCAAACAACCACCAGGTTTTGAGAATGAACAGTTCCCTGAACATGTATACAAGTTGGACAAAGCCTTGTATGGACTCAAGCAGGCACCAAGAACATGGTATGAACGTCCATCAAAATTTCTACTTCAGCATGGGTATAAAAGAGGTAAAATTGATAGCACACTGTTTTTGAAAGAAAAAGGTAAACATCTCTTAATTATTCAAATTTATGTAGATGATATAATTTTTGGTGCTACTTGTGAAAATCTGAGTAAGGAATTTGCAAGCTTGATGGGGAGTGAGTTTGAGATGAGCATGATGGGTGAACTCAATTTCTTTTTGGGTTTACAAATCAAGCAAACCTCAAATGGAACTATGATCCATCAAGAGAAATATGTTAAGGAACTACATAAATGATTTGACATGGATAAAGCTAAGTAAATTGATACACCAATTGCCACTACTACTAAACTAGATCTTGTTGAACATGGCAATTCAGTTGATCAAAAATTGTATAGAGGCATGATTGGTTCTTTGCTTTATATAACTGCTAGTAGACCTGACATTGTATTTAGTGTTGGCTTATGTGCAAGGTTTCAGTCAGATCCTAAGGAATCTCATTTGAAGGCTGTTAAAAGGATATAAAGATATCTGAAAGGAACAGGTTCCTTGGGACTTTGGTACCCAAAATGTGGTAATTTTAATCTTGTTGGGTATACTGATGCTGATTATGCAGGTTTCCTTGTTGATAGAAAAAGTACCTCAGGTATGGCACATTTTCTTGGTGAGTGTTTGGTTTCATGGGGAACCAAGAAATAAAATTCAGTGGCACTTTCCACTCTAGAGGCTGAGTATGTGGCAGCTGCCTCATGTTATTCATAATTGTTGTGGATTAAGCAGTAATAACAAGATTTTGGTGTTGATATAGGAACTGTTCCTATCTATTGTGATAGCACTAGTGCAATTAACATGACAAAGAATCCTGTGCATCACAAAAGAACTAAACACATTGACATAAGACACCATTTCTTGAGGGATAATTATGAGAAGGATTTGATCACTATAGCCTTTTGTCCTACTGATAAACAAATTACTGATATTTTCATAAAAGCTTTAGGTAGAGATCATTTTGAAAGGAACAGGTTAGAATTAGGGATTATTAAATTCACCTAAGTCTACTTCGCCTTACTTAAAAAATTGGCTAGAAAAGTTGGTTTAAAAAGGAATGTTATTAAAGTCAAATTGAAGTTTTCAGCTCAGTTGTATACTTAATTGTATACTCTATGCCATGATTTCTGCTTAAGTTTACTAAATTTTAATGATGTTACCCTTATGTTCTTAGAGTTTCAAATTATGCAATTTGATTAAAATTAGGTAAAGAAATTGTTCCTTGTCACATTCTCAGGTATATCCTACTTTATTATTCAGAAATTTTTAGAGTTTGAAGAACATAGGTAATTAGACGAGTTTAAATCTCACTCAAACTCTATCTCTCTGAAATCAGTCCCATCAAGAAACCGTTCCACACTCCATCTTCCACTTGAACTCTTAATCCTAATGGCTCTATTTTGAAACGTTCAAGTAACCTAATCAGTCTGAAACTATATTCAAAGAAGGAAATTGAAGGTAAATCATTTTAGACTCCATCTCTATCACTATTCTCTGCTTTTATATAAACTCTTAAGCTCTCATCTCATATTCTCATTTTAGGCTTCCAAAATTTCAGAAAGAGAGATCAATTATCTTTTAAATCGAATTATTGCAATGTCTCTCTCACCTGAAAAAACTTTATCCACGCCTACCAATGAACAACCACCAGTTACAAACCCTACTTCACCCATGCAAACAAATTCACCACATCTAGAAAACCAAAACCCTCAAAACGCTGACTCTGAAATTCAGGGGGGAAGGATCAGGTCCATCTGTTGCTGAGACTCTAGAACATATGGATGATTTATCTAGGGCCATGATCCTGTATGAATTTAAGGTAAATTATATTGAGCCTTTAAATGTTGTTGATGATAAGGGTGAAGAAGTAGAAAGGTTAGGTTTGTTTGAACCAGAAAATGAGGGGGAAAAGAAAATTGTGAAGTATTTAGAGGCTCCCATGCATGAGTCTCCTGGGTCTCCAGAGGCTGCTTCTAGAGCACCCATGGATGATGTAGATATGTTGGATGTCAATGAGGACATTAGTGACAGTGATAGGCCTATCATTGATTTAATCAATGTTAGAGTAATGAAGAGTAAATTGGCAAAATAGGGGCCTGTTGATCCTAAAGAACTTGCTGAAATAAATGCTAAGCTTAAAAAGATCAGTGATAGCTATAAACCTTGAATTAAGAAGAAAAGCCAAGGGCAAAGTTCTGCTAAGGGTAAAGAAACTGTTCCTTCTACTCAAACTCCTGCTAGTGGGGTTAGGAGAACCAGAAGTTCTGTGAAAGCTGCTGATGAGATAATGTCTAATGCTCTTGAGAGAAGCAGGAAAGGTAAATAGAAACAGGTTCCTGAGCCTGTTTGCCAGTTGAGAACTTGGTAGATGAGAGCAGTGATTCTGAGGAAGGTGAAGCTGAAAGTGAGAGTAAACGTGATGCAGCTAAACAAACTATACACACTGATTTTGACAAAAGAAAGTTGTTGAAAGGCAGGGTGCATGCTGATGTGGAAGAAGAGGGAATGGTTTGGTTGTTGCAAAAATTAAGAGGTTGGAGGAAGAAAGGGTATTCTGGAAGGTTGAGGCTGCTAAGGCAAAAGAAAGAAATGAAGGGATGCTCAGTAAAATATTTGAGTTGCTGCAGGAAAAATTTCAGGGACCTGGTCCTTCCACCACCTAATACCCAAAACCAAAAGCCATCAATTGTCCAGTGGGATTTAGATTAGTTCTAGTCTCCTAGCCTTCTTGTCTTTAGTTTTTGACTAGTTTAGCAGTACTTGCTTAGTTTGTTTTCCCTGGTTGAAAATCTTTTTGCTTATGATGTCATATCTTCGATGGCTAATATCATTTCAATACAGTTGCTTTTTGTTGGATTATGTTTGCATTTTGAGTTGCCTAAACGGCTATGAGTTGATTATTTTTATTGCTTATATAATTCTGACTTATGCAACCTTTTCAATGATGCCAAAAAGGAGAAGAGTAAGTATGATTTTGCTTGTGATATTTATAACCTGTTTAAGAACCTGATCCTTAATGATGAAATAGATTTCTGCTAATGTGGCTTTTAAGTTGAAAACTGTGGTCCAGGACATTAAGGATATGAAGCAAAGTCACTGAGTTTATCATCATCAAAAAGGGGGAAAATGTTAGCTTGAATAAGCTTGGAAGTTTTGACTGATGACGAAGGAACAGATCCAAGGACTTGTTCTTTTTTATCACTGCAGCTGAATAAATAATTATGCAAAATCATTTAAGTGGGAACATTAATTGTTATCTTAAAATCTAATGTTAATCTTGATAAATATGCATGGGATGTACGAGATAAGAAAAGATTGCATAAGATTGGGATAAAGCTTGAAGATAAGCAAGGAGTTCAATTTGGACTCAAACTCTTGGAGGCTTTGGAGTTCTAATTGCTCAAGACTTCTCAGATTTCAAGGCTATAAATAGAGAAGCTTTTCAGCTGTTGAAGGCACACACATATACAGAGAGTTTAGAGCAAAAAGTCTAAGTCATATTTGTGTAGTCATATAAGCTACAGGGAACTAAGTGAAGAACCTGTTCCTTAGATCGAGTTGTATTATTCTTGGTCTTAGTTCATCTATAGTAGGGGGTATTGAGTTTTAATATTTACTTATCAAGAAGTTCTGAAAGAGTACATGTTTTCAAGTCTTGTTACTTGAAGGAACTCCACTGATTGTGAAAGGGGTCACAATAGGATTGGAGTTAGTCCTAGGTTTATTAGAGGGAAGTCTTGTAACCAAGTGAATCTTTCAAATAGTGAAGTTGAAATCCTACTTTAGGAGGTAGATTGTGGTTTTTTGATCCCAAGTTGAAGGGGGTCTTCCACGCTAAAATCAGTGTTCATTTACTTACTTTTACTTATTCCGCAATTAATCAGTAAAGGAACACATAGAAGAAACTGGTCCTTCCGTAGTGGTGTGTCTTGGGAAATAACAGAATGTACTGGAGACAATTTTTGTTATTTATTAAGTGAATATAGTGCACTAGATCTTCAAAAATAAGCAGTGCAACCTAAATATATTGTAATGATCTATATGTTTTATAATAATGATATAGTATATGGGTATAAAAATATGTGTTTTACGGCCTAGACTATTTCCATGCTCAAAAGTATGGCTATAGGGTTCTATCAAGAAGGCTAATTTTTATAATTTTTGCTTTAGGGGCCACGGTTAATCAAGCAGAGGCCATACTTCAAAAGTGTAGGCATAGGACATGAAAAGCGTTGCTACTTCAAGGAAGTAAAAAGTGTGGCCTTTGGTCATTAAAAAGTGTTGCCTTAAATCAAAGGTAATGCTGGTTTAGGCCAGCCCTCATAAAGTGTTGCCTTTTCTCAAGGACCATACTTTTCAATAGTTTAGACCACACTTTTCAAAAGTGGTTGAAGGCCTAATTTGTTGCACTATTTCAATATCAGCCATATTTAACGAAAGTCCAATAAATGCAATATTATCTTTAGGCTCCGCATTTTGTTAGCAAACGAAATGATGCATATGGCACAAAGCGCTTTTCAAATCATTGTGCATAAAACGGTCCTTCGCATTGTAGGATGCATTTTTTATTTGATATAAGTGTATTGCATGAATATGTCTGTTGCCCTTAGTCTCTTTCTACCTTCGGCGAATCTCTTCCCAAATCCAATCTCCTACCAAGGCAGGCATCTCATTGACACGACCCGAAATCCGGTTAGGCCGTGCGGGCACCCGACATCTTCCCCTAGACCCGTCGGGCGAACCCTTACCAATTAAATCAGGAAAATAAATATAATAATTCATAAATAAGGACAAGACTTTAAAAAAAAAATTACAGACATACCGATACCTCTAAGCTGTACAACAGAAATTACAGCTGACTACCCAACATGCTAGGTTTAGGGCTATCCAGACCAGACATCTAAGAGTACAAAAGAAGACAGATACCACCTGAAGGGACCAAAATGCAACTGAAATAATGAACAATAAACTGGTGGCCATCCAGAATAAATCTGGCTCACCCTGACAGCTGAAGTCGTCTTCGCTCCTGAACAACGCGGCGAATTCAATCCTGGAGCGAACCTGCCGAAACGAAATAGATAGACAAGAAACAAACAACAAACGAGGGTGAGACAAAAGGACTCAATAAGTGGGGCAGACTAGCCACCTCAAAGAATAGGACAGCTAGTCAGGGAGAAGAAATAGATAAACCAAATTTCTCTTATTTAAATTATAAAAAGGCAGAGCCAGATAATAACTAGAAACACGTATGGAATGACAAACTCATCAACAACCAGGAACGTAAGATAACCAGAACATATAGGTATTCCGAACACATCAACAATCAGAAATACACCCTGTTGCGGCGTACAACCCGATCCATATATTCATCCTGTTGCGGCGTGCAACCCGATCCATATATTCATCCTGTTGCGGCGTGCAACCCGATCCATATATTTATACCGTTGCGACGTGCAACCCGATCCCCGCAACTCAGAATACAAGCCGAAAATATATAGGCAAACTGAGATATGTTCACAACATAGTATACATACCGCATATATAAAACACAACACAATACACACAATAGTCAGTATGCAGTGCAATGAGATGGGATGAATGCGGTATGATGCAATGCAGTCACATATGTCTGATACCTATCTCCGGCGCGGGACTCTCATCGTCTACCAGGAGATATATGCAATAATGACCCTTCACCGGCTCGGGACTCTCATCGATTACCGGGAAGTATATGTAATGATGACCTTTCACCGGTGCGGGACGCTCATCACCAACCGGGAAGTATATGCAATAATGACCCTTCGCCGGTGCGGGACTCTCATCGCCAACCGGGAAGTATATGCAATAATGACCCTTCGCCGGTGTGGGACTCTCATCGCCAACCGGGAAGTATATGCAATAATGACCCTTCGCCGGTGCGGGACTCTCATCGCCAACCGGGAAGTATATGCAATAATGACCCTTCGCCGGTGCGGGACTCTCATCGCCAACCGGGAAGTATATGCAATAATGACCCTTTCGCCGGTGCGGGACTCTCATCGCCAACCGGGAAGTATATGCAATGCTCAAAACCAGAGTGCAATGCTCATATGTTCAATGCAATACAAACTACATGGCATAACATATAATATACAATGTAAATTCAAAGCTAAGGCGTAATGAGTATGGCTATCGGCAGCTACACACGTAAGGAAACACGTGGTAGAAAATCCACGAGGCCAGGTGCCTCCAAAGAAATGGATATAAACACTTACCTCTTCCAAAAGTTAGCTCTGCTAATCAACAACCGCTTTATCCTTTAGTTTCATTGCCAAACGATCCCACTCTATTCAATAAGCAGAAAAATATATCAAATTAGGCTAAAGGCTTCATTCCTCACATCTTAGGGCAATCCAGGTAGGAACCTGATACCCTATTCGCATACGCAATACGCAGGCCAGGCCTATATACAGGGTTTATGGTCACATAACCAAACCCCAAATAAATTACATTTATAAGTTGCCCATAACTCACTGAGTACGAATATATAATCAATTTCATTATCGGGGTCCATTTGACCCTTTAAACTATCAATTGACGTCATTAGGGCGATGTCTAAGATCCCTATTTTTACCGTAAAAATATATTCAAACATACGTAATAAACTCAAATAATATATTAAGATCATTACCTGAATGTTTCGGGGTAAAAATTCTACTTTTCTCCGGCCCCTTTTCTCATTTTCTGGCATTTTTCCACCGCATACTTTCCATTTTTTGGTTTCTCTGTTTCTCGCTCAATTATTTCTCTGTTTATCATCCTTAGCTTATAAGCTAAGCTGACACCGCCAATGCACACTTCTTTCTACACTTTACCATTTTATCTTTTTGTCGTTTTTTGTTTTTTGTTTTTTTTTTCATTTTCGCGACGAAAATTAAAACAGTACCCTACAATATTCGAATTAATTCCAACTTTTGCATAGCAGTTATACAAAATATATGTAACATACTCGCAAAGGCGGATCTCAAATTGGACTCCCGAAACTCAAGATGCGAATTTAAATGAAAAAAAGTCAAATTATTTAACTTTCGGCATTTTAATGGAAACTAGCCGAACAACATCGAAATTCACTTTCAAAAGTTCACTAAAGTCAAAAATAATCATACGAACCTAACGGCGCTTTCGGATTCCGAATCGGAGCTCATTCGGCAAAAACCGAGCTTGAAAATCTCTTTTTAATATTTATCGCCAATAAAAACTGAAACCTTCTTCCGATGCCTACCAAACGAGGTCTGATTTAGCTCAAATTTTACAGACAGGTCCTAATGGACATTACAAATATTTTAAAATTATCAGCACGCCAATCGGAGTCCTAACTTCCGAAACGACTGACCGAGGTCGTTTCATTCTCCTCCACTTAAACTCTCGTTCGTCCTCGAACGAGCCTAAGTCTAAAGCAAGATTTACGCAGATAACAAGAGAACTTGCACAACCTTCATAAACTACTCCACGGATATTATCTCATAATTACAAAATTAGAATTATGACACGCACATCAAACCCTTAGATAAAAACATAGCTGGATAATATCATAACGCCATTGCCCAGCTTATTCTGACTGTACTGATCCTTCCTCGATCACGAGAGGAGAATTCAACATTTTTGAAACAAAAATACACGAAATTTTGAATGGGTTAACATGATTCGGTCGACAATTACCTCTTCAATATACCTTTCGATATAGAACAGGTCGATGGAATTAAGAATTAGCTTACGCTTCAGCAACGCCTTAGAGATTTAATATTATGATTCGATATCAATTGGAGGAAGACTCCTCCACTTAAAGCATAAACTCATACACTAATTTGAATAGAAATAGTCATCCTCGCACAACCTGCTGGATTAAGAAAGACTTAGCTAAAACAGAATGCGGCTCCGACCTGAGCTACCAACTACCCTTTCGAGTTGCCAAACAGCTGCAACTCTCATGTTCACAACTCCATGCCTTTGCCGTAAACACCACCGCCCGATGGATGGTACTTCTATGTAAAAATTTCGGCAGAGTTTCCCCTGAAACTGGATGATCCGCAAAAACAGAACCAGCACTATACTATACATAGGAATGAATACCCGGATAAACTGATATCCAAAATAATAATATGCTTACCCTGCTACAATAACGCGTACTCTGGCTCAACACAGGGAACGTCACAAGCAGCTACCAATCGCCCAAGATCACTAGTGCCGGACGAAGAAGAAATGAAAATGGATCGAGGATAGAAATAATTAGAACTTCAAGAAGCTCATCTTCTTATTGCTTGGCTACTAGAGCTAAACTACTTCCGAGTCAGGCTAGCCAAAGAATCACAATTGAAGAAATAGAAAATAAATGAGCTTTATGGAACACCTATGCCAATTTAATCTCCCAATAATAAGGAAACTCTAACAATTTACCAGAAAACCCTTTTATAATCCAGACAAGCTCATAGAATAACATGGCTCTACTAGAATCTCGAACCAAGAGAAGACACATAGATCGAGCATTACTTACCAGCCACTTTACACCGGAAGAAACGATAACACTTTCTGATGGTGATGAATTGGGATCTCATTATCCTACCAACACGGAATTCTGAGAAGAGAGGTAAATAGATTTGATATAATAAGAGAAGGTGGCACAACAGGATATCAAGCAGGCAATAGCGACACTCACTATCAAATATCTCATATTTAGACCAGATAAATTGGTAGGGTCTTATAAATGCCAGGAATGAATCATACCAGAAGCTCGCCCCTCTACCGCAGCCGATTCTTAATAGAAACAACATCCAAGGAAATCATCGAAACATGATAAGACACTCCATTTCCAGATCGATTGAAAGAATCAAATCTTACTCACATTGAAGAGAAGAATAAATACTCGGGTCTACTACATTGGATGCCTCAGCATCCTGCCAGACTAGCAGTTCATAGAACTACCTCTGCAGCTGAGCTGAGCCACTGCCCTGATAATCACCTTCTGAGGATCCACTGCCACCACGTTCTCAACCTCTACTGAATGGTGGTATTTCTCTGGCTGAATAAGATCTAAATGAAATCCTTGCGACTGGGCAGGTGTCTGAGGGCAAGAAGAATGACGACTGTCTACTTGCTGGAGTAAGGGAAAACTCCTCAAAGAATAACCAGACTCACAACAATGATAACAGGAAAACTCCTCAAAGGATAATCAGACTCACGACAATGATAACACCTTTTTGCTGAATATGGGAACTGGACAGATTCTTGATAGTTGTAAAGAAAAGACTGAATCTGATCTTGACAAGCTACTGGCGCACTCTAAGAATTACGTGACACAAGCTGAGATAACCTGGAAGGTGACCTCCCAATATAATCAGAACTCTTACCTCCAAATGAGGTACCATAGTTACCCACTAGGGCCATGGGATCTCTTGCTTTCCCGCTCTAACTCTTCCCGCTCTAACTTATGGTATGCCTCGGTACCTTCGGGTAATATTAACAACAACATCGAATGAAATCCCGACCTCAATCTCTCGAGCCATCTGGGATCTCTAGGAAAAAGAAAGGTCATCAATTAATCTTTGAACATTC
>JBBBVM010000521.1:0-33127 GCA_037355625.1 Petunia x hybrida | reverse complement strand
AGCCTACACCACTTCTCTAATCATCGACTATGAACAACCACCGTTGACAACTCCGATCACCTACATCTTTTCCAATCGGCTAATTTGCCCCCTCAAGTTTTATATTTCCATTTTCGTCCCTCCAATTTCCAATCTCTCAGCTTTCAAAGGTAAATTTAATTTTAATTTACTTTTTCTTTAAAGCTCTAGATCTTTAAGTCTTTTGTTTTATATGTTCGGGTACGCACCTCGACTAATTCTACGAGATATTTGGTGTCCTTTAGCATAATAGATACCGGGTAACTCTGTTCACTAAAGCGTGGATATATGGAAAGAAATCACCTACGGTTTTTGTCTCCGCTTTATTCATAAGTTTAATTTCTAAGCATTTCATAATGATTTTTTTTTTTAAATTTTTCTGTAGGATTAAAAATGGAACCTATGGATATTGTTGGTAAAACAAAGGAAGATGCTTCACTTCCCAAAGGTTTGTTTCCTTTTTTTTTTCTTTTTTTTTCATTTATTTATTTATGCATAGTATGTGATAATAATAATTTGTAAATATCTTTGCTTGTATGGACTTTGTTGTTGAATTTAATTTTCCTATTGTTATTGTTTCATATTTTGAAAAACCTAATTTGGCGAGATTGTGCTGGCCTTGGGGATTTCTCGGTTATAAGGAAAAAGTGAACCTAATTTGATGAGATTCTACGGGCCCTTTAGGATTTTTCGATTATCTAAAGAAGAACCTAATTCGACGAGATTGGGGATTTCTCGGTTATCAAAAGGAAAAAAGAGTCTATTGATGAGATTTTTGCGCGAGTGAAAAGCTAGTAAGCTGAGAGTTTGGTGTAACTAAATGCAAATCCACTAGCATGATTTTGGATTCTTTTAGGCAGAAATAACCGGCCTAGTCAGGGTACATAGATTATATACTTATTATACGTGGAATATCCAAAAAAATTGGCCATAATACTAGAGCTATCTTGAGATATTAGCGAGGATTCAAGGAAAAGGTGCTTTAGTCACCATCCTTGATGTGGCCTCATATGCAGGGTGCGATTTAGGGATTTCGGTCCTCTTTTTTAATAAAAGAACTTGCAGCCGCTATCCTTCGGATGCGCTCGGAGGGTGAACCCCACTCCTGATTCAATAGTCGGTAAACCACACAGGAAAGATAACTTGCACTAGAGACAGGCTCAAACTGAGAAGGTTGTCGGCAAGCGGATTTGAATCCAAGTTTTCGATGTGGGAAACCACTTGCTAAACCAACTCAGCTACCCTTACGGGTTTCTGGTCCTTTTTCCTCATAGGTTATTCAAAAGACTACCTTAGCTGAAATGTTGTTAGGAATTTCTTTAGTGGGTGGAATTTTCTCGCGGTTGAGTTTTAAGTTGAGAAATAGGGTGCACAACTTCCCACATAGTAGAATCAGTTAGATAATAGCTTGATTCTTTGTGCTGTCTAAACTTCTCTGATTTAGTTGTACCTCTACTTAGTAAGTAGAGTATTTGGTTTGAAATTTCCTTAAGTTCCGTGGTATTTTGCATCAATAGCCAGAATACCATCAATTCAATCTCATCAGCAAATGAAGAAAAAAGGCTGCTTCTGATTCTTCATCTACATTGTGGTACCATTTGAGAAAAGATCTGTGTTAGAATGATGAGCTTGGTGTTTACTTGCAAACAATGGCAGTGATGAAATTTTGGCTGCTTCTACTTTCAGCTTGCTCTGTGAAACTTGTTATTTTAACAAATTTGCCATTTTATTTGGATGGCTTAGTCTTGTGAATGGTCTACTTTCTTTGGCGATACTGACCATTGTATCTCTTCTCAGCAACTATGACAAAAATAATTAAGGAAATGTTGCCCCCAGATGTTCGAGTTGCCCGTGATACGCAGGATCTTTTGATTGATTGTTGTGTAGGTGAGTTGATTTTAATTTGTCTGATTTAATTTAGAGTTCAGTTTTAGCTACCTTGTCAACTTTTGATCTCCTTTTCCAGTCCTAGTCCTTTAAGTTGTGGAGTTCTAAATTAATAATTTGTACATATTATATGTATTTGCTAAGACAAATACACAGATTGGACCAATGTTACGGTTTGGCCAAACCCCCGATCCCCACTCTAGCTCCGTCCCTGCAAGTCTAATGAGATGAATCAAATGTATTAACTTATTTTTGGTGCTGAGCTGCCATTTCCATATATTATCTAGCTATGTGTTTCTTTGCTATTTAACCAAGGTTGAATTATCTTTCCTTTACTGTGATCGATCTATGGATAATTGAATATAACCTTTTCAATTGCCTTAAGTAGATAGCAAATTCGTAGCTTCTCTTATATTATCTAAAGTAACTTCAGTTATTTTCTAATAGAGCCCTTTCAATTTTTTTTTTTTTTTTTTTTTAAATCTGTTATTTTCTAATAGAGTAACTTGATAAGGTCCTTCTAAAATCTTTCTTTCTTGTTAGCTAAGTGTTTTTTTACTTCTTCTGTGTTGTGCAGAGTTCATTAATCTTATCTCATCAGAATCAAATGAAGTTTGTAATAGAGAAGATAAACGAACAATTGCACCAGAACATGTACTCAAGGCTCTAGAGGTTCTTGGTTTTGGAGAATATATTGAAGAAGTATATGGTGCATATGAACAGCACAAGCTAGAGACCATGGTATCTTCTCTTTTCTTCGTTGTTCTAGTTTACTTTGAATATGTGATGACCTATTATTAGAACTGTAAAAGTTTTTATCATTTTTTCCCCGAGTCAGTTTCTCCTCCTCTCTGATTCCACATCATGTGGCTAAACCATTTGAAGTGATTTAGAAGTGCAAAAGTTTTTATCATTTATTGCCTTTTGGTGTGTTTTTCTACCATAGGACACTGGGAGAGCTGCGAAGTCGACTAATGCAGCTGAAATGACCGAAGAAGAAGCATTAGCGGAGCAACAGAGGATGTTTGCTGAGGCACGTGCAAGGATGAATGGTGGTGTTACAGTCCCCCACAAGCAGCAAGATTCAGAATCTGAGCAACAGAGGATGTTAACTGAGGCACGTGCAAGGATGAATGGTGGTGTTACAGTTCCACCGAAGCAGCAAGTTTCAGAATCTGAGCGACCGAGGATGTTTGCTGAGGCACATGCAAGGATGAATGCCGGTGTTACAGTTCCCCCCAAGCAGCAAGATTCAGACACTGAGCAACAAAGGATGTTTGCTGAGGCACATGCAAGTATGAACGTCGGTGTTACAGTTCCTCAGCAAGATGCATTAGCTGAACAACAGAGGATGTTTGCTGAGGCACGTGCAAGTACGAACGTCGGTGTTACAGTTCCCCCCAATCAGCAAGATGCATTAGCTGAGCAACAGAGGATGTTAGCTGAGGCATGTGCAAGGATGAATGGTGGCGTTACAGTTCCCCCCAAGCAGCAAGATGCATTAGCTGAGCAACAGAGGATGTTTGCTGAGGCATGTGCAAGGATGAATGGTGGTGTTACAGTTCCCCCCAAGCAGCAAGATGCATTAGCTGAGCAACAGAGGTTGTTTGCTGAGGCATTTGCAAGGATGAATGGTGGTGTTACAGTTCCCCCCAAGCAGCAAGATGCATTAGCTGAGCAACAGAGGATGTTTGCTGAGGCATGTGCAAGGATGAATGGTGGTGTTACAGTTCCCCCCAAGCAGCAAGATGCATTAGCTGAGCAACAGAGGATGTTTGCTGAGGCATGTGCAAGGATGAATGGTGGTGTTACAGTTCCCCCCAAGCAGCAAGATGCATTAGCTGAGCAACAGAGGTTGTTTGCTGAGGCATTTGCAAGGATGAATGGTGGTGTTACAGTTCCCCCCAAGCAGCAAGATGCATTAGCTGAGCAACAGAGGTTGTTTGCTGAGGCATTTGCAAGGATGAATGGCAGTGTTACAGTTACCCCCAAGCAGCAAGATTCAGAAGCTGAGAAACAGAGGATGTTTGCCGAGGCAAGTGCAAAAATGAATGGTGGTGTTACAGTTCCTCCTAAGCAACAAGATTCAGAAGCTGAGCAAAACTTGAATAGCTAACTTGGCCCTTCTTTTGTTCTGTAGGCAAAAAAGCATCTTTAGTCTGTTCTAGTAGTGGGATCTCTCTTGTATTATGTACAACAAGCTCCTGGCGCATGTGTCGGTCTGTGAGGGCTTTAGTTTAGTTTGAACTCGATCCATTATGTGCATATATTATGTATAATTAGTAAAGTAAGAATTTGCTTCAGAATTGTCCTCTCAAGTCTCTTGCCATTGTTTCTGTTGTGAAGGCGAGACCCGACCCGTTATCACTGTAATACTCATAGAGCACAAATAAACACCAGAGGTTAAAACTGGTGCAAATTTCAGAATTGAATTGTTAACCTCAGCAACCAATCAATTATTTAAACTGTATTATTCTACCTTACAGGAGATGTCTACATGTATATAAATAAAATTAAAAAAACCACGTCAGATTTCCTGTTACAAAAATGCATCGGGCCGTTTTGATGGGGCGTACATATTGAAGGCGTAAGCCCCACAATTTAGGGCGTATTGGGGCGTACCGCTTAGGCGTTGGGCGTCAAAATCAAATATATAATTTTATGGAGACTATGATTTTATAATCCATATTAGGCAAATATTTTAGGCAATAACTCTCTCTACTATACATACGACTGCAAGGCTGCAACTCCGGTCACCAGCAACAGCAAGTCACTAAACCTCAAGTCTGCAGACAGTTCAGGACAAACAAGAATGGAGACGGATTTACGTATCTCAAAGAAAGTGAGAATGGAGACAGATAATGAGACGTTTATGAACTGCCTTATGATTACAACATCATCCACTGTAATATTTTTTCAAGAAAATACAGAAGATGTAACTTGTAAGTGTTTATGCTTTTGACTGTAATGCATGCATGGTGTACTATACGTAGTGTCGTACGTACGGATGAATCTTCTTTATATGGAATTGGGATATAACGTGTACTTTGTTGGTGATGCCATAATTGATGAAGAGTGTGGTAAGATAATTTACTCTTGTGAAGTTAAAGTTTATGATATTCGCAGTAGGCAATGGAAGCACGACATGCCAAAGTTGAACAGTCCCAAGATTGCGCCCTTTGTGTATTTTCTTGATGACAAGCTTTATGTGCTTTCTTTAAGTTTTTTGGAACGATATTTACATATTTGGAAATTACATAAAAAATACTATATAAGTCACAATATTTAATAATTCAAAATATTTAAAAGAACGGTCAAAGATAAACTCGTTTGACTATCGAAATCCGAAACATATCATCTATTGTGGAATGGAGGGAGTAATAATTATTCTCAAGGATGGCCAGTCAAAATTCTATAATTATTGATTCCTCCATGAAGATGTTGTACATAAGCTTGGTTGAGTTTTCTTACGGAGATCGCCATTCAACTATTTATGGTTATGACTTGCATGATGATAAGTGGCACATATATGATTGGAATAGTTCTTTCTCAACAAACATGACCATTTTTGTTTTGAAATATTTTAGACTAGTATTTGCAAAAGCATGGTCCATACTTGTTACTTCTCCGCTTGCATACGAATTTTTTAGTTGCAATGTAGTAACAATGTTGAACAAGTTACAGAGCAATGGTGTGTGTTTTTATCAAAATGTTTTATGGTCCTTTTGACATTAAAAAAAAAAAAGGAAATTTTTTAACAAGGCTTAGGATCCAATTCAGAACCAGCTTTCTTTATTAAACTTGCTACATTTATAAGTGGATTAGTCAAAGAAATGGCATCAGGCTTAGTTAGAATTGCATTGGAATGTGACATTGGAACTGAGAAAAAAGAGAAAAAAAGAAAGGACTAGACTAATAGATGAACCTTAGTGGAGGACTTATTGGAATGGAAAAAGATGTGCCTTTGCAACAAGAAAGGAATGTAGAATATAATAAAACAAGTGCAGATTCTTAAAGCTGTGGAACCTAGCTCCATGGGTGCTGGTGTTTTACCTGCAGGAAAGGAAGGGTCTGATTCAGGGGATGTAATGTACATGAGGGCCAAGTTTGAAAGAGTCTTGGAGTCTAAAGATTCAGAGGCATTTTACATGATGAATCTTGATAGTGATGGAGCTCCTGAACTTAGTATCTACTAGCTCAGAATCTAAATCTGCTCCTTTTCATATTAATTTGTAGCTCGACGAGCGAAACAATGAGGATTCATACAGCTGCCCATTTTAGTTGAGAATGAAGAATAGCTGTGTTGTTAATCATGGAAATATAGCCATGTTATGTCTTACTTTTCGTTTTCGTTTGCAAAAGAAAATTAGTTTAGAGAATGGAGACTAGTTACTCATATTTTTTCTTTCTTGGTTTTAATGGGAGATATCTGTTATGGACCATAACCACCAGTTGAATGTGTAAATTTATTGTATATAGTTATGGAGAATTGAAAAAGCATCCTAGCAAATTACTATATACTTCCTCCGTCCCATTTTGTTTGTCGTAGTTTGGAGTTTGAGGGTCAAACGAATTTATCTTTGACCGTAATCTTTATATATATCTTTTAAATATTTTGAGTTGTAATTTATTGTAACTTATAGTACTTTTTATGTAGTTTTTAAATATGTAAATTTTATTTAAGAAAAGTTAAAGTTTTTATATCCTAATTTACGGTCAAATTTAAGAAGTTTGACTCTCGAAACAGTAACTATGACAAACAAAATGGGACAGAGGAAGTATATAGTTATGAACTAGGTTATTCTAGTGTTTAGTGTTATGTTACTTAATGATTCTTTTATTTAGTCATATTATGATAATACTTTTTAACCAGTTAATTGTCTTTAGGTAAACTTATTTATACTGAATATTAAACCAATAAGAGCATAAAACAAATTTGGTTCATTTAACCATAATTAATCTATACATATTCTCACATTTTTAATCACTTAATAAGGTAAGTTAATGCCATTTGGTGGAAGTATTCATCGCACTTAAGCCGTGTCCAACCAAACTATTTATCTTTTGATTAGGTTATGACGTTTAAAGCCCCTTTAATTTTCTCTCTTTGTGGTTTGAAAAACAAATTGTACTTTCATAGTTTACAAGGGTGCAATAACAGGGGCGGGTCTACAATATGAAAGGCCTAAAGCCAAACTTAATATGGTGTCATAATTTATTTAATAACATTCATATATATTTTAATTCAAAATTCACTTTTCTTAATTATTTAGAAATGCAAATCTGTTCAATTTTTTAATTCGTTTTTCTAAAATCTATTTTTAATATGGATAAATAACACAATCATGAAATTGAAAATGTGGAAATATTCTTGCCAAGATTTTTTAAGTTTTTTTATCCTTTTTTTTTTAAAAAAAAATATCTAAGTTTTTCATGAAAAAATATGTCTAATATTTTTAAAATACAAATTAAACTCATATATATAAATAAGATTTTTGACAACTAAAATCAATGTAGTGTATTGAAACAAATGACTGGCATTTTGTTCATTTCAAATTTTTTTTATTAATAAATAAACCGTTTAAAACTTTGGAGGCTTCTAATGCTCGGGTTCTTAAAGTGAAAGCTTTAATGGCTCACCCTTGAGCCTAAAATAGAATAAAGTAATAGAAGTATACAATTTCAACTATAAAAGAAAGTCCAGTTGATTAATGTACTATTTAAATATACGAACAAATTAAAATGTTTGGTATACATTAAAAAATACACAAGTTTACCATTTGAAATTTATCATCACACTCCGTGCGGTTATGTTTACTATAGTTGATAATTCTTCTGTTTCCCAGTTGACAGTAAACACAGATTACATAGAGATTTAATGAGGCATATAATCAATTGCAAGCCTAACTCTCCTAAACGCTAGTTGCTTTCTATAAAGTGCAAAAATATGCATCACCAACCCATTAAATTTCTTGAACATTTGTGTAATTGGAGTCAAAATTAAAGCAACAAAATCCTCAAGTAAATCACCATGTATGCAAAATCTAAGAAAAGTCTCCTAACTAAATCAGCATCTATAATTAAATAATTCAATATCCTAACTAAATCAGCATCTATAATTAAATAATTCAATAGGTAAGAAAATACCCAGATAAATTTACAAAAGAAAAATCCTAGGTTATTCCATTGATCGTTGGTAAGAAAATCCCTAAATAACAAGATAGAATTCCCAACTAAAGTCTCAGCTAAAATATCCCAGGTAAATTCACAAGTAATCCCATTCCCATGTAAATTCTCAAGAAAAAATCTCCAAGTAAATCTCCAGCAGCAAATTCCAAATAATTCGCCAAGTAAGCAAAGTCCCCGAAAATCCCCAGGTATATATCCCTATGTAAATTTGTAGGTAGCTTTAGCTGTGAACTGACAAAGAAATTTGATTGATTTTGCGTATTTATTTGAGGATTTACCTATGAAATAATACTACTTGCATATTATTTCCCAAATAGTAATTCCCAAGCCAATATTTGTGCGCAAATTGGCACCAAATTTATTTACGAATTTTCTTGGAAAATATTATTCGCAGGTAAAATACAGTAGAACTTAGGAATTTCATATTTCTCTATGAAAATCCGTAGAAAATATCTGCCGAAGAGTAATTAGAATTTTTTCTAATAGTGGTTGTTTACTTGATAAACATAGTCATCAAAGCTGGAATACCTTACCTCTTCGATATTGCTATTTGGCTTGGCCAAGTTTGAGGTCGTTTCGCCACATTCAAAGAATTAGTTGTTTAACGAATAACGAGATGTCATCATTTCTCTCATAGTTTCAAGGCTTTGTTATATTTGGTTACTCTGATTACAACTTCAAAGAAAGAGATCTTAATACATACACAGTAATCAAGGCTTTCGTTTGATCATGTTATGAAAATACAAAAGTTAGTTTGCTGCGCATAAAGCTTAGATTACTTTGGTGCTTTATTTATCTAATCAACAATATAATTATCATGGACCACAAACTAGTGAGTTACTTTTATTCCCATCTATATATTGATATATAATTGGGTTTTTTTACACATTATACAAATATACACCCCTAATTACACAAAAATAGCAACATTTTTAAAATTACCAGACATAGCAATATTTTTTTTATCACATTTTAACTACATTTGCACCCCACTCTCCTAAAAACCCTAAAGTATTTTCTCCACTTCCCCCAAATCAAATCAGCAGCCACCCATACAACTCCACCACCACAACCACAGACCCAAACACAAACAGAGCCACCACCGCCGCCGGAATCTTCACCGGAAAAATACCCATCTTCGAAGAAACCCATTCCTTGTTTCTCCTTTGTTCTCTTTGACTCCCAAACCACAGATCAAAAGGGACGGGGCCCCGATCCAAATCCCCTATCTCAATTCATACCAGTAAAAGGGAGTAGAGGGAAAGGGAAAATGCGAGCAGGAGGTTCAACAACAGTATCCAAATAGTTGTTCTTCAATTTTCACCATGTCTCTTAAATCAGAATGGCAACAGAACAACAAAAGGCATCAACTGAAGACGTAAAACTGGATCTATTTGAAGACGATTATGAACCATAGATTTTCCATTATGTTCAAATGTTTGGGAATTTGCTCTAAACCGTTTCTGTTTCTTTAGATTTGTTTCATTTTTGTTCCGTTTCTGTTTCTTCAAAATTGTTCAGATTTCGTTTATGTTCCGTTTCTATTCATGTTTCTTCATATTTGTTCCATTTCTGTTTCTGTTTGTACGGATTTGTTATAGTGGTTTAATAAATTTAAACTCTTGTTTTCTATTTATTATTGAAACGGTATGCTACAGTTTGAAAATGGCGTTGAAACAATATGATACGGTTTGAAACATCATTGAAACATTGAAACAGTTGTTGCAACAGTTTGATACAGTCTGAAACGATGTTGAAACAGTATGATACGGTTTGAAACAGAGTTAATATAGTCTGAAATGAGAGTTGATACAGTTTAAAACGGTCTGACACGGAGTTGATACAGTTTAAAACAGTCTGATACAGTCTGAAACGACATTGAAACACTATGATACAGTCTGAAACGGACTTGATACAGTCTGAAATGGGAGTTGATACAGTTTAAAACAGTTTGATACAGTCTAAAATGCTGTTGAAACAGTATGATACGGTCTGAAACGGTGTTGAAACAATCTGAAACAACTATTGAAACAGTCTGATACGGTCTAAAAACGGCGTTGAAACAGTATGATACGGTCTGAAACGGTGCTAAAACGGCAGCTGAAATGCTGCTGTGTTTCTGCAGTTTTTTTGGTACTGAAACGCAGCTGCTTTGGTGCTGAAACGCAGCTGAAACGCTGCTGTTTTTCTGCAGTTTTTTTGGTGCTGAATTGCCACGACCCTTCCGCCACGATGCTTAGCCAAAGGCCCCTACTGCGGGTCGGAAAACAGACAGCGAGCACATGCATCGCTTCTAGCCAAATTCTGACTTAGAGGCGTTCAGTCATAATCCTGCGCACGATAACTTCGCGTCACATGGCTTTTCAACCAAGCATGATGACCAATTGTGTGAATCAACGGTTCCTCTCGTACTAGGTTGAATTACTATTGTGATACTGTTATCAGTGACTAAAACTAACCTATCTCACGTTAGATTCTGACTTAGAGGCGTCCAGTCATAATCCAGCGCACGGTTTAAAAACCTACTCAATTACAATTAAATACATTTATGTCATGGTTCCTCGGCCTAAAAACAAAGAGGAAAAGGGGCCATTTGCAGAAATATGACACCATAAGCAATTGTTTGCCTTTTTGCCCACGCTAACAGTGGTTTTGCAAAAATGTCCCCATTATTTTAATGAAAAAAATCTAGACTATGACGGCCCTATCAAAATTTTGGGTCGGGCCAAAGACTTGCCCTTTACTCGTCTCTGCGTTTCAACACTTATACCTTTAAGCGTTGGCAAAAGGCAATACTTGCCAGCACTTGGTCATAGGTCTTGGCAATTGTGAAGACTTGCCTTTGAACTCTTTCTATTTGCCAACACTAGTCCTTCAAGTGTTGGCAAAAAGGCAATACTTGCCGCACTTGGTCGCAAGTCTTGGCAGTTGCCCCTTCCAGTAATTTCATACATTCTCGCTATATAACGTAAAGTATTGGCAAAACAACAATTGTCCTTGAAGTCTTGGCCTCGTGCCAATACTTACAAATTTTTGCTTTGAAGTTTTGGCTCCATATCAAATAAAGGTATTTTGCTAAAATATTATTTAACGCAGGCAATTTTGCAAAATATGGAGGGTACAGAGTGAAATTTTTTGGAGGAAAAGAAGTTAGAGAGTGAAATTTTGTGGAGGAAAAGAAGTTAAAGAAAATAACATAAAGAGGAAAGGTCTTATAGCTAATTGGAAATAAGTTTAAAATATGATTTGGGAAACATGGCGTAGCAATTATTTCCTTTTCTTTGGTTGACAGTGATAGGAATAAATCACCTAATATGTTGTATCTATGTTAGAAATTTGAATCTTGATATATAATTTTTCATCCAACTTTATAGATCGCCCGGCCAAACTTTTGGAAATTATTTAATGAAGCTTAAAGAAATGTGAAGTAAAATACATATCACAACGTAACCAATACGCACCAAAATAATTCAACAATGAAGTTCAATAAAACAAATTCCATGAGTTCACAATGACTAATAAAAAACCAAATTGCATCACTAAGTACCTAACATGACAAACCATAAAATATTCAAGACTACTAAAACTACATAAGAAGACCTCCAAAAAATGCAAGCACAAATGCCACAACTGTTAGAGTAGCAGCAATACCAGCCAACTTAATAGCACTATTATTAGCAGCAGCAGGTGGAGAAGTTTGGTTAGCAAATTGAGGAGGAGCTTCTGGTTCTAAAACTTTGATGATCATTTTCAAACCTCTTTCACAGTGTCCTAATACACCACTAATGAAGTAGAACAACCCTGGTCTATCCAAATTAAAAGTTGTCTTTCCATTGTTGGAGAAAAAAATTGGATGAGTTGATTTGCATTTCTCATACTCTTCTTTAGTCACCACAAGAACTGAATCTTTTTTGTACTCAAAACCTACATACACAACATACATTTTGTTGGTCAAATGAAAGTAATTAGTAAGATCATGCAACATGAACATGTATATATATATAGACATAGTATTTGGATGAGTTTATGTTCTATCCACCGAGTAACGCTGACCATGTAAATGATTTTACACAATATATAACTTTTTATTACAAACTTTGATATGTAACTTGCTATAGCCGGTTAAATTGTACTCTCTCCAGTCTATTTTATTTGATTGATTTCACTTTTCGAGAGTCAAATTGACCAATTTTCGGAGTCAAATTGAACTAGATTTAGTCAATATTTTAAAATTATAATTTAAATATTAAAAAACTACACGAAAAGTACAACAAGTTGTAATTCTTGTCATATTAATATGGTGAAGAAATATATCTCAAAATGTTGATCAAAGTTTACATTGTTTGACTTTTAAAAAAGGAAAAGTAATCAAATAAAATGGACCGGATGGAGTACTAATAGTCTAACAAGCTAAAAGTTATGACATTGTGTGTATATAACATAAACTCTATTAGGATGGTGGGATGTTGCTTTTGACATGAATCAACATATAGTTGAAAAATATTTACAAGAATATGAGTTTATGCAATGTTATCACTAAATTAAAAGATACACCACATATATTATATAGCTGAAAACAGTAAAAGCATGTAACATGAACAAGGATGTATTTGGATCTATAACAATAGGTAATTCTTAATAGCCAACCTGATAAAGAAAACTAGACAATGGATTGATAATGTGAACTTATAATCAGTTAAATTGCGCTGATAGTGTAAAAATTCTTCACAATTTAAAATGTATATAACTTAAACTTTATTTGGATGGTGGGTCTGCTTTCTGACTTGAATCATATATACATATAGTTGAATGATGAAAAAGATAAGTTTATACTATGTTATCACTAAATTAAAATTAAAGTAGTAGTACTTACTTAAGGTGTCATTAATCTTGAACCTATTTTTTCCAGCCCACTGGTTATAAAGTTGATCATCTTTGACTTGTGGAATAGCCCATCCTTTGTCACCACCAACAGTAAATTCAGTAGCAAAAGCCATGAAGAAATTAAGTGAAGAAAAGAACAAGAATACGTAAAGAAATGCTTTAGAGAAATCCATGAAGAAGAAAATGATTTTTTTTGGATTTGAAGGAAGGGAGCTCTTTTGTAAACTTTCTTATGTTATAATATATGGAAAATGGTGCTAAGAATCTGAATGGTTTTTGATTACTTAAAGAGAATTAATTAAGTGGGATGTTTTGAAGTTGGTTTATTGTGATTTCGTGGTGGAATGTGCCATTTAATCAGCAGAGAAATATGGAGTTCGTGGAGGTGCATGTTGGCATTAGTATAGGGGAGTTTGTTCTACGTTAACTTGTTATAACTGTTTGTCAAATGTTACGTAAATTACTGAGTATCAAGATTAGGTTACATGTTTGAAATGTGATGATAATTATCATATCTAGGGTACTTTAGCATAAATCTTGATATTCTTGTGATTTGAATTGGTTAAAAATATGGGATAAACAGGCGGCAGAAAGAAATTTAAAATGTTTAATAAGTTTCTAATGGCGGTGATAGAAATTTTATCAATTCAAAAAATATTTTAAAGTGGCACACCTGTAGTTAAACATTTGCCTTATTCAAGTAGTAGTAATATTTTTGAACCCCTTTTCCTCTCATTTAGAACTTTTCGTTGCGATTTAACGCATGGTTTATATAAGAAAATTGACCTATATACCTCATATAATTTTCTAGTTAATGTTAACCCTGTGCTTTCCAATCTTGAAAAGAAAATAGAACCAAAAAAAAAAAGGAATCCAACTTGCTTTGTTTTTACAGCTTGTTTAGATGGTTGTAATCCATGGTATAGTATTGTATTGTTACCATGGGTACGACGTTTGTTTTGGTTGTTTCTTTAATTAATATTGTATGATATCGTTAAATCCATGATTATGTAACCATGGAAACTGTCACTTTATGTAACAATCGATTTGGTGGGATTGCGTCGTTACCCCTCACTTATTATTTAATATTCTCATTTTACCCTTTACCTTATTTACAATTATTAAACTATGATAAACAATACAGTCTATTCAAACGTTGTATAACACAATACGATACAGTACCATACGATACAATACAATACAACACATTATGAAACAATAGGTAACAACCATCCAAACGGATAGGTTAATAATTATTTTTTCATTCTACTCAATGATGTAAAAGGACAACAGATAATGTGAAGTGCAGATCAAAGTTTCTCTCCAAACAAGTTTCTTAGTAGAAAGCTGTAGTATCTGTGCAGACAGTCAAGAAAAAACCAACTTTTTTCTTACAGAATGAGGCTACAATATTCAGAAAAATATAATCCATAAAAGAGACAAAAGTATCATCTTTACAACAAAACAAAATGTAAAACCACTAACAACATAACCTGAATGTCCTAAAGAAGCAATAAGTTGGTGATTCTGATTCAAATATTCATTCTTTATACTGTTGTCTGAATCTTTACTATGCATTGTGCTTTCTTCTTCACATTGTTTTACACCTTCTAGTGCATGTCTTGTTGACATTAACTCGAGGGACAAGCAGAGATTCACGTTACCAGAAGCGCGAAAACGACTCCTTAGTTTTGCATAGAACCTTGGTGAGAACTCTAGTTTCCCTGTGAAATCATTTCCATCTAAGTACAAAGCATTAATAGTAGGTATGCTCTCAAATGTTGATGGAATTTTTCCTGAAAGACTATTATTGCTAAGGCTAAGATATCTCAGATTCTTCATATCTGTCATAGAATTTGGTACATTTCCTCTCAATCCCATGTTGGAAAGATCTAAACATTCCAATTTTTCCAACTTCTGCCATTGAATTTGTGTAACATATCCGTCTATCGGATTGTTACATAGCACAAGTTCTTCCAAAGAAACCATTTCTTGAATTGTCTCTGGCAGCCCCTTAGAAAAATTGTTATGACTAAGATCAAGTAGTGTTAGACTTTTCAAGCCTCCAATTTCTCTAGGCAACTTTCCATGTAATGCATTGTTGCTCAAATCAAGCTTAATGAGTGAAGACAAATCACCAAGAGTTAAAGGCAATGCACCAGATAGAAAATTCCTACTTGAATCAAGTATCAAAAGATTTGTCAATTGTCCAACACTAGCAGGAACATGACCAACAAAATTGTTTCCTGCAAGAACGAGGCGCTTTAGTTTAGTTAAATTGCCTAATGCTTCTGGTATTTCTCCATTGAGTCCATTTTCTAGCAGCACCAAAGATTCAAGATTCTTAAGGTTGCCAAAACTGGTAGGAATTGTCCCTTCAAGACCTGGATTTGATCGAAACTCTAACGACTCGAGGTTGTTTGCAAGACTATCCCAATTTGATGTAGGAATTGTAATTGATTTCTGCTGAAAACAGTTTGAGAAGGAAAGTCTTTTTAGATACTTGAGCTTAAACAAGTCTTCTTTGAACTCTGCAGCTGAAGAGCAACTAAGGGAATTGTCATATACTTCTCCAATACTTAAATCTATTACATACCAGAAACCATTGAATAAATCACATGAAACTCCCTGTAGAAAATAGTTAAAATTAATAAGAGTTCTTAGAGCTAATACAAAGTATGATCAAAGGAAGATACTTCATGTTTCTAGGCCATAATTGCATATATACATCGACAATATAAAGTATTTTTACAATATAATTGTATTTAACCTGTTGTGACAGATAAATTGTCATTTTTTTCAAGATACCAATCTCACTTTTTATGGACGGTCGTTACATTATCAAACTGTAAATCAAAAAAGCAAAGAAAGAATTTTGGAGGAGCTGATATAATCCATGCATGGCTATGTCACATACTCTACTTACTACTTATGATTAGTTTTTTTAACTTGTCTTGCAAGAACTAGCATTACTGTTCTATTGATTTTCAATTATAACCAAATAAATATTAGTACATCAATTGGTTGGTCCAACCACAAGGATCAGGATAAAGAAATGAACCATTCCACTCATTTCCAACAAAACCTTGAATGGCATTATACAATGCCTCTTTCTCATAATTCTCCATTGGAGCTATTGAAACATCTGCTGCACCTTTGTACACAATATGTACCCCAACAAAAACAATACAAAGTAACATAATGTGAACTTTGATAAACAAGTTACTCATAATTTAAACAAGAATATAATGAGTGTTGAAGCAAACTTTGCAAGGAATAATAAACTACAAAAATAACACAAGAAGAAATTTGTGGACTTTTATGAAAGACATACAAAACCCAAGAAAATAAAGAATACAACAGAACTGGGAATCACTGAATTCTACTGCAAGATTTGTAATAATATAAGGAAAGGAAGGAGTTAGAGAGAATGGAGCACAGAGGATATATAAAAGTGTCTTGTTTTTGTACTATTCCCTCTGTCCCAATTTATGTGGCATTTGTCGCTTTTCGAGATTCAAACTGCATGAACTTTGACCAACATTTCAAAACGTACCAAAATAATACGAGAAAAGTTGTAACTAAAGTACGTTTAAGTAGTTTTAAAAAATATAAATTTTAATGTTAAAATATCGAGTTAATCTAATTCAATTTAGCTCAAAGTTTAGTCAAATCAACTCTCGAAAACGAAAGTGTCAATAAATTAGGACGGAGGAAGTAGTATTTATTGTTCCAGCAGTAAAGCAAAAAGAAAAAGTGATTAACAACAAAAGACAGAAGATCTACAAAGTACACAAAAAAGAAAACGATTCTCTAGGCTAAAAAGACATAGATGGTAGTTAATAATCACATTAATAGTAAGTAATATAGCAGAGCAGCCAGTATTGAAAAGGGAGATATGAAGAAAAGGAGTTTTCATATATAGTTTGTTACGTTTACAAATATTATTTTAGTTATACGATCTTTTCATGGGAGAGGTATGTAAATATAACAGAAGATAGCGATAAAAATATAAAAATGAGATGCTTCAGGGTTATTTTCTTTTATTCAAATTGTAACTTGAGGGGTGGAACTTGCATGCAATCGGTTCAGACCCTGTAAATATGTTAAGAGTTCTAATACGTACACATAAACTTTACCTTCTGGATCCACCCCTACATGCGATATAGTCCTGTGACCTTGCAGTGTTCTTTTGTTGTGTGTTTTTATTAGAGCCAACGTTTAGAACAGATTTATTAATGAGTATAGCTTAGTGGATTTATTTTGTGGGGTTACAAAATTTGAATTTTTGTGATTAATTAGTTTTGTGCTTTGAAATGGGGTTTGAGGGGGACCAATTTTTTTAACGTCATTGGAGTTTGGACCATTTCCATGCAGATATTGTATAGACAAGCTAAAGCTTTCTTGTGATGCATGTTAGGATGATGATTTGATTATTCTTTTCGGTCTATCGGAAACAGCCTCTCCATCTTGGTAGGGATAAAATCTGCGTACATTTTACCATCCTCAGATCTCACTTGTAAGATTAACGGGGTATGTTGTTGTTGTTGTTACTCTTTATATTCTTTTTATCATTAGGCATAGACTTATAGTATCTCCTTTTTTCTTTATTGTTACTCTTACTAGTTCCTTACAATGTTTAAAGTAGCTCTCTTTGCTTTTGATAAATGAAGAGTGATAGGATACATTGATTAGGTATAGTATTATTGCAGATTAGGTAAGCTAAAGTCTAATACTACTATACATAATAGTACTTACTAGGCTTTGGGCTGTACTGCAGTTTATATTAAAGTCATGGGCAATCTTCAACTTTACAGATGGAGGATATTTTTTTCTTAACTTGATACGTTGATAGTGTAAAAGAACTTTACATTATTATGTTACCTTAAAAAATAATTACCGATAATCATCCATCAAAACGGGATTAATAACTTAAAAAATAAGGTAAATTATTTACTATAATAAGCTAAGTAGAATATATTTCCTCCGTTCCAAATTAGTTGACACTTTAGCAATAACCATTGTCTCAAATTAGTTGACACTTTATAATTTCAAGACTTTTTTTGTCAATTCTTTCCAACTATACCCTTAAAATTAAAAGAATTCTAAAAAAAAATTAACAGTCAAATATCAAATAGGAATAATATAGTAAAATATATACATATTTAATGATTGTCTTAATAGGCGTGAAAAATTGAAGATATCAACTAAATGGGACAGAGGAAATAGTTTTCAAGGTACATCCTCTGCTCTACTTGTTTGGTTTGAAGTATAAAGTGCTGTATTTATCAGCTTCACAATATCTAATGAGAACTTCAAAAGTCAACACCTATATGTAGAACCTACTCCCAAAGTTTAGTGGACCACATAATGGCTTATGCAAAAACAATTAAGAAGGGCTACAGTGCCTATGATAAGAAAAGATGGGCTTTAATCCCACTTCCTTGATACATAGTATTGGGCCTTGGCTTCTTTTCTTGCTGGGCTTTTTGCCAACACAGATCTTCAGCTTCTCCTCCAAAATATACTCTACCATTCCACTTTACTTGATATTGTTTAAGTTGACATAAATTCAAATAAGATCAGAGGCAGACTCAGAATTTGAGTTCGATGGAAGCATCACTAAATTTAATATAGATATGTCAAAACACAGGGTACCAAATAACACTTATATTCGATTTTTGAAGTATCTATACTTACATATAGAAATTTTGCCGACATTACCGGGTGCCGGTGCACCCGAAAATGGCATATAGGTCCGACTCTGAATGAGATGTAAAGAATTCTCATATTACTAATCTTGCTTATGATGAATGGTTACATGTACTTACCTTTTAAGTAATCTGATAGTATATAATTCATTCAGGTTATCGGTATATAATATTGAACTCTTTAAAGAACACAGTCGACCAAAACGCAAATACTTGTACAACTCTCGAGCACATCAATATTAAGCTTGATATGATAATAGCAAAATAAGGAGAATATAGATTTGCATTTGTATTACTTTTCAGAAAACACCAATGAAGTGCATGCAGCCACTTAAACTTGCTCGACATTAAGGAGAGGAGAAATATCTTTGCTGAAACTTTCTCACGTTTGTGAATGAAATACACCTCCATAATGAAAGTTTATCTAATAATGAAATTACATTCAGCATTCTAATAATGAAATTACACTTTTTCTGGTGTCTCAGCCATACCCTTAATTTTGTGAAAGTTTGTGAAAGTTTATCTTATAGTGTTGAGCTAAAACAACTCAAAGATCCTTTAACATGGTGTGATACTGTCTGCTTTGAGCTAAGGTCCGCACGATTTTTCCAAAAGACCTCACACCGTTAAGAGATCTTTACACCTTATATATAACTTATTTTACTTGTTAGCTTTCAATGTAGGACTTGATTCGCATATCCAAGCATGAAGCAGGTTCAGTTGTAATTGAACAATGAATATACTCTTGTGACCAAATAAGAAAAATAAAAGTGAAATGCAATTGCAAGATAGCATATTTAACTTAAACACACATAGATGAAAAGGATCGATATGGAAGAACATTCTTCTGTATTGAAGTCTCAAACCTGCCCAACCAGTATTTATTGTACCAAATTCCAAAACACAGTAGTGAAAGGCAACATGGTTGTGACTTGTGATATCATTCTTTCTTCTTTTTCTTAATTTTTAGGGGGTGGTGGAAGGTTTTTTAATTTCTTTTTATAGAAGGAATAGAGAATTTATGAAAAGAGAATTTATGTACGTAGAGTGATATGTTATTTTTGCTTGTTGTTAAAATAGTTCAATAGTTAAGTGGTCACATTGGCATTAAATGATTTTTTTTTCTTATCCACATATATAAACTATGTGCAAGAAGAACTACTCCCTCCGTTCCAAATTAGTTGAAGCTTTCAACTTTAGCACGCCCATTAAGAAAACAATAAATATGGTATGTATTTTACTATTTTACCCCTGCTGGCCACATTTTGCAATATTAGACTATTAAAGTTTTTTGAGAAATACTCCTTTTATTACATATGGGCATAGTTGGAAAGAATTGACAAAAAGTGTTTCGAAATCCTAAAGCGTCAACTAATTTGAGACAAATGAATCTTGCTAAAGCGCCAACTAATTTGAGACGGAGGGGTATTTTTCTTAACCGAATCTAGTTGTCATTCATTTAAAGATATAAAACAAACTAAGTTATTTAGAGTTATGAGCAACTTTGGTTAAAAGATGTGTATCCAACATGTCACTTTACAAACTACTGGTAACGAGGAAGAAAACATAGCATGTTTCGAAAAAAAGTTATGTCTAGATTAGAGGAATCACTGCACATAATACCTAAGTCCTACCTAATATTTTACATTCCATAACTCTTTCTTAGTGAATTTTTCAGTAAGTGTATTATATACAATTTTTATCCAACTAGATTATTTTTTTCAATAAGTAATACTTATGTCAGAAACCAACTATTACTAGTATTTAAATTAGTTAGTTTAAATATCATATCAATAAGCTAAGCTGATTAATTGTCACCACTACTCACTGAGATAATAAATTTGATTGTCCTGTTCTTCCTTTTGTTAAGTACACCAAATCACCAAATTTATAACTGTATACACCTTCCCATCATAAATATATTAAATTGAGTAGGTCAGTCACAGTATTTGTATAATATCACTCGACAAACATTGGGATACTACTTATTAATATTCACCAAACTTCCTAATTCTCTTGTTTGTCTTTAATGAAACGTAGGAATTTGAACATTATCCGTAATATAATTAATGGATGTGGTGGGATAAATGGGATACCTCCCCTCTTAATTTAAATTCTCGTGTTTGAACACAGCCACAATCTTTAAGAATAAAGAAATTACTATCACATGAACATTTCCTCTTTTAATGTATCCTAGGCTGCGGCGCGTTGAGGCACTTCTTCGACGGTCCCCGTACGCTCGGCCTGCCGGCCCGCTCTGAAGAATTCATGATTTATATATGTTTCAGGCCAAGGTCGTGGGTGGCCAAGAGGGCCCACTTGGAGACTTGGGATCTCAGCAGGAAATGCGAAGGTTGCTTAAAGCCGGCCGGCGGTTACCTTTTGAATCAAAGTAGCGGCTTCGTAGACAGCCGACATAAATTTAAATCAATCAAACATTGGGCGCATTTCATTTAGTTTTACTACCAATATCCCCTTATTTTAACTTTCATTTGATGTGTTTTCGAGTGTTACTATGCTCAACTAAGCTAAGTTCTCAATTTTGTTCGACGAAAGATGCTACAAAATTGATCGGAAGCACTTATGATCAGTTGGATTAAAACATATATAGGTGTTTAAAGTATTACTTAGAATACAACCAAAAAATACAGAGACAAAAAAAGATCTCTCCGCAGTCCAATATGTACCATAAGTTTCAAGTCGGTAAACTTTGAGAATGAAAAAATTCTAGTATCGAGCCAAGGTGGTTCAGGACACCACATGATTAAATAAAATAAAATGTATCAGTACTAATTACAGCCTGTTTGGATGGTTTGTTAGCTATTGCATTGTATTGTACTGTTATTTTAAATACAATATTTATTTTGATCGTATTGTTATTCCGTTGTTACATAACAACGAAAAGTGTCATTTTATGTGACGATTGATCTGGTGTGATCACATCGTTACATTATCTTTTTTCTCATTTTAATTTCTTTTTGTCTTATTAATCTCATTTAATCATTTACCTTACTTTTTTTACAACTACTTTGCCTTGTACCATTTTTTCATATGGCTAGTGTGCAATAATCCAGTACTCACAAAAAAATACAATACAATATAATAATGTACTTTATTAAACAGTAAGATCCGTGTACATTTTACCATCTCCAAATTCAGGATAAAACTGGACATGGTGTTGTATGTAACAACAAGTCAACAACTATCTATTATATAGAAGTAGTAATACTTAATCATATCCTTAATTAGGAAAGAAACAAGATAATAATAAATTAATAACAAAAAGACAAAGAAGGAAAAAAAAAGTACTTAATTAAAAAGGAAACACACTAATACACTTTTTTCATGTGATTAGCTCTACAGTGTTTAACACACACACTAGCCATAACCAGGTAAACAATAAAATCAAAATCAGTTTCTTCTAGATTCCTCTTCTTCATTTAAATTATAACAATCTCTTTTATACTTTTAATTTTTTCAGAGTATAAATTTCCAGTGATTCATTTAGGGTTTCAGTTTTTTCAAAAAATCAAACAACGATCAACGATTTATAGAGCAAAATGACAACGGCGGCGGCAGGGAACTCGTACATTGGGAGTTTGATTTGTTTAATTACAAAATCTGATATTCGTTATGAAGGATTTTTATTTCATCTTGATCCTCTTGATTCTACCATCGGTCTTCGTAACGGTATATATATATACACTTTTTCACACTGTTTAATTTTGTAATTTTGTAAGTTTTTGCTGTTTTTATAAGTGTTTTAGTTTTATTCATAGAAAATGCATAGTACTCGCTTCGTTCCGGTTTATGTGACATGTTTCGCTTTTCGAGAGTCAATCTGACTGATATTTGAAGCTAAATTGAGTTGGAGCCCTGGAGCAACTAGTTCCCACACACTGCATGAATGCGGGATGCTTTGTGCACCGGGCTGTCCTTTATTTAAGAGTTTGTTTTAGTTTTATTCGTAGAAAATGCCTGGAAATATAGTACTCTCTCCGTTCCAGTTTATGTGACATGTTTCGCTTTTCGAGTGTTAATCTGACTAATCGTTGAAGCTAAATTGAATTAGATTAATTCAATATTTAATTATAATTTAGATATTAAAAAACTATACCAAATGTATGCTGCAACTCTTTTCATATCAGTATGGTGAAAGATACGTCTTAAAATCTCGATCAAAGTTCATGCAGTTTGACTCTAGAAAAGCGAGACAGCTCACGTTAAGCTGAAATAGAGGGACATAGGTGCACATAGATATGTTTATATATAATTAGTTAGTTTGTGATGTGTAAGATATGTGTGCGTATTTGTTTTATTAGAGTTATCGGTCAGCAATTCGAGAAATTATGAACTGAGAAGTGAAATTATATAGTTTGAACTTAATATTATCATCATGATCATGCTTATTTATATTGTTATGTTATTGATTTCTGCCGTCTGGAGCTTAGTGCTGATTCGTTAGGAAGAAAAAGTAGATTGTGTTAGCGAGAGAAATGAAATTGAGGGGGAAAGTGCATACGAGGAAAAATGGACGATGTGTTTCATCTGTTTTCTGCTGTTTTTTATTTCTTGTTTTTATAATGATGTTTTTCAGTTTGTGGCGTCGTTTAATTTCATGTTTTGATCAGTGCTTGTTAAAGTTCTACTCTTATAAAAAAGTACATAGACAAGTATATATCTGTTTGCTTTTGGCTTGTGGTTGTGTAAGGGGCTTCGTGTGCATGTGTATGCTATTGGAGTTTCATGTGAAAAAAATTAACTCTTGGAAATCTTTTGCATGTTGTATGAACCGCGAGGGAAAGTGATAATTTGATACTTACCCAAAAAAAGAAAAAAGCAAAAATGGAAAAAATGGAAAAAGTGATAGTCCGGATAAACATTATAACTGACAAGATGATCGAATGCTCAAGCTATTTAGAAGGATTACAGATTGGAAGGTACACCAGAGGAAAGTTTCCTTTAGCATTTCGATATTTCTTGCTACGTGCCTCTGATGTGCCAGGATAGGATCAGTTATTACTTAGGTAAACCCTAAAAGCAGCTAACAATCTGCAAAAACCGTTACATCTTAAGCTAAGTGAGAATCTTTTAGTTGTTTGATTAAGAAAACAAGAATCCTCAGCTGCAGTTCACCAAATTATACCAAATGAAGATCTCGTTTATTGCGGCTAGGTCACTTTGACGTGCATGCATGAAACAGGAGTGATGGCGAAATGCTTTCCAAAATCATCTTATGCTTTTGCACTGAAATTTCCTTCTAGTTTATTCATATCGCTTATTTCCCGTAGCTGCTATAAATGATGAGCAAATTTGGCAGTGATCACTGATCAGTGCCACAAGTAAAATCCTCAGTATCACTGTGTAGATCACAAGAGTGCCTAGTCGAAATACGCTGGGCTGGATCCATGCTTGCACATGCAACAAGTGTGGGAATGTTTAATGCTAATTAGATTTGTTGTAAGATTTTGATGTCTGGGTGTGTCAAGTGAATCAAACATTCAATTCTTTTGTAATATCAAGTTCATAGAAGCTGAATACTTCTAGGTGTCGATTATGTAATATCAGCTGGTCTCTTAAGTGCTTAGATGGAAACATGCTTGAGTTCAATTTTTTCGACCTTCCAGTTTATGTAGAGGCTTGAGTTGAAATTCGTCTTGAATATTTTCAGAAATAAAAATTAGTTCTCGAACTAGTGTTTTAAGATTAAACTCTTCCCATTTATGTGGGAAAAATTGGGTAGTGTCCCCTCGTGTCCTAGTAATATGGTGAATTCTCTAGTTCCTGAATTTTGTGTCTTGCTCCTCTGTTGTTGCCTTCTCGGGATTGACAATTATTTTGTTGTTTGGACAGCTTACTGTGTCTATATTTGGTAGTAAAGTTGACTTGTTTCATTTTGAAGCCTTAGCTTCTTATCCTATATATTTGTGAGGCATGACTCATTTGTTTCTGCTGCAGTGAAATCTTATGGGACAGAAGGACGAAAGGACGGACCTCAGATATCTCCCAGTGACAAAATTTATGAGTACATTTTCTTCAGAGGTAGTGACATCAAGGTGAGCACTACTTCTGTTTTGATCTGCTTACTTTGTCTGCTTTTTGATTTCATCAGAATGGATTAGTTCTATAAAAACTTTGGATGACCTGCAGTCTTCTGGTGGATAATTTGCTAACACATTCATACCTTTTTCTTCCTATTACCTTGAAAGATGAGAAAAACTGCTTCAGGATTTTCATTGGAACTTGGTCTGAGAATTATAACCTTGCTTACTTCGCGTTTATCGAGATATTGGATTGATCATTCATGTTCTGTGAATATAGAACTTTAAAGGTGGAGTTATGTAATGTGTGTGGAATAGCACAGTGTTGGCTGCTCCAGGATGTTCTTTGGAACTTGGTCTGAGAATTACAACCATGCTTACTTCTTGTTTATCAATAGCCGGATTGATTGTTCATATTCTGTGAACATAAAACTGTAAAAGGCGGAGTTATGTAATGTTGTGTGGGAATGGCTTAATGTTGGCTGCTACAGTTAAAAAGAAAAAAGAAGCTAGTGGTTAATACTTTTGAATGGCAATCTAGACGACATCAGAAGGTTTCTTCTTTTTGGATTTGATCATTAATTCAGACTTTCAGATTCATTTCCAGTCTCTTTGCTTCCAATGGGATTTTCTGGAAGGGCCAAGTTGAAACTTTGAAATAATTTCTTGCTGGAGATATTGCTTAGTTGGGGTTATGTGGAAAAGCTAATCAGTTGTGTGGCCTATTTTCAAGAATAGATGGCTAAATTGATTAGTTTCTGTTCCTGATCTAGACGTTTATGTCTATTTTAACATCGTATGTACAAGGTATACTTCTAGTCTTTATTTCTGAAAATGCGACGCCTCGAGAGATTTGTGAGACCCATGAAGCATTTTCCATTCACGCAAGATTACCATTTCTTACCGCTAAGCTCATGCCATAGTAAATAATTGTTTTCCTGAAATGGAAAATATTTACCTAAGATTTTATAGATTTTGCTAGCGCCATGAATTTTATCTAGGAATTAATGCCATTTTACAGGAGCTAATTCGTTTTAGCACCGATATGTATCCGCTGGATGCTGATAAACGGATCCTGTTACTTTACCTAAAAACGAAACAAAAGAGAGAGACGGGAGGTTCCCATGTCGCTCATGATTTCCTGCTTTAGGTTTAAGCTACAGGGTAACTTATGATTCCCTTAAAACCCTCAAGAGCACTAACAATGAAAAAACTTCCAGGTTGTCAGATCCTGTGGTTTAGAGAGTGGTATTTAAGGTTTGGCATCAAAAGCCTAAAAGTGGTCTAGATGGATCTTGGGGAAATTCTATATATTTCGTGTTGTTTACCCAACCCTAATTTTCTCATACAAAAGGAGAACAATACAAAGATGTTGCTGCAATATAGTAATAAGAAAGAAGCCATTTGTGGTTTTCTTTTTCTTTTTTTTTTTTTGGGATGAGGGGGGGGGGGGGGGGGGGGGGGACTGTGGGTCATGGTCAAAAAAAATTTGGATAAAAGGATAAGTAATCTTACATTGACTTCTCGAAAGCAGTGTCGTATATCTGATGAAATTCTGCTGAATTAAATTTAGATTCATTCATTTACGTATGAAGAGTTTTTTTTCGTTCTGCTGTAAATATGGACTCATCCTGGATATCTCCTTTTCATTTCTCTTGTCTCACAGGATCTGCAGGTTACATCTTCACCACCCCCTCAAAGTACCTCAGTTGTTCCCGATGATCCTGCCATAATACAGGTACTTCAGTTTTAATACGATGGATTTGTTATTCTGTTGCATCATAGGGATTTATCTAACATTATAATGTTAATTATTCAGTCTCATTTTCCTAACCCCACTCCAACAACCATGGGTGTGACATCTCCTGGTACTGCGGAAGTGGCAAATGTTAGTACCAGTACACCGTCCATACGCCCAGTTGCACCTTACCAGGTGAATCTGCCGCCTAATCCGTCTCCACCAAGTTCTAGCCTTTGGGGCTCGTCACTTCCTCCTCCGCCTGTAAATATCAATGGGCCTGCTGTGCCTAATTATTGGCCAGGATTAGTTGGGTCCTCGGGAGGAGTTTCTCATTTTCACAGCACCGCTTTCCTCCACCACCACAGAGTTTGGTTGCATCCCTCCCCAGTCAGCAGCAAGGGCAACACCAAAATGTGAATGCATCTTTAGCTGGAGGATCAAGTTTTGCTGAACAACATCACCCATTGCTGCTGCCTATTAGTGCTGCTTCCCCAAATTTACTTTCTGCAATGCCGTCTCCGCCATCTGGGCACTCTAACCCTGGACAACCTGCTAAACCAGTTTTCAGTTTGTCGTCTATTCCAATGCCAAATAATGTATCTCGTGCTCTTCCGACTGTAGCAGTGGATTCTGGCCCAAAAATGGTGTCTTCTTTGGAAGCAGAACTTAATGGCAATGCTCTTCTGGTTCCAATAACTAAAGAACCAAGTTCCATCATTAGCACTTCAGATTCTTTCCCAACAAGCACAACAGATGCATCTCTCAGCAATCTGTCAAGATTGTCTCCCGTTGCGCCAGAGGTACAGTCAGGAGTGAAGGATTCCTCATCACCTAAGTCATTGCAAACCACAAACTTCAATGTACAGACTTTTCAAGCATCAGTATCAGAACCTCTGTCATCGGGGAGTACTGAAGAAACCCTGGAGTCATTACCAAAATCTACATCTAAAACGGTATGGATACCTCTCTCTCGCTCATGTCTCACGCCCCTCTCCCTCACGTCTCACGCCCATTCTATCTTCACTTGAGTATTATGATGTGGCCATTGACGATAGAGAGTTGATACTTCATCTTAGATATTAAAATTGGGAACTTGCTGTTGCCTTGTTTGATGCTATCTTTCTTTAGTTTCCTTTTCTATTTTTGATGTTTTTGGCATGATTATACTTTGTTCCTTGTTATTGATTAACTTAATTCTTTAGCCCGTGTCAGAAGGAATAAACCTGATGTTACAGTTACATTTAAACTACATTAAGAAAGAAAAACGAAATAAAGAGACCTTTAACTGACTATCCTCTAATGTTCCGAGACTCATATAGTTTTGAGAATTGTAACATGCTTAAATATATATAAACCAACACAAAGGCTGTGCTGAGGCCAACTTACAGTGTCAAAAGCAACAAGGATGTTGATCTTCTTACTGGAATCCCAAAACATCTAATTTTGTTTCTATTTCTTCTATAAATTAGTCTTTACACCGAAACAACAATAAGAGTGAACAATTCATCTTGATCTTCCGAGATTCATATAGTTAAGCATCTTCATGGGAGACTTCTTTCACATTTTCCGATTCAAAACACTTCTGCAAGAACCGTTCAGATGTATGCATGTGGATATCATTATAAGCCGGCTTCATGTTTCCTATTTACTTGACAACTTATGTGATGTACTCAAATATATTTATACACACACACACACACACACATATATATTCTTGTTTGTTACTGCATCCATCTCTTTCTCTTTGTTCTGTTTGCAACTTTACGTCTTTCCAGTTCCTCGTATGTTGTCTGCTACTGAAGTTTATGATTAAATGTTTCATACAGTTACTTTGTGATTTTCGTACCTTTTTTTGTGCATGATACCCAACCTTTATTTCTCTCTAGTCGGGTGGATCAACTTCATCTCATCACAATAGAAGTCATGTTGCTCGGGGAAGAGATGGGGTAATTTTTCTGGATTTCTTGAGTCTTTATTCTGGTTTGAGCTCAGGAGCTTGATGTTTACTTTAATGGCTTTTTTATATCCATTCAGGCACGTCAAGACACATTCTCCACTCATCACAATAATAGAGGTCCCACACACAGAGGAAATGCGGTAACCTTATTCACTGGTTTGCGTGCCCAATGGGTGGCATACAAACTCTTTAGTTTTTTCTCCCCTCCAGGCCCCAAGCCTAAAAATGGGAGGTCCTAGTTCTGCGTGGATTCTGATGTATGCCCTTTTGTTTGTTCTTGTAATTCTTTTCAGTCAAATGGAGCTTCTGTATATACACATCAAGGTTATAGAAAGCATGCACCTGGAAGAGGAAATGGGGTAACTTAAATTGGTGTAGAGCATGTGATACATATATTTTTTCCCATGTATTTGGTTAATTTAAGTATTGAGCTAGGTCATCTCTTACCCTTAAGCAGAAAGTAAAGCCTAAAGGTAGTGACTTCTATTTTTCTTGTTCTTCCAGCTCATTGGAGCTGCTCGTCATTCTCATCAGAGTAATGTGGGCATGGGCAGAGGAAAATTGGTAATCCACTTGACATTATTTCAACTTTCTGTTATAATTCTAATTACTTCATGACTTCTTAAAAATTCTACTTTCATGCTTTTGCTATGTTCATCCGTGGAGCTGTTTATTTCTCTGCTAAATTCAGGATTGCCAAGTCTTTCCACCAGTAGTTTGTTTTCCCCTTTCTCAGGGTTTTGTCCTTTCTAACTTTGTAAATTCTCTACTTGTATTCTTCTTAATATGGCCTATCACATTCTTTAACTTATTTTTCACATTGTCCAGCCAAATGGTGTTCCTCATCGCAATCATCACAATGTGGGAAGTCAATTTCGGGGACGTGGAGCTAAGGTAATTGTTCTTTTAGCAATAGATGTTTCTGAAATTCTCGAATGGCATGATATGCTTGAGAATTCGTGGTCAACTATACTTCCTACAGAAATATACAGTTCAATTACATCAAGGCATTGAAGTCTTGTCTCTTCACCATCAACTCATTGTAGAGGTCACTATTCAGTGTTGTGAAATAGGTGTCCTAACGTAAGAGTTTTATAGTCATCTATTGATTAATAGACAATGGGTTCGTTGCTGACATGGGGCTTGGAATTGCAATTAATGTGATTAAAGGTTTAGGAAAACTAGAAATAACTGAATGTACTTGTAAGTACAAGACTTAATGGAATTTTAAATATTATTACCAATACCATCTTGGTGTATGATGAATACAATGTTACCTTTTTCAAAAAAGAAATAACCGAATATCCATATTGAGGCATCTCATTGTAATTAATACACCAGAAATATGCCTACCTTGCAAAAATCTGAGTATTACTAGGTTATTGTCTTCTGATGTAGCCATAAAGTTGCATTTCCAACATGACAACTTCTTTTATTAAAAAGTTTGGGGATGTTGAGTTATGATAATTGTGTTGGCTGGTTTTAAACAAGCTGTAAAGAATGCAAGCCTCTTGACATATTCTCCTTCTAATCCCATTTTGGAACACTAACATAACAAATTCTGCCCTTTCCTTCTAAATCATTGCGAAATAGGAGTGATCTGTTTTTCGACGAAAATATATGTTCTCAAGTATTCTGATAAACTACTTGTCTGCTTATAAACAGATTTCTGTTTCTCAGACCATACTTATCTTTTTCGCAGAATTCCCATGTGGTCACAAGATTCAAAGAGGATTTCGATTTTGAGGCAATGAATGAAAATTCAATAAGAAAGAGGTATATGGATTTTCTAGGCAAAAGTAACAAGCCTGATTCAGATGATGGAATCGAGGATGAGAAAGAGATGGATGACAGCGATGCACAAGATGAAGCTGGGGATGGAAATGCTATACATGATTACAAGGTAAGCTGCAGGTGGAACATATATATTTGCCTTTTCAATTTCTTCTCATATATATTTCGATTCTCTGTTAGTAACTCCTTTTGTTCTACAGCCTGTTTATTGTAAGGACGACTTCTTTGATTCTCTTTCTTGTCATACACTTGGCCGTGAATCTGGAAAAGTGAAGTTCTCTGAACAACGGAAAAAAGACGCGGAGGTAATTTGATTCTTTGCTTGTTTACAAAAGAGAGAGCACTTTGCTTTAGAAATTCTCTCGTAACCTGATTCCTGAAGAGGCTTGTTGATGTGTTTCCAGACATTTGGTGAGATTCAGAAACACCAACGGGGACGTGGCCAGGGAGCTCGCATGTTAGGGGTATCTCAAGGCTCATATCGCGGAAGAGGCAATGCCAATTCACGTGGTGGTCGCGGCCCTGGACGAACAGTTTGGGGTCGTGTCACTTAATGAACTTCAGTTTGTGCCTGCGGATGGTGTTCAGGAAGTACACATCACCCGGCAATATCTAGTTATAGTTAACTTTTAGTCAAGTTTAGCTTGACAGCTATTGTTAGTATAATGAATAAGGACGAAATGGTAGAGTTTGCCGCTGAACACCAATCGTAAGAACTAATTAAACCTTAAGCTATAGTAAAGCTTGGAGTCCGGTGATTGTTGGAGTATGCAATCAGCAACAACTGGTTACCAGATACCATAACCACCTTTGATTTACTTTATTTACAACTAAAGGAGAAACTAGTAGCAAGGGCTAGCTCCTTCAAATAAAATCTTTCATGGACTTTGTGAAGAATGAAGGATTGAAATTAGACAGTATCTTGTTTTGGCGTGTTGAAACCGGGCTGCGTGATGTGCTAGGGTCGACAAGTAGTAGGGTCAGTATGCTCAGCTACTATTGTGTTGAATATTATTGATGGTCGATAAGCTGAGAATAGCTTATGTAGGTTATGAAACAATTAGGAGGTACATTTTCTAGTAAGCTTGGCGCCATGGAGGGTAAAATGTACTGGCATTTTCTCTTGCAGTTTTATAAAGCAGGTGGAAGTGCTTGGCTGCTTCTGTAACGAAGGCATTGTCTTTGTAAGTTGTTTCTGAAAACTTGAGATTCTTATTTGACCAACGTGTGATTGGTATATGAGTATGTAACACTGCCCAACATGTGATTGGTATGTTAGTATGTTAATACTACCCTTAATTTATCCATATTACCCTACTCTACGGATAGTGATACGCCATTCTGTTAAGGCAATTTGGCCTTTGGCATCCTCTTGACTCCATGTGTAATATAGTTGTATGTCTACTGGACTGTAATGACTTCTGTTAGCTTCTTTTAAAAGAGAGAAAATTAACGTAGCTCCTCTTTTGGGGATAAGAATCTAGAAGACTATAAAGGAAGGAATGAATTGTATATCCTTGGCCACTCTCACCAACTCCTCAAAGTGAGTGTTCACTACAATATTAGTCATGGCTGAACGTGCGACAAAGAAAGAGTAAAGAGAATCGTAGAAGCAAAAAGATGACAAACGAATCAGAACCAAAAACATGTAATTGTCTGATGATGTTGCCGCTATTAAAAAGGACGAAGTTTGTGTAGAAGAATAATTGTGGCCCGTGCCTCTGACGCATTTCTTGTCTTGCTAAACCTTTTGAACCATAAATCTTTTTGAGAATCAAATTTATGGTACGAATATTTTACCAAATTAAAACTAATGGACACTTTTATTACGTTTATGAGTATCTAAATTTGCCAATTCGTGAGGATTGTCTTAACTACTCCAATAGTTTAGCGAATATTGCAAATGCATATTTAAACAAATATAGCTCTCTTTGTATCACGTCACAAAGTTGATTTAAGTATTCGCCACTTACTAGTTTTGCTAGTATGCAATTACATCTCTATACATCCATGATACAACTATTTTCGTGTACTTAACAAATATAACAAACTTTCTCTTTATAGTTTCTATACCTATGGCGAAGAAACTTTCTTATCCGCCTTAAGAGGAATGACTTGGTCTAGAAGGTGAAGAATTTAATAATTAAGTATACGTGTAAGTGGTTATATTATTAATTTATCTATTTATTTATTTAATTTGTTCAATCATATTTATAGTTCAGGTAAAGAGTTCCTCTCTACGAAATTTCTCCCACCTGGCTTTTATTGTTGCCTATATAGCTCTAAACTATGCATTTCTTGATTTTTCTCCCTCCAATTATCTCAGTCTAATATAACATATAGTCCTACATAACTACTTTTATTCTTTAATCATCTGAATACAAAGCTCAACGTTTATCCAAGAAAACACAAGAAACAGAAAAAATTCAAAGAGTCTTGAAGGGATTGGAATTTGTTTATTGGTGGTGGTTGTGGGGGTGGGGGGGGGGGGTGTGTGTTGAATATGGATGTAAGGAAAATTGTGGTAGTTGTAGAAGATGTGGACATAGCAAAAATTGCCCTTCAATGGACACTTCACAATTTCCTTCGATATGGTGATATAATTACTCTTCTACATGTTTTCTCTATGACAAGATCAAGGAGCAAGAAAAAACTAAGGCTTTTACGCCTTAAAGGTTTTCAATTAGCTCTCTCATTTCAAGACCTCTGCAACAATTTCTTCAATGTATGTTAGATTCTACTTGTGTTTGTTTTATAATTATGTTAAGTTTATACAATGTTACTGATCCAATATGTGATAGAAGGGTTATGTTACAGACCAAGACAGAGATTGTTGTCACACAAGGTGATCAAGATGGTGGCAAAATTGCTTCCATGGTTAGAGAAATTGGTGCTTCTACTCTTG
>JBBBVM010000520.1:0-10934 GCA_037355625.1 Petunia x hybrida | reverse complement strand
AATTAAAAATTTTCTCACTTATTCTCTCTTTCTCCCATCACCCCACACCCACCCCCGCCACCCCAACGCCATAACAGTGGCCATTGTCGTAAATGGCTGCTGATTTTGCTTCATTGGGTAAGGCAGAAGAGCAGAAGGTATGCATGCATAAGACAAGCTGAATCTCCCATGATACGACAAAACAAGCAAGTCACCAAGTAGGAGAGTTTTTGCAACAAAGAATAAGACAAACTGGAGAAGTAGGAACTGTACTACAATCATGGACAAAAACTGACTCAAAATTCTAACAACCATAATTGACTAAAAAATATAAAAATTGTTTTGGAGTAGTTGTGTAAAAATCAGTGGGTTTGTCGAGCTTTGAGCTCAAAATCGCAGATTTACTGCTGTCTTGGCTTGAATTAAAATTGAAGAAGATTGAACACCCATTTGGGATTCCAAGTTAACAAATCTGATTAATTGTGTCTAGTGATATTGATAAGACCCAAACCGCCTCAAGACCCTTCACTCGGAGCCAAGTCAAGTTGATCCAAGACGTCCATCTTCATTTGATATGGAAGGGTATGGAAGAAGGCTCCGAGAGCGACTTGAAGACTGTGCTTTGGTGTGCCATGGATGGGGAACCTTCGAGTACACTTGACGAGGCATCCGGAGCACGTTTGGGGGCGTTTCAAGAGACCACAGCACTAGGCGGACCGCCTACTCAACTAGGCCGGCCGCCTAGTTTGTAGCAGCTCTCTGGATTCCATGTAGGCGGACCGCCTCTGCAAACCAGGCGGCCGCCTACTCCTTCAGCAAGTGAGAAACGGGCGGGGCGCCTACAATAAGTAGGCTGGGCGCCTACTTTGTGACAAGGTTGCGGGATTTGCTAGTTTTTGACTATGTTTTGGACAAGTTAAGCCCTACGTGGCCTTTATTGTTTAAACCCACTTTAGGGGTATTTTTGAGCTTTCATTACAATAGGGTGAAGTCTATAAATACTTCACAAACCTCTTTCAAACAATTACCTTACACTTTGATGATTATTGATTGAATGAAATTAGAGTTGAACTCTTGGAAACACCTTTGTCTCTTGGTTGCTTGAATTCACTAGTGTAGCCTAGTTGAGTCTTGAACCGCTAACCCGACCATTCGACTTGCGAGTCCCGTGTTGTCTCGAGGGTCGTTGCATAGTGTAGGTCCTCCTTGACGCCGATTCGAGGGTATCTCGGGACAAGTTCCCCGTGGTTACTTCGAAGGGAGTTCGAGAAGTGTCTCGCTCTTCTATCTTTTTGTTCCGCGTATTTGATTCCTATCATCTTGGTATCAGAGCAAGGCTCGGGTATCGTTTCTACGAACCCCCGACCCTTGATTCTTCGTGCCTAGGTTAGTCTCGTTTTTAGGTTCTTGCTTATTGTTTTTGAAAAGAAGAAAAACTACAAAAAAATTGAAAAAGAAGAAAAAAACACCAAAAAAATTTTTAATCATAGATTCTTGGATTGTTGCAATCGTTATTGAATTGTTATTGGGGTTTGATCCTTATTGGAAACCCGTTCTTTTGGTACCCTATACGTTTGATTTGGAGTTGAAACACAAGAATTGGAAATTTTGAATCCCTTGAAAATTGAAAAGATTGAAACCCTAGCTATGAACATGGTAGATTGTTGAATTTTGATTGGGGTTGATTAAAATTGCTTGGGGTTCGTTCTTTGTGGTTGAAACAACATTGGGGTACCTTTGAATTGCTAAAACAACGTTGGAATCGTTGGATTTTTGGGTGCAAAACCAAGGACTTCGTGTTGAATCTGTGCTGAAGCTTGCAGTAGGCGGGGCGCCTAGTAGACCAGGCGGACCGCCTGATTTCTGTCAACTCTCTGGATTTGGAGTAGGCGGACCGCCCACTTGCAGAGGCGGACCGCCCACTCCCCACTGAAGCTTCCAGGCGGACCACCTACTTGAAAAGGGTGGGGCGCCTACTTTGGGTGGTTTTGGTGTCGGGTAGAATTCTTCTAGGATCGCTTGTTTGTTTGATTGCATCGCATCTAGTTAGCACTACGTCGAGTAATCTTGCCTACTTGAATTGTGCTAACCCTTCTAAGCTATTAGGAAACTCAAGCCTAGACCGGAGATTAGAACTCAAAGAAGACTCGTAGTCTCTTTTGACTCAAGTCCGCACTTAAAGAGCTATCGATCCGATAGAGTCCTATTAACTCCACTCACCCCGGAGCTCATTGGGCTTTTGAGTTGAGTGATCTAGTTGAGGTTTACTATTCAACTTAGTGAAGCTTTTGGGTTCAAGCAAGAGTGAAAAATCCACCACCCACTATACGAGTGATCCGAGTGAAAACTTGTGAGGGAGTGTGTGAGGTTGTTTTTGGCTAACGTTTGTTACTTGTGCAGGTACAATGTCTACCGAAGGACAAGATTTCATAAAGGAGGCCTTGGCTAACCTTCTTGCCAAGGTGGACCTCATTAGCCAAAGAGTTGAATCTCTTGAAAAGGGTGCCTCAAGTGCCCTAGTTGAGCAAGAGACTTCCAATGCTCAATCGGAGAAAGGGACCCCGAGTGTCCAAGCTGAGAAAGGGACCCCGAGTGTCCAAGTTGAAGTCTCGAGTAATCCAAACTTTACCCCGGAGCAATTGGGCCTTGTCATTGATATGTTCAGTCAACAACGGGTAAAGGAGGAACGAGAGAGAGTTGATCCAATATTGGGCAATCCCCAACGAACGGGTATTCCCCGTATCTTAGACAACCCTCCAAGAAACATTCCACTACCACAACCCATCCGAAATGTGCAACCTCTTGGGCAAGTTGATGAAGCTCAAGAAGGGGAGGAAACTAATGATGGAGATGACATGTATGGGTATGATGATCACTTTCAACCGAGGAGAGGTATGAATTGGGGTCGGAATGTAGATAGAGGTAGGGGCCGAGGTCGAGGGCACCCTATGGGGTATGTTGGGGGGGATGCTAGGAGAGATTATGGAGGTTATGGTGGTTATGGGGATCACTATGGGGGCCAACCGGAGCCTTTCCAAGGGGGTCGTGATAACAACAACAACCTCAATAGTGTGAAGCTCACTATTCCTTCTTTCAAAGGAAGTAGTGACCCGGTGGAGTACAAAAATTGGAAGCTGGCCATGGAACGAATATTTGAAACTAATGACATGCCCGAGGTGAAGAAAACCAAGTATGCAATATCTTCCTTCGAGTCTTTTGCTTCTACTTGGTGGGAGTCGGTGAAAAGAAATAGGAGGAGGACGGGAATGGCTATTAACCTTACTTGGGAAGAGTTGATTCGGGTGATGGACGAGAAATACTTGACTAATCAATACCGGGTTGAGCAACAAAAGCGTCTCTATGAGTTGAAACAAGGTTCCAATTCGGTTGGGGAGTACTTCAATGAATTCGAGCAAATCCGAATGAACCTTGACATAGATGATGAAGACCATGAGTTGGCCATGATCCGTTTCAAAGGGGGCTTGAACCGAGACATAGCATCACAATTGAAGTTCCACAAATATGATGATCTCTACAAGTTATGTGAGGATGCGGTTGAAGCCGAGAAATGGGTCAAAGAGGAGAAATCCTTCCGCTACAAGAAGAGCACTACTACTCCAACAAGCAATACAAAGGGGTGGAAGACTCCTACCACAAATGCAAGGTTCCCGAGTGCAAGTGGAACGAGTGGTGCCAGTGCAAGCAAGGATGTGAAGAAGCCATTTGAGAAGCACACACCCAATGTGGGAGGTAATTCTAAAACCCAATTAAATACTCCTACTTCTTCTTCCATTCAATGTCACAAGTGCAAGGGCTATGGGCACTTTTCTAGGGAATGTCCCACGAAGAGGACCATGGTTGTTGTTGGCAATGATGTTTATGAAAAGGAGAGTGAATCGGAGGATGAGGGGGTAGAGGGAGTAGAGGGAGATGAGGGAGTAGTGGAGGATGGCGAAGATGACACAGTGGAGGATGAGGAACCTCATACTTTTCTAGTAGTGAGGAGGAGCTTAGGAGCTATGATTGCGGAGGATGGTGAGACCTTGCAAAGGGAGAACCTCTTCCATGCTAGGTGTCGTGTTAAGGGTGTAGTGTGCTCTATGATCATTGATTCCGGGAGTTGTACTAATGTGGTAAGTCAATCTCTCATAACTCAATTGAAGTTGCCTACCATGAAGCATCCCAAGCCATACCGGTTACAATGGCTTAGCGAATGTGGGGAGCTCAAGGTAGTGAAACAAGCAATGATCAAGTTTAAGATGGGAAGTTATGTTGATGAACACTTGTTCGACGTTGTGCCCATGCAAGCTTGCCACCTTCTATTTGGAAGGCCTTGGCAATTTGACCGGCAAGTGGTTCACAATGGACGTGTTAACACTTACACGCTCCAACATGAAGGAAGAAAGTTTGTGTTGAAACCCCTAACTCCTAAACAAGTGAGTGATGACTACAATAGAATGAAGGAGTTGAGGGAAGCGGCAAAGGCCAAGTCAATCATTGAGACTAGCCCGTTGCCCAAAAACATGGTGGCAATCCCACCTACTTCATCCACCGGCGGCATATGTGCCATGATGCAACCGGGCGAGCTCCTAAGAGGTAATGATGGCAACAAGTTTCTCCTATGCTTAGTGCACAAAGGTATGGCTCTTAACTCTAATCATGATGTTTCTTCTAGTCCTTTACCTAGTGCTTTGAAAAATGTTTTGGAGAACTTTGGGGACATGTTCCCGGATGAGATGCCCGATGGCTTACCTCCCTTGAGAGGTATTGAACATCAAATTGATTTTATTCCGGGCTCTCAAATCCCAAATAAGCCGGCCTATAGAAGCAATCCCGAGGATACGAGGGAGTTGCAAAAACAAGTTGATGACTTGCTTTCAAAAGGCTTGGTGAGGGAAAGTTTGAGTCCTTGTGCCGTACCGGTCATTCTTGTCCCAAAGAAAGACGGCACTTGGAGAATGTGTGTAGATTGCCGAGCCGTGAATAAGATAACGATCAAGTATCGTCACCCTATTCCACGGCTTGATGATATGTTGGATGAATTGAGTGGGTCGCGTGTCTTTTCTAAAATCGACCTTAGGTCCGGCTACCATCAAATCCGGATGAAACCCGGGGATGAATGGAAAACCGCATTCAAGACCAAATTCGGTCTCTATGAATGGTTGGTAATGCCCTTCGGGCTTTCCAACGCACCTAGCACTTTCATGCGACTCATGAATCATGTTTTGAAGCCTTTTATCAACAAGTTTGTCGTTGTCTATTTTGATGATATCTTGATCTATAGTAGGACAATTGATGAACATGTTGACCACCTTAGGCAAGTGCTTGAAACCTTGAGAGCCGAAAAGCTCTATGCTAACTTCAAAAAGTGTGCCTTTGGTGTAGAGAAGGTTGTCTTTCTTGGGTTTGTTGTGAGTGCCCAAGGAGTGGAGGTGGATGAGTCTAAGGTAGAGGCCATACGTGATTGGCCTACTCCGACTACCGTGACTCAAGTAAGGAGCTTTCATGGTCTTGCTAGTTTTTATAGACGATTTGTGAGAGACTTTAGCTCCATAGCCGCTCCACTCACCGAATTGGTCAAGAAAGACCAACCCTTTGTTTGGGGAGAGCCTCAAGAGAAGGCTTTCCAAGAGTTGAAAAGTAGGTTGAGTACCGCCCCCTTATTACAATTGCCCGACTTTGGGAAAGCATTTGAGATTGAGTGTGATGCCTCGGGGGTGGGAATTGGTGGTGTGTTAATGCAAGATAGTAAACCCATCGCCTACTTTAGTGAAAAGTTGAAAGGGGCCTCCTTGAATTATTCTACATATGACAAGGAGTTGTATGCCCTTGTGAGAGCTCTTGCCCATTGGCAACATTACCTTTGGCCTCGTGAGTTTGTAATCAAGAGTGACCATGAATCACTCAAGCATTTGAGAGGCCAAGAGAAGCTCAATAAGAGACACGCCAAGTGGGTTGAGTTTATTGAGTCCTTTCCCTATGTGATCCAATACAAGAAAGGGAAGGACAATGTTGTGGCGGATGCGCTTTCTAGGAAGTTCGCATTAGCTACCACTCTCACCTCTAAGCTCATGGGATTCGAGAGCATCAAATTGATGTATGCTCATGATCCTAAGCTAAAGAGTGTCTATGATGCTCTTGAGAAAGGGGAGAGAGTTGCAAAGTACCAATGGTCTAATGGATTCATCTTTAAAAATGGTAGAGTGTGCATACCCGAGTCCTCATGGAGGGAATTGCTTGTGCAAGAGGCACATTGTGGGGGACTCATGGGTCACTTTGGGGTAAGGAAGACTTTGGCCGTTCTTTAAGAACAATTCTATTGGCCGAAGATGAGGGTGCATGTGGAGAAGTTTTGCACCAATTGCCTTGAGTGCAAGCGTGCCAAATCTAAATCCCACCCTCATGGGTTATACACCCCACTCCCCATACCTACTAGTCCGTGGTTGGATATATCAATGGACTTTGTCATGGGATTGCCAAGGACTAGGGGGGGCCACGATAGCATCTTTGTTGTTGTGGATAGGTTCTCAAAGATGGCTCATTTCATTCCGTGCAAAAAATGTGATGACGCCCAACATGTAGCTTCCTTGTTTGTTGAGAATGTTTTGAAGCTACATGGTGTGCCTCAAACTATAGTGAGTGATGGGGACACTAAGTTCCTAAGCCATTTTTGGCGAAGTTTATGGGGTGCTTTAGGCACCAAGCTCTTGTTTTCTACGTCCCACCACCCACAAACCGATGGTCAAACCGAAGTGGTAAACCGGACCTTGGGTGCTCTTCTTAGGGCCATGACCCGAGGTAAGGCCGGGACGTGGATTGATAGATTGCCTATGATGGAGTTTGCCTACAATCGTACATTGCATAGCGCTATTGGCATGACTCCTTTTGAATGTGTTTATGGTTTCAACCCCTTGATTCCCCTTGATCTAACCCCTTTGCCAAGGGAAATGGTTGCTAATTTTGAAGGTAAAGCTCGAGCCAAGGCTTTGATGGAGCTACATGCTAAGGCGAAGAAGAACTTGGAGGAATCTTATGCTAAGGTTGCCTCTAAGAAGAACAAGGGACGAAAGAAGGTGGAACTCAAGAAGGGTGACTATGTGTGGGTGCACTTCCGGAAAGAGAGGTTTCCAAACCTTAGGAAAGGAAAGTTGGCACCCCGGGGAGATGGTCCTTTCCAAGTGCTCTCGAAGATAAACAACAATGCCTACGTGATCGACTTGCCAAGTGAGTATCAAGTTTCTAATACTTTCAATGTTAGTGACTTGGTTCCTTTGACTGTAGGTAATGAAGAGGTCGTGACTGATGATGGAGAGGTCGTGAATGATGATGAAGAGGTCGTGGATGATGCTTCGATTTCGAGGACGAAATCCTCTCAAGAAGGGGAGGATGATAAGACCCAAACCGCCTCAAGACCCTTCACTCGGAGCCAAGTCAAGTTGATCCAAGACGTCCATCTTCATTTGATATGGAAGGGTATGGAAGAAGGCTCCGAGAGCGACTTGAAGACTGTGCTTTGGTGTGCCATGGATGGGGAACCTTCGAGTACACTTGACGAGGCATCCGGAGCACGTTTGGGGGCGTTTCAAGAGACCACAGCACTAGGCGGACCGCCTACTCAACTAGGCCGGCCGCCTAGTTTGTAGCAGCTCTCTGGATTCCATGTAGGCGGACCGCCTCTGCAAACCAGGCGGCCGCCTACTCCTTCAGCAAGTGAGAAACGGGCGGGGCGCCTACAATAAGTAGGCTGGGCGCCTACTTTGTGACAAGGTTGCGGGATTTGCTAGTTTTTGACTATGTTTTGGACAAGTTAAGCCCTACGTGGCCTTTATTGTTTAAACCCACTTTAGGGGTATTTTTGAGCTTTCATTACAATAGGGTGAAGTCTATAAATACTTCACAAACCTCTTTCAAACAATTACCTTACACTTTGATGATTATTGATTGAATGAAATTAGAGTTGAACTCTTGGAAACACCTTTGTCTCTTGGTTGCTTGAATTCACTAGTGTAGCCTAGTTGAGTCTTGAACCGCTAACCCGACCATTCGACTTGCGAGTCCCGTGTTGTCTCGAGGGTCGTTGCATAGTGTAGGTCCTCCTTGATGCCGATTCGAGGGTATCTCGGGACAAGTTCCCCGTGGTTACTTCGAAGGGAGTTCGAGAAGTGTCTCGCTCTTCTATATTTTTGTTCCGCGTATTTGATTCCTATCAGATATACACAGTAAATCTTTCGGAAATCATTTTTTTTGTTGTGGTAGCTTCGAAGATTAACACCGCCAATTCTGAAGTTTTCAATTTCGCTGGTGGCTATGAAGAAATAAGAAATTTTTTTCAATTTCAATCTCGTGTGAAATTGGACATAATACCAGAACAACATATGATTTCACTTTTAATGTTATATTTTTCTTTTTGGTAAGTAATAAAAAATTGTTAAAAGAGAAATTGCACTAGGTAGTGCTACAAAATACAGATTGTGCAGATTTTGCATTTGTTTCATCTCGTTTGTGCATTTGTTTCATCCAGTTAGATACGGTGCTGCAGAAATAGTTGAAACGGTACAGAAACAGTTGAAACGGTGCAGAAACAGTTAGATACGGTGCTGCAGAAACAGTTGAAACGGTGCAGAAATAATGAGATTCAACGAGATACATTGAGGATGGATGAGAAAAAGTAAAATTGGGGAAAATGAGAGGAGTAAAAGTGAAATTGGGGGGAAATGGTGGGAGGAAAAGTGAAATAGGGGGAAATGGAAGGAGCAAAAGTGATAGTGGGGGAAAATGGAAGGAAGAATGTAAGGGTTTGGTATGTTATGAGAAAATATTGCTATGTTTTTGCTATGTTTGTAATTATCTTGTGTTTTCCTCTATATAGAGTAATTTTACTAAAATGTTGCTATGTTTGGTAATTAAGCTCTAAAATTTGTACTTTTATGTAAAAAACCTAAATATAAATATAAATGGGCTTGCTTGGCTGCTTACCGGCGTAAAAAAAAAGTGTGTGTGTGTGATTATAAATAGGTGTTTACATTGCAGTAAGGCCAATTTTGCAGTGAAATTATGGATGTTATGAACTTTCTTATTCTTATATGAGTTATAGTACAATACATGTCTTATGTTTCGCCATAAGCCTAACTATTTTTTGTGGAAACTCGAAGATCCGAGTTGATATAAATAGACGGGATATTATAGGGATGGAGCTTACGACTTATGCTAGTATGAAAGTAACTTTATCGTAATATAAATTATCTATAAATCAAATTAAACGTGAATAATTTGTTTGACACATGATTTTGGCCAGCATGACGGAATAAGAAAGTGAAATTTGTGAAGCGAGCATGAGCAGAAAGGCTTGACTTTCAAATACGAATGACAACTTTAATGACAACGCAATAAATAGTCAAAAAAAAGTTCCAACAGACCATAGAAATAGACTTCCATAAGGAAGGAGAAAGATTGAAAGATGGGATCCAAGAACCAATTAAATGATAGTATAAGGTCATAATTAGTACACCCCACTAACCATGTCCTAAACATATCACAAGAAAAAACTCTACATAACTCCATTTATAGTGCTAGGCTGCTAGCTAGACAATGGGTTTGGTCCCAAGATTAAGTACCCCAAACTAAGAAAATCTCCGACAAAATAAAGGAAATTAAATGAAAGGCTATTATCGCAAGTGGAATCATGCTTGAGTTATCCCGAAAACTCTAATTGTGTCGAGTAAGCCTCCAAATCTTCTTAATGATGTGAGATCATCGTCATATTAACATTCTTGGTAATGGTCAACTGCACATTTATTAACCACAATCACATTACAACCTTTGATAGTGTCAAGTAAGCCTTCATGTCTTCTTAATAACGTAAGCTCATCATCATATTGTCGTCACTTAATAATGATGTGAGATCGTCGTCATATTGAGGTTCTTAGTAATGGTCAACTGTACATTTATTAACTACAATCACATCATAACCTATGATAGTGTCAAGTAACCCTTCTTGTCTTCTTAATGACGTAAGCTCATCATCATGTTGTCGTCACTTAGTAATGGTCAACGGTACACGTATTTATCACAATCACATCATATCAAAAATATTACGAGAATCTGTAAAACCGAACACACTCACATGAGAGAAATAATATTTGGGTGAAAACTCTTGCTTTCATTGATGAGGGGAGTCCCCTATTTATACAAGAGAAAACCTAGAGAAAACCTAAACCTAACCTAAATTAGGGACCAAGTAAACTCAACAGGCTTGACCCAATATATAATTTACATAACTAACTATTTACAATATAACCTTCATCACCCCCCTCAAGTTGGAGCATGAGGGTTCCTTATGCCCAACTTGTTAAGGAAGTACTCGAACTGGGCACGTCCCAGCGCCTTCGTAAAAATATCAGCAAGTTGTGTGGTCGTAGGCACATAGCTGGGACGAATGATTCCTCCGATAATTTCATTCCGAACAAAGTGACAGTCGACTTCAATATGTTTGGTACGTTCGTGAAAGACAGACAACCTGCCCAATCGGAGTCACACCACCCATGCAATCTCAGATCACACTGAGAATCAAATACGATGCCTTGTCCCGGACAGCCTTTCAAATATCGAACAACCCTAAGTGCGGCTTCCATATGCTCAATACGGGGACTCTGCATGAATTGCGACAACACATGCACGCTATAGGACAAATCCGGTCGTGTAAAACATAAGTAAATCAATCTTCCAACCAGTCGCCGATAACGTTCAGGATCTTTGATAAAACGACCAGTTGCCAGCGCCAATCGATGATTTTGTTCTATCGGTGTACCAACCAGTTTTGCCCCCAACAAGCCTGCTTCCGTTATTATATGCAAAGCATACTTCCTCTGACACAGGAAGATTCCCTTCGGAGCTCTCGCCACTTCAACTCCCATGAAGTATTTCAAGGTACCCAAATCCTTCATATGAAAACATTT